>LQNS02015105.1:13827983-13839362 GCA_001587735.2 Parhyale hawaiensis
CTTCATTCTTTTGTTTTCTCCACCCGCTGGGTTGGTTGCGTGGGGGTTTGTTAACCTCATGGAGTTTCTCCGTTCCTACGTCGCCAGCCTGGTGTGATTTAATAATAATAATAATAATAACAACAGAAACAAGAAAGTGATGATGTTTACATGAACATAGCAGAGAACCAAAGCGAGATAAAGGACGAAATGGGAATATTTGCATTATTATAGCAGCGATTCAGAGCAGTTCAAGCGATAGTCCTGCATGGTTCAATTTGGCTTTTGAAATGTGCTAAAATGCGGAGAACAAGCACTTGCATGCAACCTGTTTACAATTATGATAGCCCTGGGTGAAAGCTATAAGCGTTATACAAGTATCCTAAATACTCCGTTTGTTTGTTTTCATAATCTCAGTCTCATAATATGTCACAATATAATTATTCATAACGCCTGCATCAAAACGCCAATAACTGATAACGCCGCACCTAGCCACGGTTTATACGAAACAAATTCAGAGGCTGTTTCAATGACGGTGCCCGGTGGTTTTGTAAACGCTTCCTTCCTTCATGTGTCGCTCCAAAATAAATGACGAACATCGCACAAGTTCAATCAGGAAACTTAGGAAATAAATGACGACAGTTCCTTTCGCACTCAAAAAATTCGAGAACAATGCCATCCTGAACAACCGAAACCTTTCCTGAAGTCAACAGGAACGCTTTTTTCCTCGACAAACTCGGCTTCAATCAGTGAAGTTGCATTCGAGCGAATAAAAGATTGATGGCGGGTGGAGGCTGCGACGGAGAGAGGTACGCAACCCAACGTGAGGCTGTGCTGGGTGACACATGGGTGCCGAAGATGACAATGTGGTTTTCATCCTTAGTTTGAAAGCTGTATAAATTGTTACGGTCAATATTTGATGTTTAAAAAAGAATAAAATGGTAAATGGAGCAGACAGTGAAAAAGTAGGTTCATCATACTTTATTTGCACACAATTGATGCATAACCGTCGATCTTTAATATTGAAGCAATCTTTGATGTTTAAGGAAAATGGAGCCCGAATGTGGAGTGACATAATCTTTAAAACGAGCAAAAAAAATAATTGCTGTCAATCTTTGATGTAAGAAATATCATTCGATGATAAACAGAGAAGCAGGAAAGAAGGCGGACTTCTCTCATCTGAACGATCTTTAATTGGCAAACGGTGAACGGACTTCTCTCAATCAATGCTGTTTAAGACAGCAAATCTACATAAACAATAAAGGACGAGCATTAGGGCTTATTAGTTTAACTAATAAGCAATGTTTTCAATTTGAGAACTACGATAACTAATCAACTTTCAATTCTGTTCATACACTAAGAAATGTTCGCTTTTTAAGAGGTCACCGAATGCGTTTCGTTTCTAAGCTGTGGTTGGAATTCGCTTCTTGCGGCCATCCAAACTACTCTCGGAAAGCCCTCTGCCAGCAGCCCCCGAGTCCTGCGTGCTCCTGACATTATCACGCAGAAAGCATTGAGGCAGCACTGATGTGCAGCCCAGCAGCAGCAGCGCCAACTCTGCGCTCAATGCCAGTATTTGCCAAGTCTCGGCTCTGAATACATGCGAGGTTCCCTTAGCAAATATGGCACTCTTCCCTCTCTGTGACATACATCTAGCTGTCGACAAACCTACGCTTCGAATCACGTGCCATGTCTATATGCGTGTAAGTTTTCTCATCGTATACGAGCATCCTATTAACACTCGCTCAATAATAGCTTTTACTTTAAACCACTCAAATGTTATCAAATTCGTTGGTCTAAAACTCAGTTCGATGGTCAGTGCAAAGAAGGTACAGTTTGCATGCAGTAAAATTTAATCCTCTGTCACCTGCTCGGTCGTCAACGCACAGTCAACGCCTCTGCCACTTGCTACGTCGGTCAGACCACAGTAGGTGCACTAGATGTAAACGAAATCGAGTCCCCCGCTCATCTATCACGCCCACTGTAGTGCAGGCCGCATGAACCCAACCTTCTGCCAGCTGCTCGGTCAGGCTCTCGTACGGAAGTGTTATGCTGCGGACCTTCCATTGCCAATTGATAGAAGCAAGGGGAAATTAATGAAAGTTGTTCTCAGAAAAGCTCCGACAGACACGGCATGCATCGAGGGAATAAATTGCTTAGGGAGAGACGCGGTGACTATAACAGACAAAGTGGAAAAAATGTGTTGCAGTTGACACGCAACATTCTTTCACAACAGAACTATGTATACAACACTATGGATTTCTACATAAAATGTACTCGCTATCATTATCAGGTAGAAAAAAACTAGTCAAATAAACATAGAAGGGCGTTAAAAAGATCATTATTGCTTCTTAAGTAGTAGTAGTATGAGCTTTTCCAGCTATTCTAAATATGTCATGGAAGCTAACGAAGAACAGATTGTTTATAACAACTAAATAGTGAACTGATTAGGTTAGCTACCGAGAACTGTTGTGACAACCAAAATATAATTCAAGAAAACACCAATCATATTTGTTTTTCTTTCTATATAACGTTATTCAAGCAACCACTACTATGCACAGGTGATAATACTGAATCAGCTAAAGCCAAGTGCATCTTGTATTAAGACTGAAGGATGTAGTCTGAGTATAATAGAACAAGTTTGATAAGGCTAATAGATGCAGGATGAAGCCCCTTTCAACTAAGGATTCAAGCTTAAACTTCAGTCCTTCGAAGCTATACAGACTGAGTTCGGAGGTAGCCCTGCCCCATAGGCAACTATTACCAGTCTAAATGCTTTAATTTTTAGCATGCCTTGCGTTTGACTAATTAGCTTTCTTACGTGACATTACTGTTTATATCTACATTGTCCAATGAGGAGAGAACGCCATCACCACTTTTATAAACTGCTGCAAACACATAGGTACAACATTTACACTATAAATAAAATTCATGTCGGGGTTGTTATAACATTAACAAGATATCGTTTTTGCAAACTGTTTTGCACAATTTAATCACCTGCCTTTTAAGCCGCTTAGAGCATAAGCAACTTATCACCCTTTCAGAAAAGAAATCGAAGTCCTCGCAGCACAAATAATGAGAGAAAGAAGAAAGTCTACGGGTGTTACTGCCAGTATTTAAG
The DNA here is from genome assembly GCA_001587735.2 of Parhyale hawaiensis. NCBI lineage: Eukaryota > Metazoa > Arthropoda > Malacostraca > Amphipoda > Hyalidae > Parhyale > Parhyale hawaiensis. The sequence continues at coordinate 13,831,084 of LQNS02015105.1, forward strand.
TACAAAATAAAACAAAACTAGTTCGTGTTCAATTATAACATAATTATAAAGGAAACATGCTTCGAGTTGGTAGTCATAGTCGATCAAAAATAATGGAAAAGTAAAATAAGGCAAATCTGTACAGATATATATATTATACACACATATATATACACATTTACTTGATCGGAAACAATTATGCAAATTTCAGAAAGAATGCACGAAAACATGAGACTACCGCCAGGCAAAGCTGACGATTTTTTTAAAAAAAGACTGCAAAGCAATTTCTAAATCTTAGATATACATATAAGCGCACTGAAACCTGTCTAATATCGCAAACAGTAGCAACACAAATGCAGTTAAAAATTTTAGCTAAATCGAGGTACTGAACAGTTAATATATATCTATATATATATATATATATATACTTGCGCAGCGCAAGAGATATTGTTACTTTTTGTTCCTTGGCAAAGGATCGAAGCGACAAGTTGGTGCGGCAGTTATAAAAATCTAAAATAAGAATTAAAAAGAGAAATTCACAACGAAAAGATTGTGATTATGATACACTTGCTGCAAAATCGAGAACAACTTTTCAGGGTTTCACATGACGAGCAGAAGCGTCCAATTCTGACATTCATACACCCTTGCAGCAGCGTCCAGTCCCAACGTTCCTACATCCCTGCAGCAGCGTCCAGTCCCAACGTTCCTACATCCCTGCAGCAGCATCCAGTTCTGACGTACCTACAACCCTAGCAGCGTCCAGTGTTGGCGTTCCGACATCCACACAGTAGCTTCTACTTCTAATTTCTGATGTTCCTACATCCCTGCAACAGCGTCCAGTCCCAACGTTCCTACATCCCTGCAGCAGCGTCCAGTCCCAACGTTCCTACATCCCTGCAGCAGCGTCCAGTTCCGACGTACCTACAACCCTAGCAGCGTCCAGTGTTGGCGTTCCGACATCCACACAGTAGCTTCTACTTCTAACTTCTGATGTTCCTACATCCCTGCAGCAGCGTCCAGTCCCAACGTTCCTACATCCCTGCAGCAGCGTCCAGTCCCAACGTTCCTACATCCCTGCAGCAGCGTCCAGCCCCAACGTTCCTACATCCCTGCAGCAGCGTCCAGTCCCAACGTTCCTACCCCCTGCAGCTGCGTCCAGTTCTGACGTCCCTACACCCCTGAAGCTGCATCCAGTTCTGACGTTCCTACACCCCAGCAGCAGCGTCCAGTTCTGACGTTCCTACACCCCTGCAGCTGCGTCCAGTTCTGAAGTTCCTACACCTTTGCAGCATCCAGTTCTGACGTTCTTACACCCATGAAACAACATCAAGTTCAGACGTTCCTACACCCATGCAGCGGCGTCCAGTTCTGACGTTCCTACACCCATGAAGCAACATCAAGTTCAGACGTTCCTACACCTCTGCAGCGGCGTCCAGTTCTGACGTTTCTACACCCCTGCAGCAGCGTCCAGTCCCAGCGTTCCTACATCCCTGCAGCAGCGTCCAGCTCTGCTCCACACCGCAGCTCCTACAGGCCCCAGCTTTTGTTTGCCTCCGGCAGCCCGCTGGCCAGAGAGCAAAATATTGACGTGTTTGAGGCCGCGATGCACAGATTGATAGCATGGCCAGAGATAGTCGGCTCCTGGCGCGTCATAGATTAGGTAAAGGGGCAGACAACACGCAACCTCAAACTTTACAGGCAAAGAGGCAGTGCATGCAGCGAAGGGAACGGCAAGAAAAACATGGGAAGTGTGGAAGTATGAGTAAGTTATTCGTAGATTAGCTAGTTCAAAGGGGCAAACAACATGCAACCCCAAAGTTAACAAGCCATCCGATGGAACAAAGAACGAAAGAAATTACCGACGAAAAAAGTAGGAGGCATAGGAGTATTCGTGAACAAGTGATGAATAAGCCACAAGGTCAGACCACAGGCAGAATGGCCTTAAACGAGTAAAAAATGGGAGCTGAATAAAAAAGGCCTAGTGTAAAATATATTTTTTTAAAATACAGACTTTGGCATGAGCAAATTCAAAACAAAGCAAAATGGGCACCAACACACCACAGTTAGTAGGGATCTACATCGAAAGCAGCTTCAAGTATCTGAACTGGTCAGAAGACAAAATGGACGTAAATGGAAGATGATTACGGAGAGAACAGCTCGAAAGGTCGATCATACTTTATACGACAGTGAATAATTAAAATAGAAATTGTCACAGGGAACTACCTAACATGTGCTGCACTGCCTTTTCAAAACAAAATTTACAATCACAAACATGCTCTAACTGCCAGCGCCATATTTACAAGGAATACTGGTTCGCTAAGTAGCAACAGCAACGACAAAATTATAAACAAAAATATCTGATGAGCTGGCAGTGGAGACTGAGATTTCAAAGCACACTCTCTGCCATTATATAATTTGATTCAAAACATGAGAAGTTTATTGTGTAACCAATCACATGTCAGTAAAGCATTGCAATCTTCTTTCCGTGCTGCTAACAATGACCATAAAAACAAAAAATCTTTGGGATGAGCAAGGAACTATCTTTTATACACAGCACCCATGTAAGTATTATCAGTATCAATGTGATAGACATGTGTATTTTTGTGACCCAAGCAAATGCTTGAGCAATGTGTAGCCCTAAACCAGTGTGCCTTTTCGTACACTAACGGGAGATCTTGCTAGTTATTGGGAGATCCTAGTCTTGATGCGTGATTTCATAGTTCGACTCTACACAGCCAATTAGATAAAAGTATCGAGTGTCTCTTCCAATGAGTATGCACACGAGAGACAAATGCTCCTACTGTTGCTCTAGCGCAAGCTTGGAGATTGCGTCACCCTACGAAGGTCCTCACGACACGCGTCAAGTTCATATGAAACGATGTACATTATTATTAATATTATTAATACAAGAAAGACAAGCGCTGGAATTGAAGACATTTCTAGAAAAATAAGATATTTTCAAGATCTGTTATATTGTCTGGCAATGCACTGTAACTTTCATGAGTTAGCCCGACGTAACCAATTGAAGGCCTACTGAATTATTTCTTAAAGAGAGATTTTTTTTTATTTTCGATGCACTGCACTGATATACTGCACTAAAGCGAACTCGTATAATCTGCTATTAAAACTGACATTTAAGAAGGCTTGCAAGGTTTGCTTACATACCTGCCATCGGTAACATCCCCCCCCCCTTCCACCCTAACTTTCGCAAGTGTGGGTGGGTTTAAGTACCGGCTGTTACACTAGCGGTACCACAATAATAATAGCAATGCAGATTCAGTACATTACCGTTCCGACAGACTTTCCTCCAGACAGTTGCCCAGGAAAACTGTCGTGTGCACTGAGCTCAAGAGATGCAACCCTGCAGCTGCGTAAAGATCTATCAGCTAATGCACTCGTGCCAGTTGAGCGTCGGGCAACGGGAAACGTATATCGTGTATTGGCTCGAGAGACCCGAGGTGCCGCGCACTTAGAGCGCAACCCCGCAGAAAATAAATAAATCGCTCGCCTGTGCAGTCCGGCATGAACCTCAGCTTCAAAGGAATTAGTTTTAATTTTAGAGCTTTAGCGGCACATGGAACTATCGTTACCGGCGCCCAGCAGACAATTAAAGCAAGCAACGAAGCATTTTTGCCAGCATTTAACGTAACAAGAATGGCTTCAATAGCTGATGACTCAACTGGATTGCAGGTCAGGGCAAATTACACGAGGCAACACCGCGTTCAACCAGCAACATAGGTTGGAACATTTAGCAGAACAAAACAATTTGCCCGTTTCATCAGCTAGGTTTATGCCTTAGGCAGGGAGAGATCAATGCTTTGAGGCCGAATATTAATTGTTTTGCGGCGTACATAGAAAGCTGCGGCTGCTGCTCCTGTAGGTGATAGATCAAGCCGATGCAGTCGCTGTTGTGATGGAAGCCAAGGCGATGGCTCGCCGTTAGCGATATTATTAAAAGCATCGTAGCCAGGATACATTGTAGCTATACAATAGAGCGTGGCAGTTTGTAGGACAGCGGCCTTACCGTGAGCTAAGTCGTTGTGGGTCGGAAGAGTTACGACAGATATATAGGAGTCAGGGCGCCTTTGTGATCACAGAATGGTGAGGAGAAGCGTGTTTAGGCTTGGTCGCATATTGGCTTGTGGTGCGCATCCATGATTGTCGTGCTCAACCCATGAATAACGTCCTAAATAGTTATTAGAACTGACTGTCTTCTACGTAGGAAATTTACGAGCGTTCTCCAAGGCAGAATTATTAAGAGATGAAATACGAAATCACTAGGTTGCCCTGCATCAACTTGGTTTTTTCCACGATGGAATTATTAGAAGCAGAAATATGTTATCACAAGGCTGTGATGCATCAACTTACTGTTACCAGGATGTTGTAAAAGCTGATACCTATACGTTATCACTAGGATGTCATGCATCAAGTTAACATACTTTATTCTAGGGATACAACAATTATTATTGACAATGCAAATACGCAATCACTAAGCAAGTGCACATCAAATTAAGCTTCTCCACGGCAAAATTAGAAGATGCGACCCAAAGATTGCGGCGAAGTCCCCTGTACCCCTCCAACATTAGTAGGCAGCATTAGAAGACGAGATCCAACATCAATGCTTTGTCATTTCTTAATTACTAGTAGACCCGGGGGTGGAAAAAATTCACGCAATAATCGACATTTTTGCAAATATAGGCCGGTGAGGCTTCTTCTCTTTTCAGACTTGCTTCTTCATTTTCTTCTTTGATCTTTTCTCGTGCTCTCATCCTTAGATCTTCTCTTCTCAGACTTGCCGTTACCTCATTTTCCCGCTCACGCCTATCAGCAGCTCTTATTCTCTTCTGTAACTTTTCTGCTTCAAGTTTTTCTCGTCTCTGTATCGCATAGACGCTTCATCTTTCTCCAATGGTAGCACGTCTTTATTTCTGAGACTGTAGTAATCTCGTTTTTCTTTTACGTTCCCTATCCTCCAGTCTCCTCCTTGTTAAACGTGCGTTTTCCATAGTGAGAGACAGAAGTAAAATTAGAGTAAAACACTGCAATAGTCTAGAATGCAACTCCAGTTAGCTTATATGCAATGTCAGCGCACCATAACCATAATACTCAAATATCTGCTGCGTTGAAGCGCTGTTTTAGCCTATGAAGAGAAAACTGCTTCGTCAAAGAAAGACAGTAAGCTAGAAGAAATAATTGTGCCTAGTGCCCGTGGAAAATCATCACTTCGTGAGTGCTTCGTTGAACATCTATCGAATTTATAAGACGCACCGTGAAAGAAAAAAGTTATAAAATCAGACTCCAGATGCTGCAAGTATATTGTTTCGATATCAAGAAGTATTTAAAGCAGGAAGTGCATTCAGATAAAGGGATATAAGGATCCCACTTTTGCTATCGTCTACAACCTGGTCATCGATCTCTATGACAACGTAACTTAATTAAAAATCTGCAACCTGGCCTATTTTTCGACTATTTCATTAAAATGCGGACACGAAATGAATAAATACACGAAGCGTTTTATTATACTAGGATTTTTTCGAGAGCAGAAAATAGAAAATGAAGTTCAAATTTATGTGCTAGATTGGCGTTTATCGATTCATCATTCAGAATGGCAGAAAATATTGCTGATGGTTGTAAAATTCTTAATAAAGAAGTTATTACCATTATTAATTGGAGAAAGCACCAGTGACCAGTGTAAGATGATAAAAAAAATATATCTCAATTGTTGTGCAGCTGCCTAATGGTCTATAATCATTCGATAGTTTGTATATGAGTTGATTGAATTCTATTCCTATCTATAGAATAACAATCCTTGCAGCTGAATGACATCGGAATTAATGAATGAAACTCCCAAACCGCAAAAAGTGTCTCTTTTATTTCTTTTCCCATGCTAGCGACAACTACTGCGTAAAATACAGACCACCAAGAAGAAATACGTTCCATGTCTCCTGCTTACATCAGGTGTGCACCATAATAATGCCACCAGAGCGAAAAGAACCTCTTTTCTTTTCTTTCCACCGCGATGAGAGAGAGGACTTTGAAGCTTGCTAGCTTCTTCACGCTAGTTGTAAAAATTGCACACTGCACACTATGAAAATAAAAATTACTCTCTTTTCCGTAAGCTAAAACGATGAAAGCAAGGACTTTGAAATCTCTTCTACGCCAGCATCACCAATCTTGGAGAGCACACTAAGAACAAAATATTTTTTTTTTTTTTCACTCTTTCTCCTGCAGATGTTGAGACGAGACTCGAAACTGCGTATACTCGAATTTGCTGCAACCACTGCGAAAGTTATACCGATTACAAGAATATTCAATCTCTCGCTAGCTTTCAGTCTCGCTGAATTAAATACTCGAATTTCAGATCACCGCCCACGCTAGAGTAACAAATGAACAGCTCAAGAATACTAAAAACAGAATTTTCTCGCTTTCTCACAGATAACAAATAGGGACTCGTAATAACCTGCACTCGAATTCTAAACCTTCCCCACGCCGGCAGTAACAACTGTGGGAGACACGCGGAGAACAAAGAATTTTCACTTCCACCGACATTAGGATACTGTAAATCGTAACTAACGCAACCAGACCAACAGTGAAGCCTTTTCAGTTGGAAGCTTGGGCCCAAGAAACGAAGGGAGGAAGCGTCCTACACTGGCTACTTCAGTACATATCTCAACGTTATCTGTTGCACTTCACGACTCGTAACTTGGTATCTATTTTCTATAAAAGTCTCTGGCAGCCATCGAAGGCCAGTGGCTTTCTGCGGGGGCTCCCTTCTCGCTGCTCCTGATAGCGGAGATAAATAACAACTGTGGACTACTCCCGCAGTGCTTGGGGCATCCACGCTCTGTACTTGCTGCAACTATGCTCTCTACTTGCTGCAACCACTCTCGCTTCTTGCTGCAACTATGCTCTCTACTTTCTGCAACCAGACTCCACACTTGCTATGACCACACTCTGTACTTGCTGCAACTATGCTCTCCACTTGCGACAAATATGCTCACTATTTGCAACTAAGCTCTCTACTTGCTTCAATCAGACTGTGCACTTGCAACAACCACACTCTCTGCACCACACTCTGTCCTTGCTGCAACCAAGGAAGCAGAGAAACAGCTTTAATTTTTGAATTTCTATCACGATCAAAACGTTAGGATACAATGATAATATATAAATAATATATTTATTTTTATTGTTCGTGTCTCCACTCCACGGCCGGTGAGAGCTGGAATTTGTATGCTTGAAGCAAAGCTTATTTTGAAAATATGGTTTGGCAGCAGCTCAACCTATATGCTTCTCTGTATTCAGGATACGTCTGTGACAGGCGGAATAAATCAATCAAAGCAATTTTATAGTATCTTCGCAAATTTCTTTCATGCAAACAGAATAAAAAATATTCCTTGACAGCAGTAGAAGATAATCTGAAAAAAATGATTGTGGTCTCCGAAGAGGAATTGGTAGCAATGGCCGCTGTTAACTTCAGAAGATAAGCAAGAGCTGCAGAAGGCGCAGTGAATCCTGCTAATAGCAGAGACACGAATACGTCGCCGACGCATGTTTTGACGCCAGTGTTGACGGCAAGGTGCCCCGTATAGCAGTCCTATACATTGCACGAGATCTTTAACGCTTATCAGTACGCACGGGAAGAAAAAATTAGCAACACTATATAATAAACACCGTCGTGTTATTATTTGTTTTTATATTTATATATTATGTGTTTATATATTGAAGAATTAGATGAGAAGCAAATCATTTAGTTTCGGGTCACGCTCTTAACGAAATAGGCGAAAAATAGGCTAGGTTGCAGATTTTGTAATTAGGTTGTGTTTTCTTGGAGATCGGTGACCTGGTTGCAGAAGATGGCTATAGTTGCCTCCCTATTCCTTTCTCCCAAAGTACTTCTGGCTTGAAAGACTTCATGGAATCGAAAAAATAGAGATATTGCAGCTTTTCTTAGCGCGTCCATGCATTCTTATTTTATAACTTTCTCCCAAGAAGCTCTTGGCTTTCTCCAAACATCGAAAAATATATATGTTCTCAGTTTACCAAGTACAAATTCAGAAGGTAATCAACGAAGGGCGGACGAGGAGATGATTTTTCTCCTGTAGTCAAGGAGGTTCTAATAGAGAGGAACGCACCCTCTCTATTTACCCTACAGGAGCGTTGCGAGTAAACTTTCCCCTGGAACAAGGAGGTTCTAATAGAGAGGACCGCACACTCTCTAATTATCCTACGGGAGCGTTGCGAGTAAACTTTTCCCTTAAACTGGCTGAGTGGCTTATCCAATCGGAGAGCGGCATTGCCTC
>LQNS02015105.1:13839619-13850770 GCA_001587735.2 Parhyale hawaiensis
ATCTCTTATGGCTGAGACGCTCATTGGTGGAAAAGACGGGGGAGCACTGAGTTTCACGGGGGAGCAGCAGACGAACCGAGTTGCTGATATGTGATTGGTGCTTAAGTGACTGGCTGCAGCCATAAGAGACTCTTTACTGACATGCTATTGGTGCATGGGACAACTGGCTGACAGCCATAAGAGACTCTTGAGCTTCAACGGGCTAGGCTACTGGCTCCCTCCTTCTCTATAGAAGCTCCTTGGGCTTGCTCCTCCCATTAGAAGCTCCTTGCCCTGGAACTGGCTGAGTGGCATATCCAATCGGAGAGCGGCATTGCCTAACGCAGCCTGTATAGGTCCTGAGCTCAAATTTTTATAGCCATTAACCATCGACGAAATTCCGAGCGGGTGGAAGTATGTAAAGGACACTTGTATCCTGTATACCAGCTTATAATGTAAGTAACAGGGTGAGCACTGGGATATAAATCTTCAGATACGATTTTCTTGCAAAAATATTGAAGAACTGCCTGTCTGTATCTTCCTTAATTATATATGTTGACCACTGCCTTCGTCTTACTGCATGAGAGCAGTTCAGCCACTTCAAGGACTCCAACGCCAGCTTCGATCACGTGACAAAGCCATGAGTTTACTCGCCCAGAGAAGGCTTCGCTTACTCCTCCCATTAGAAGCCCCTTGCCTGTAGTAGACATTATTTTTTTCCAGCTTGCCGTGACGGAGCTGATTCTCTATCTTGACGACCGCGGCTGATTTCACGTCAACACAAAATTTTCGATGTACTAAAGGCTGGGTGGGTATAATGGATACGCGGCGGGTAATTCATTTAAATTCACTGAGGCTTGCTGCTTTCTACTGTAAAATATATTCCGCCTGTAATCTATGGTGGGAGACGAAATTGAGCATCTTACTTGAATTGAATGAGAGAGCACTATCTCTAATCAAAATTCAACATTTGAGACGGCTGTTGTAGCGTATCCTTCAGAAGCTTATTTGTGGCAAAGGTATATTGAATAAAGACGGGGTAAAAAATTCTTCGCTGTCATTTTTTGACAGCACGGGCACTCTAGTACAAAAGTAAAGAAAAGCTTTTCACAAGGACGTCTAACATTCTAAGGACATAGCTAATGCATAGATAAGTAATAATTAACTGAAAAGGAACGGCAAAGGTATGCAGGTGGCCCATCAAAAGTTTGACAGTAAAGTTCATAAATTTTTTCAAGTAATAATTTCATAGGAAGAACACAGGCATTCAGGTGGTCAAAAAAATCACATTACACAAGAACTAAAACATCAATATCTAATATCACAAAAATGGCCAAGGAATTCAGGTGGACCTTACAAAATTGCGAGGGTATATATCATAACTCGATTATCAATTCTATATGAGAAGCAAATTTAATCCAAAAGGCCCTCCAAAGCTATGGAGGCATATGGCATATGTTGACAATAACCACTTGTACAGGAAGAGCATTTGCATTCACAAAGACCAGCAAAACTGGGAAGGTCAATTTTCACTAACCGGCCAGCAACAAATTCCTTAGGAAAGGTAAATATAAAATCAAGTTGACCGTACACCCCCTACTGGGAAACCAACAGGCACTAGTTTGTGCTGCAGATATAGGCCAACTAGCTTCATAGGCGTGCATAGCTGTAGCCGACCACAGATCGTCAAGAGGTACGGCGTATGCGACGAAAGGCTCCTAATTATTTCGACGACCCACGACCCCCCCTCCCCGTTTCTGGTTAAGATCAGCATCCCCGCAGTAGCATCTGGGCACCGGTATTTAAAAATGTCCACAAAAATCTGTGTTGGAAGTTTTATAGGTTGGCAACACTCAATTTTCATACGAAAGGCAAAAGCATACAAACAGACCCGTAAGATTACTGGATTTTTCATAAATTAACAAACAACCTCTTTTTCTCTTAGTGCATGAGTGTTTGGAAGGCACCACAATATTTTGTGGAAGATGTTTCACAAGTTGACAACACCTAATTTTATGCGAAGGGCAAAAGCATTCAAAAAGACCCTCGGAAACGCTGAGGGCACTTTTTTCATAAATTGGCTGCAGTCAATTCGTATATGGAAGCGCCGGTCCTGCACTGCTCCGGCTGCCGCCATGTCCACACGCATGCATTCATGTCGAAATCCGAATAGCAAAGCGCGACGAAATTCTCCTTCCGGCTCATATATATGTGTTAGTGGAGCCATTCAGAGGCCGAGTCGAGGCAGGAATATCAATTAGGTGGGAGGTGGAGATGCCAGACTGAACTGGTAGCCAGGGGGCCACTGTGAGGTGCAGTTCTGAAGAACCTATCAGCTAACAACTGAACTTTGTGCGCCAGCAACTGATTAGTAAATAAACTTGAGCTTTCAGGCTTCCTGTGTCGCATCAACCAGCAGCTAACCTTTGTCCAGGCTACTGATTTGTGGCACAAAATCGAACTGGTAGCCAAGAGGCCGCTGGGTGGTACCTTCTGTAGAACTTATTACAACTGAATTTTGAGCTCAAGCAACTGTTTAGTAGATGAAACGGAACTGGCAGCCAATGCTGGCTGAAACATACTGGTATTAGCTAGCAATTGAACTTTGCGCTCGAGCAACTGGGATTATTGTCAGGATTTATCAAGATACATTAGCTAAGACTAAACGTTGCCCTCAACTGATTATATTTATTTATTCAACATTATACTGAGGTGACAGCCAGAGTCCGCTATCAAGCTACAGGCTACAGAGCTTTCTATATGCGCTTCCTGTATAAGGAACAAGCAGTGGGTAACGCAACTTCGAATTATGTCAACATTTTGCTTTCAACTAGTGTGGCCCATGATACTCAATTAATGGAAATACAAACAAATTTCATGTTGGAAAATAACTGCACTACACACAAAAAAATGAAAACAGTGGAGCTTACTTCCAGCTGCAGTTGAATATCAGACAGACATCCCGTTGCTGTTTGGGAGAGAGGGGGGGGAGCTATTTTCAACCGAAAAAGCATCGGTTTAAGCAAATCGCGGTGTGGCCTATAATTGGCTGCGTTTGAAATAAAATAAAAGAAAATGCTGGCGAAGCAAACTCACTGTATGTTTTTCGGTATTGTGCTCCGAATCCCAAAAAGAAAACTCTATCAGGACGCTCGATGTTTGTAATTAATTTTTTTTTTTAGTTTCACTTAAATTCAAAGAAGCACTAACATACGCTTTGACATGACAGATCCAAGTTTCAGTCCCGAAAGCAGAAGAATATAGCATTTGTTTGCTACACTGGCAGGACAAAACAAAAGTCTTGCTAAACATGCTAAAACCACGACGGGATGCAAGGAAGCTCAGTGGGGCAGAAGTAGTTGAGATTCGACTGCGATTGCAAAAGAATTCCTCGCATCAGAGCAGCGGGCTTTTGCAAGAACTACTGTACCATGAACGTGTGAGCCAAGACGTACGAAAGCACAGTCCTTCGTTGTACTGAACAACAAACGGTGTTACACAAATCTCTATCCATTGTATACATTTCAAAACAAAGACCCAATCCTTCTCTTAACTGAACAGCAAACATAGTTACAGATTTCCTTGGCCTTTCTGTGTAATTCAAGACGAAGACACGATCCTTCCATTAGCTAAACAATAAACAAGCACTCGTAACCGTATTGTGAGATCCAAGACAAAACCTTCATACTTCTCTTATAACTGAGCAGTGTGAAGATTGTTCTAAGCTCTCGGCCATTGTGTGATCCAAAACAAAGATGCTAGCGATCATTCTTTCAACTGAACAAAGATGCCTATGGCATATTATAAATCCATAACTTTAAACCACATATGGCCACCATGGATACACTTTCCGCCAAATTTCAAAGAAAAATTTCTATCTCTCCGTCAACCATATACATTATACCACGATGGACTGGAAGATTGTACGTGTATTTAAAAAAAATTCTGAAATATAGTTAGCATCGAACAAAATTTAACACATTTCAACCGCCACCGGGGCTTCGCAAAAGCAAGTCATATAGCAATGTAGTAGGCCTTAGCATGCGCAATATAGCGCTATAAGACCTATACATACTTATATATCAATGACAGATATACGTAGGCAATATTTGGAAGCCCTGACAGGTAACCTAATGGTTAGTCTAGGGTAAAAAGCAGAATTACGGTAAATTGAGGCTGCGTATCTATATGACCTGATAATGATTAGCAAATAATAATTTATACTCAGTCTTAAACACATACTAAAGGACATTAAATGGAAGCTATCTTTGATGTTCAAGCCTTCTTATGCTGACATACCCCTTTAGTCAAGTAATCAGTTTTGTCAAAGCTCTTAACATCAAACGCATCTCGCACATGTGGGGAATGATTTGACGATTTTATCAGCGACAGTGAAATATTAAGACAAGTCAATACAAAAACAGTTTCGATGCAAGTTACGTGACGAGCCGTAACGGCAAACGTGTCCTAAACATGCACGGTGCAACACTTCTGCAGGTCAACTGCTCACGCTCATTTTTCGCTCCTAGCAGACGGAGATGTGCCATTTTTTCGAGCAACGGTCGCAGTTTTGCGGACGCTTCAGAGGAGCAGTTGATCAAGTTCGCCTATCGGCCCAACCTCCGATCAATAGAGGCTGCAAGGAAGCATAATGATGGCTCCGGATATTACCCAAGTCCACAGATTTATGAAGAAAAAGAAATCACGCAAAAATGTGCCGAAAAGATTCGCCGCGGCGAGCATACGCGCCATACAAACTATTCTAGGCAACTCAATATATGTACGCAAAGTGAAGAATAAAAGAGAGCTCGTTTAGCGACTACGTCATAACACGATTTGTTAATATAAAACTGTTCTCAAAGCCTTCGCAAATATATATATATATATATTCATCCGAATTAAAGGATTATTGCACATTAGTACCAAAAACAGAATAGTAACAAGTATCTTAGTCATCGCATGTTCTACGAAATTGAGAAGTTTTTTGTAACTAACAAATATAACCTGTTCTCATGACACAAAGTACATCATACCCCAGAGTGTAAAAAATTATTGTTTTGTAATACATCTACCTGCTGACCCTGCCGCTGGTTACGGAATGCAGCATCACCTCTGTACAACATGGATGAGGTGCATAAGAACCTGGACCTCGTCCAAAGAACCTAAATATGATCAAAGTTACCGTTCTACGCAGCATTAACAAAAGTACAAGATTTTATTGAATTAAAATAGCCTCTTTTTAGTATAAAATATTATAGCTGGCTACTACCCTCAAATCCACTATGGTGTCACATCATAGGCGCGACATGCAAGGATGGTGAGACTTGATAAGGTTAACTCACGGGGAGGGGCCAAGCTGCAGTGCACATGGGTAATGATTATTGTTGCGTCACAAAATTCAAGTACGTTAATTAGTACTTACTTTGAATTGTTTCTCCAACATTTCATTTAGGCCTGCAGAGTGTTCTACATGTCCTACAATCTTTATAGTTGCACAAAAACATGTATCAAAGTATCTGCGAACTTTTTTAGCTTTCTGAAGGATAAAATTTTGAAAGATCGTTGGTTAAAAGGCTTGTAAAAGAGCAGATGAATGCAACCGGCAAATGCCCGCATATGTCAGAAGTATTTTTATAGTCATGTTTGTCGTCATTAAAATGCAAAAAGTCAAGTGAGGTTTATCGAGAGTAAAATGGCATTCTGAAGATGGTATCATACGAGTGAATACCGCAATGTTTTCGATTTATTTTGGTTTTCACCAATGATCTGCTATCCTATACAATTTCAAACCGCTGCAACAAAAATTGGCTCAGATGCGAATGATTAAACGCCGAGATAGAAGAACTTTTTTCAAGATTTGTAAGAGAAACATCGAAGGTGAAGAGAAACAAATTACTTTCCTTCCGGTTATGAAAAATTAAAGCAAAAGTCTATATATAATACGCAAAAGTCATACAATTGCCGGGTAAAATTAGAAAAATAACATCACCTACTCTACGCTGCGCGCGTTACAGCAGTATAACAGTAGTGTCACGTCCGACTCGTGTTAGCTAACTTGCAAAAAAATTATCTAACCGTATTCCAAACACATAAACTGACTTACGGAACGACATTGTTGAAACTGGCGAATGTTAAATCGATCATTTTTCCCATGATGCTGTATTTCTTACGATTAGGAGAGGAGGATCTGTTAACGACGCGTACGCGACGGCACAGCTTAGGGCCACATTTTACAGACACTGTTCGACCGGGTGCGTGCATGTTACGGAAGAAAACAACCTAAATAATAATAAAATTTTATCCTTCAGAGAGCTAAAAAGAAGTTCGTAGATGCTTTGATACTTATTTTTTTGCAATTATAAAGAATGTAGGACACTCTGGAGGCCCAAATGAAATGATGGAGAAACAATAAAATATCTACAAATTACCGTGCTTGAATTTTGTGACGTCACAAGCCTCATTACCCATGGTGCACTGCAGCTTGGCCCCACCCTTTGCGTTAACCTCGTAAAGTCTCATCATCCTCGGGCAACATGCAGCAAAGAGTGTAGCAGTTACTGAGTACAGGAGCATATCATTCCTAAAAGTTGTAAATACTTTTATTCTAGCTTTCAATACCAAACAAAATCACAGTAAAGGTATGCGTGCACCTCGTCAGAGAGGAAAATAACTGAGTACTGAAGCGTTGCACGGCAGCTGTATGAGCGCAGAGATTTATTTGGGGTACTGGACATTGATTAATGTAAAACTCCACCGGCGGTGGGAGTGAACGCGTTAGAACGTTTCACGGTTCACTTAAAAGTCAATCCGTTCCATCTACTATATAAGATCAATATCCGAGCAAATATAAAGCCGCTTTTAGTATTTACGTCAAAGTAAGAATGCTTTATTGTTCTACGGAACGTAAACAAGTACATGCATCGTGTTTCAATTCATCAAAAGACAGGGGCTTATTTAGCGATATGTAAAACTCAGCTGAACAATTTCATGTTTTGGCTACAGACTAATAAATTAAACCAATATATGAAAATCAACATATCTTTCAAAATCAAATTGTCTTATTTAGTAACACGTTTGGCGCCAGAAGTACTCCTAGCCTATAGTACGTAGTATCTTGGTTTACATGTAAATCCCTGTCAAAATCCTCCACATTTTCGCTTTAAACACCTAATTCTAAAACAACAGATATGCAAGTCTGCACGGACTCTCAGTAACAAACTCGTCTCAGCCACAAACTTCCGCGTTTCAGCAATAAACACGCAGAGTTTCCTGTTTTATTCACTAGGTGTATGCCTGGACACGCAGCAAACGAACTGAAGAGCAGCAGAAATGAGTGCCATGGTGCACATCGCCTGCACAAAGGCTATGGCAGTCAGCACTTTCAAGCTTGAGCTACGTCCACTTCGCCCTCTAGTCGCTGACCCTGCAAAGGAATTGAGCTTACGCTCAATTCCTGCGGTTAACTCGCCCACACAAGGAATGCTAACCACACAGGCACGCAGCCCCCACATGCCAATCTGCCACAACTCATCAATTTCCATCCCATGCAACGCCAGAGCGAACTTCTTGTCGGGTTTTGAAGCAAGGGCAGGTGTCGGCAGGGTAGATATTCGGCACCTGCGTAGTATGCGGGAGTCCGTATACAAAACTTTGATTATTTTCTTCATTAAACAAAAGGAGATAGACTAACGCAATCATTATTTAAAATTCTAGCACTTGAAATATCAATTGAACCCAGCAACAAAGATGAGAATATTTATTTACATTGACAAAAGTTTACTGACGAAAGGTAGAATAATATTCAGGAGAAGGTTGGAGTGAAGAGTAGCTTGAGTTCGACAGCTAAGAATAAATTGAAAGGTTAGTTGCCGAAAAGCAGAAACTATTCTAAGCATAACCGTATTTTTTATTAATTTACGGGATTGTCACACTTGTCAAATCAGCCCATCAGTTGAGTACCTATGTAAGTGCAAATAAATTTTTTTTTTCATCGGTGAGACAAAATTCGACGTAAAAAATTAATTGAAGCTCATGAACCAATCGGGATAATTTACACTCAGTCTTCGTAATCTGGGTAAAAAATTTCAAAGGTTTATTTACTTTAGCATTAATTAAAAACTTATTTAAAATAAAGGATATCAATCAGGTTATAGCTAATGAAAATTTGAAAATTATACAACTTTCTGCAAGAAACATGAAACTAGCAAAGTAAAAGAAGCAAATTCTCAATTTTGATGCTCCACATTGAAGAAATGTATGTCGTAGCCACACGAATGCAGCTATCTTGAAAACTTTCGTCAAGACTTAATGGGAAACACAACAAAAATTAGGCTTCTGTAAAGAAAATCAACCATTATGAATAATAAAATTCTAAAAACTTTTCTGGTTTCTGTAGAAAGCCTGCCACAATTAATTACAAAAAATTGGTTTCTGAATTATGTCAAGTATCATCCAACTCGAAACACCAAAAAGAATTTTGGATTCATTCGAATACTAGCCATTATACATTAAAAAAGTATATAAATGGCTTCCCAATAAGCACCAATAAAAGAAAAAAAATTTAAAATCGCAAGGTCCGCATATATTCAAATGTAAAAGCACGCTCGGACGTAAATAAGACGCCTCCTGAAGTTATTCGAGTTATAGGGGCGAAGGCGCGCTTCCACCAGAAGGTAAAGACCTACCGTGTACGCTCGAACACGAATAAGGACGTTTCCTGAAGTTCCTGGCGTTAAGACAGCAAGGTCGGCATTCACTGAAAGGCTAAGACCCGCCAAGTACGCCCGGACATGAATAACACGTCGGCTGAAGTTTCCCGGGTTACAGGGGTGAAGGCCCGCATCCATCAGAGTCGAAGGCGTCCAAAATAAGGGGCTGGAAGCCACAGCTCCGACAGCCCTCGCATTCGCCGTGGCAGTAGCGCCGGATTATCGGTTTTCAATAGGTGACAGAATGGCTGCGTTTCATCAGGCATATCTTAGGGTTGTGAAGGTTTCGAATCTCCCAAATGGAAGCCAATACTACCTGACCTGTGCCGTAATGGCGTCGGTAATGGTCCAAATGGTAACCACACAACCAGCACCATCCCTTAGCCAATATTTACACCTACATTTCTATAGACAAGATTCTCCTGAGAGGCGCTGGTAAGCAGACGCGTGGTTTTAGTGAGATGGAACCGAGTTGTGCAGACGCTTAGGCCAGGAAGAGATCTTCGGCAGGTCCTAAATAACACGCGTGGGAATAAGAAAAATCAAAGGTAAATTCAGAGAATTGTTGAGAATAATTGAGGAATTCTGGAAGGTCAAAAAGGCGGAAATTATTGTGGTCAGTCGTGGAAAAGAGAAAAAACGTCATTGCAGGGCTGAAGTCGATAAAGGAGCAATAGAGAACAGAAGAAAAATCTTGTTTCGTGAATGTGACAATGAATTCCTAGAGGTTCGACCATAGGAACGAATTAATTTCCAAGAAATCCATGCCTATACTACAAAAACGGAACAACTGGACACAACTCGCCTTCACAACAGAGTAAAAAAAATGTCCAGTAAGACCCTACCTTTCGGAAAGGAACATACGAGCTTTCAGTTATCCCCTAACTGCACTACAATAATGAAACTATTATTAGGAATGCCAAGTTTTTACTGCGGACTGAAAATAACTTTCAGGAACACTTTGTTTTCACTGCAGAGTGAAATAGCATCGCAGAGCAAAAATACTTCAAGGAACGCACTGCCTTTAGTGCATAATGGAAATAATTTCCAATGAAGACCTGCCGTCAGAGTAGAGTCAAAATAACTTCTAGAAACGCCCAGCCTTTTTTTTTTGCAGAGCGAAAATAACTTCCAGGAAAGCCCTGCTTTCACTACAGAAACGAAACAACTTCCAATGGGAGCAATTCTGCCCTTAATGAGAAGTTTCCTGGGGTGCGGCCCTCAGACGAGGGGACGATTCGTTGATGACATTCAAATCAGCTAGGCCTCAGCTGCTCTTCCACTGACGCAGCCATAAAAGGGCAACACCATTTCGCCGGCTGAAATTAGACGTGATGGATTATTGCTTGATATCATAAGGCGCAGTTAAAGAGTTTTCTTTCGAAAAAAAAGTAGTAGCTAATCCGTCTCTTTCTCAAAAATCGTGGGAGACAAGTGCCTTTTGATATAAACAAAAAAAATTTTACAGCTAACAAAATAGTAATTGGCGCAAGGAAGTAGAATAGAACACTTTAAAGTACGTATGCTAGAGTATTATTTTGAATTAGGGATATATCGGTATTTGTGACACCATCATCCTTGTACACGGCTTAGAAAAGCTGGATACTGAAAAGACAGATCAACCCGACAGTATCCAGTATATTTTCATTGCTGTATTCAGCAACGAGGTGGCAGTTTCGAGCACTTATTATAAACTTAATATTATTTAAAAATTGTCCTATCGTGAGATTTTTGCGTCACTTTCCACCATTATTTCTTAGTTTTATTTTTTAGTCATATAAGCATTTACTATCGACTGCTTCTTTCCATGGTACCGTTAACAGTTTATATATGTTCTGAATGCACGTTACCGTAGCTGCATCGAGATTAGCGATATTGTGAGCCAGCAGCATACATGGAATGAATTACGACAGTCCATGAGATATTTTGTGTTTGTTGTTACGGCGCTTAAGCGAGAGATGAAACTTGTGCACTACATGTAATTTGTACCTGCTGCACAAACCTTGGGAAATTCACTTGCTCAGAAGAGCTGCTGATCACAGCGCTAACAGCGCAATCCGTTATGAACAGCAGTTACTGCCTTGAAAAGAAAAATCATCAGCTAAAAATAATTAAACACACGCGCAGTATCTTGAAATTTCAGTACTAGACCCAAGCATATCTAGTTATGCTCTCATAGTTTTTACACGATGTACTGTGGCAACATTAATTTTCTGAGTTTTCTCATTCACAGTTACAAACGCCTATGGTCAGAAAGAAGTACCTAACTACAAGATATATTTCTGAGGCACATTACGGACCGTATACACTGGCGTTCAGAGCAACAACTCGCCATGTACGTATCAGTTTCTGAGGCACATTACGTAGCGTATACACTGGCGTTCAGAGCAACAACTCGCCATGTACGTATCAGTTTCTGAGGCACATTACGTAGCGTATACACTGGCGTTCAGAGCAACAACTC
>LQNS02015105.1:13851502-13921925 GCA_001587735.2 Parhyale hawaiensis
GAGGCACATTACGTAGCGTATACACTGGCGTTCAGAGCAACAACTCGCCATATGTACGTAGCAGTTTCTGAGGCACATTACGTAGCGTATACACTGGCGTTCAGAGCAACAACTCGCCATGTACGTAGCAGTTTCTGAGGCACATTAGGGACTAAGGCAGAGCAGCACAGAGCCAGCAGAAAGGTCTAGCGTGCCAGGCAACGGTTCAGATGCAAGGGTGGCCGGAACGCCACAGGCCGGGCTGGCAGGATTGAAGGCGCTATTACGATAATGTATGCCTCTCCTCGAGCCGATGCTACCGGAATGAAAGTATGTTTTATGGCAGCCATAGCGAACCTAATGTTCACCGGTCACATCAATTAAGATACTTGCAAGGAGAAACAGCGAAAATACGACGCTCCGGTGTACCGAAACGTACCAAGGAGCGGAGCGTACCGTACGACAATCAGACACAAATATTCTGACAAAAGGTACAAGAGATGTTTAGTTACGCGGTACCTAATGGTGTTTTACACTAACTACGACACCAGTGCCACCACCACTACTATTACAACTAGTACTACACAATTATTCCCAATATGAGTGTATATTTAACAGACTTAATGGCTTTGATTCACAAGTGATTATTCCTACTTTAGTAATGCGAAATATACTGTCTCCTTACGGTACGGTTGAAGCGATTGTCTCGAACAGTTGCGGGTTTCTCCTCCATAGTTTTACTATCATATTATGATAATAAATATTCGATGGGCTCACAGTGCGTATTTTGTAATTTTTTCACTATGCAGAACACAATTGTCTAAGGACTCACTGGTGAATTATTTGTATTATTGCTTTCAAAGTCCCAAGGCGGGCAATGTGTTTAGTTTCCACATACACCTCAAAAATTTGAAGGAATTCAAACATTTACAAATTTACCTAAACAGAAGTTCTAATTCACAGGTAGTTTACTTTAGCTCATCAGTTAGATATACCGTATATATGAAAGCACACAAGGGAATCATCAGTTCTGTCGTTGCTTCGGGCTCTGGTCGGCTAAGGTTTGGAATTTGTTGCCGGCATCGGCTTTAGGTCGTATTGGCCTGCAGGCGTTTAAGTCAGCTGTTAATGGTTTTTTGCTAGATTTCCTTTAGCAGCGTTTTGGGCTTCCCGGTGTTGTAAGATGCTTCATTTGGGTTGTATTACCTGTCCGTGGGAGCTCAAGCGTGAAGTTTTAATAATAATAATAATAGCAGTGTATAGTGCCATTGACAAGTAAGCTACGCCAGCTTCTCAATTACCAAAATTATACTGGAAAGTATCTGCAACTGCCAAGCTCAGCATTAATGAAAATCTTGAATAATTATTGGCTACTTATGCAGGGAATGAATATTTATCTATTTAAAACAGTTCCAAGATGAAGTAGAGGTTCTCTGAAGCGAAGTTATTTTGAATTGTTTACGGGTTTATGGAAGCAAGGCAAATGAAAGACTCAAGAAGTAAAAATAAAGAGCTCTTCAAAACTACATAATTTATTTGCAGAACAGTATACTATAAATATATTTTATCTTTCATATTTTTTATGAAAAGTAATACATTTATTGGAAGTATGAGTAGTTTATGTCAAAATATTTTTCTTGTTTTTAGATTCATTCAGCCGCGTATTTTCAAGATATATTTACAGTACACGTCTTGAAGCTAACCTGTATTCCAACGATGCCCACGAAACAGTTTATTCTTTTATACATCATCGTTCGTTCCAATCATATTATATAGGCGTCTAAAATGATTTCCGTTGGCGCTGTTACCTTACTCAAAACTGACCCAAACTTCCGATCGGCAATGATGTCTATAAATGGTAAACTATCGAATGGCCACATTCAGCCTTGCAGGAATAATAATAACCAAGAGGGCTTAAGGACGACAGGCGAAATGCCTTCGGTCTCCAGAAACGCACTGGGAGAAAACTGACGTTTGCTTAAAACAACAAGACGGCGTAAGTGCTACCAGACCCGCACCATTAGCAGCCTTACGAGTTTAATGTTGAAAACAAATGGTAATTTCCGGTTTGGTATGGCCACTCTTAGAAGAAAACAACACCGGAGAGCGTATTTCTGAACCGCGTCGAAGCCTACAGAGAAAGCGACGGTGTTGGGTGCCGTAAAAGGGACCGCTTTAGTTTATGCACTTGACGTTCTTCAGCGTCAAAAAAACGGATATTTACCACAGATTTACGACTCGCAGAGAGCGAGCGTTAAAAGAGCCTCACTAAAACACAGCTCACAGTCCCATAAAATGTTCCCTTCGAAATGACTCGGAGCAACGACAACATCGCCTCCATCGGCCCCCAAAACGCAACCTCGCCGAACGTTCCAGGCTCCCTCAAAAATTCTGTCAAAAAGGACAAGTTGCAGACAGCAGGTTTCTCTATTGTAGTTCTGAACTTACGAAACTCTATTTCTATACGTGACAAGTTGCAGACAGCAAACCTCTCTATGGGTGACTCTGCACTCACTAAGCTTCAGTTCTAAAGGCGACTCAGGGCTCTCAAATAGTGACTCTCACGAAGCTCTATTTTTATGCGTGCAATGCACAGGCACGTTGATGGGGCAAGTGCAGTGACTTAGGACATACCACATATGAAGTGGTATTTCTGTACGTGGTGTGTACGGTAGGTAATGGTATAGGTAGGCGCACACTGTCCACATATGAAGCACTGTGCTCATAGAGCATTGATGAAAAGTATGTGAAACGGCGCACGCCTCCCTGTTGGTGGACAGTGCCTTGCTGATGAAGGGTTAGCGCTACATCTATCTGTAGCAGGCTGTGCTTGCTCGTTACATGGGTTTTCTTCCGAAGAAACAGAGTAAGATAAAGAACCCCTGCAGCATAATGATTATGGTAACAGCATGCGAGGTCTGGCTGTGGATATTCGAGCCTCGCCATGTGTAGACTCGGTGGGGAAACTTAATAGTAATGAATACGTTATGTAGACTGTGCACAATGAAGCGAAACTCATCAAGAACATGGAGGTTTGAAACAAAGGAGGACGTACCAGCATAGAAGCTTAGTACTTCTTTTAGGAGCATAGTTTTTTTTAATAGAGACTTGAAGTATGTTTTGGTACTCCTCCTTATGAAACGTACAATGCCCTCGAAAGTTTCTTAGCCCTGTTATTGAAAACAGGCTCTGAGAAGCGCATAAACTTCCTCAGGAAATAATAATGGGTGTCTAGCTCCATTTATTACCCACAAGCTAATCTAATGAAATAATTACAGAGAAAACGTATTTTCCGGCAGTACTTTCTCCAACTACATCTTCATAAATTCTACTGTATGATTCAAAGTCTAAGTCCGAAGTCTGTCGCATCTCAGTTTCAACTAATCCAGCGCTGTTGCTTGCAGTTCATCAGAGCTTGTCTTGCAAAACGCCCGCTGAGATCTTGGCAGACGTTTCATATGATATTCTTACAAAAATGCCATGTACAAATATATATGTATATATACATGTAAAACGACGTGCTACTCAAGTTTCATTCGCAGATCTATAATCAGCATCAATTGGTCAATTATTAGCGATTCTCAAACCAGCAGCTCCAAGATATTTTTTGTAAACTAGTGTAATCAAGGCTCAGTGTTTGGACAAACAATGTTTGAAATAATATATTCAAGTGAAGAGAAGAGCTCACTAGAACAGCAATACGATCACGATGGAAATGGACAGTGGCTAGAAATAAAATTAAAACACATGAAAATGTAAAACGTTCGACGGAGCACATTCGATGAATTCTTGCATCAAAGCTTACACGAAACGTTCCAAACCACTCCATCAAACTAAGCACGGTCAAGAGTACATATTAAGAGCGTCCACTTCAAAAAGAAGTACCAACTAGTTACTTACACCATGCATGGTCACGCTACAGACAGGTTTCACGTCTACCACAAGAGGAAGCGCGTTCTTGTGGTTCAGTGGTAGTTGCATGACCCAGCGATAGCTCCATGGACCCGTGACGTGACCGTGAGCTATACTGACGGTACTTCAAGTCAATCACTCACGCAAACACACCGATAATCGGACCATAGAGTGGCTGCTTTATGGTGCATTGACCCTCGGCTACCATAGCACGTAATGTCAATTCCAAGCTAAAATTGCATGACTTTGCGCCTGAACTAGCGCGTACAGTCCATCGCAGAACTGATCTTCGCACAGCAAATCTTCCTGTGTATACTCCATTGCACAGCAATCTTTGTGCGTACACTCACTCTATCGCAAAGCCAATCTTCCTGCATATTATCTGTCACAGAGAAAATTTAGCTCTTTACTGCTGAAACTGTAAAGATTGTTCATATTTTTCTAGCAAAGAAATGTTACTGATAGTAATAATATATTGTAAAATAATTGCAAAAAAAAACAACTTGGGCCAATTACCGGAGTTGACGGGAAATTTTTAAGCAGCACAGCAACGCAAACCGCAACTTAGCTAGAAGCTAACACCAATGAAAAGAATCGACAGATTAATTTATGCACTTAATAAACCAAAGACATGTTTCTTACGACCTTCCAACGCACGCAGCCCCTGCAACTGATGAATTACAGTGCGCATTTTTCACAAACTCTAATGAAACCACTACTTACAATTTTGGTCCTACATAAAAAACTAATATATTTCTTTTCCAATACTGCACGACAAAAATTTTACACCTCGTGAAAAATACAAGTACCATCGCCAGCACATTATAGTTTGTGGAGAACACAACAATTAGCTTTGTGATGAAAATTTCTCTTTTACATCAAAAATACAACATTCTTTCTAGCGCTACAGAGCGTATATCCCGCGTGCAGTACACGTACATTACGCCTCATAAACGTGCACACGATACGAACACGTCAAACCTCAGTGAAAATGTCGCATTATGTAGTAGTTCTTCATCACATTCAAAAATAATTTTCCCTGCACTGCGTACGCCTCCTGCACAATACACCTCATAACGCGAACCCAACGCCAAGAAGGCCGTCCCCTCAAGCCTCGGAGTTGCTGACCTGCTGTGCAAAGCCTCGCCAGTCTTTTCTCTTCTCTCGAGGTCGCAGCAAAAAATCTGCGCTAAGAATGCTTCGCAAAATGACTTGCTTGTCTCTTAAGCCCTTATTATGAGTTTTAAAGACAGGCCGCTATTTACAGTCATGAATATATAATTACAATCCTTAAGGCAGGAGGTCGTTATCTTTTCCCGTAGGCAAATTGCGCCCAGAATAGCAGATGAGGAGCTAGCATACAGAAGGTAACGTACAAACGATAAAGTGGAGAAATTCTAATGGTAATATCAGCAGGACTCTTCTGCTCATTAGCAAGGCTGCTAATGACTACAGCTTCGAAACTGCCCAACGCACATCGGCTGGCTGAACTAGAATGAATAATATCTCAGTTGCTTCATACATAAATGAAACTGACGAGCATGTTTCAAAACGATCCATCGTACTGACGACGTGCTGACCAAAAGCTTAAGATCATTCTGCCCACACTGAACGATACAGACGAATTTTCTAACAATAACTAAACAAATGCAGTAAAAAAAATACGAAGATTTTTCAGAAGGAATTGTCTCAGATAGTAGACAAAATCCACAAATATTTTTAAAATGAGTGTTACTGTGGTCGACTGTTTTTCAGTTGCTTTTTAAAACTACATTTCTAAGTGCACCGCCCAGTGCAGTGACAGCAGCTAGTTACATTGAAGGCCCAATTTAGTGGGTCATGTGCAAAAGGCAACGATAACCCAGAATTACATGGGTTAAAAGTGTAACTTTTAAGCACATAAAAAGGCTTGGGTCAAACAGCACAAATGTAAATCTAGACAAAATCGATACCACAGAAATTTCTTGCATTAATGGCGCAAGTTTAAGCCCAAAATACAAGTCAGAAGCAGCATGTGTTGTAAGTAATAATAAATCTACGATGCGGCAGAAATAGACACGATAAAATATGAAAATTTCAAGCATAAAAGAAAGTTTGAAGACGCATTTGTTATATGGAACAACGAATCTCCATCCAATACCGCAGAAATATTTGAGGTGTAAAACCGCAAATTTTAATCATAAAAGAAGGCTTGAAGCAGCTTCTATTATAAGTAATAATAATCTACGACGATGCCGCAAGAATATTTCAAGAGAAAATGTGCACATTTCAAGCACAAATGAAGGCTTGAAACGGCATTTACTACGACCGCCACATAAAACTTCAGTGGAGCACCAGATTTTCCAAGAGTTCTGTTGGCAGGCTCCCTCTGCTTCTTCTCATCTGAGCGTTATTAATCTTGGAGGGGTGGAAATTATTTGCGCCTAGCCCCAGGTACGATCGATTATTGGAGTAATTATCGAACAGTTGCCGAGAAAAGCTTCCAGAAGGTGAAAAATGATGAGAATACACTAGGCAGATAATTAAAACTTGAAGGGTTTCGTCCGTGCGAGCGAACCACTCAAGGATGTTTTGCGGCAGCGGCGAAAGCCTCGCCGCTGCTCTCAATTGCAGGCGATGGACTCGTGCTGGGCTCTTAAAGGGTAGAATTTCTTCCCTATGTTTACGAAAGTTTAATGTTCATAGCCGATGTGTCTTTTTTTATCTGTTTTTAAAACTAATCATTCGTAAATTAAAATGACCAAAATGTACTGTATTTAGGCGAAGGTTAACAGGCTTGAAAACTCGAATAATTTGGAGTGATTGACAGCAAAAGAAAAAAAAATTGTAAGATGTATCACTGATTCGGTATGTATATCCAGGGGCGTTCGATGGGAGGAAGCAATGGCGTAGAAACATTATAATAAATATAATAGAAGGCATGTGGTCTATGGAAGTAAAGGAATCAGTGCTCCCCTATAAACAATCAAAAATTCATACCATATTATTTTCATAGTAACTTTACTAACTTCTAAAATATTGTTTCAGCGCACCTGCTTGCCCTCACCTTACGCATCTGAACTGTACAGTATATACATATGTTAAAGAACTCGTTCTAATCTCCAAGGTATGTAGCGAATACAACAAAAAGCTATTAAAACGAGTTCATGATGATATTTTGCTGCAGAATGATGTAAAAATACGGCCTAAAGACAATGCTTAGCAGCGCAGAAGAGCAGAAAAGAAATTGAAGGTGACGAGAAAATGATATTTTGCAGCGCAGAGAGGCGAGAGAAAGGAAAGTTTTCAACATGCATTCGAAAATATATTTAACTGTGAAGAACAGCCAAAACAAAAAGACAATAATATTTCATCTAGTGGGAAACATTTGAAGCACCGACATAAAACTGTTTCCGTTTAAGTGATTTTTCAACAACAGATTTTTGTATAATAAACAGCAGTTTTAACTGTGGTGCTGCAAAAATACTCTTCGATGTGAATCGTATCACTAGTGACTATAATAATGCTTGTTTTCCCACATAATACTTAACGTTTTCTTTAAACTACCGGCAATGAGTAAATAAATAAAAAAAATAGGATGATGCTATAGTGAAGTGAAATGCTTGTAGAAGCGTCACGAGAACGAGCCAACTAATTCTGGACGAAGGGCTGTCCTGCAAGCACTACTAGAGATCCAATGCTCGTAAGAGAAAACGGAGATGCAGCCATATACTGTATGTTGCAACAGCGTTCGGAATTAGATAAATATTGTAGGTGGAATTTAGTATTCCAACACTAAGAAATGTATATAAGAAATGGTTTTTTCAATAAACTTATCTCATCGAAGTAAAAACTTGTGAGAATCAAGCATTTCTAGCCAAATCGAAAAGTTCTACACGGCAGAAAAGCAAGTGAACGATTAAAGACAACGTTAATTGATATTGTACAATGCAGATTAGAACAATCCAAGACGAATTGAGAATATTTTACAGCGCAGCACGGCAGACGAACGATTCAAGACGAAGTTGAGTATTTTTACAGAGCACTGAGACATGTGAACGATTGAAGACGAGGTTGAGGTAATCTTTTACAGGACAGAACAGCAGGAAATTTTCGATGCTTTAGTGACCCAAGAAAATATTTAAAATCGTAGAAAATATGAAACTATGCAAAAGAAAGGGAAGATAAGATTTCACTGTGCAGGAAAACAGGAAAGCCATTTTAATACAAACCTAAGATATAATATTTTACTGTACAAAAAAGTAAGAAAGCGATTCAAGACGAAGAGGAAATAATATTTTGGTGCGCAGTATAGCAGGAAGATGAAGAGGCCAAGATACATCGCAGCACCGAAACCTTCATCTCTGGAGCAGGTCGGCTCCGCTATCATGTTATCCGCAATAATGTTCCTCTCAACTTATTGCTACTCGTAAAATTCAGAAAGTTGCCCCACCTAAATAGCAATGGGCTTGTTAGGAAGCAGTAATGGAGAACGGGCAGTGGGAGCAGTAGCAAAAGTAGTGAGCGGCAGTAAGGGTATTAAATAATAGAGAAAGAGCAGTGAAGCAACAGCAAGGGCAGTAGGCTGCAGTAAGAGTATCGGTAATAGAGAATGAGCAGTGAAGCAAGAGCAAGGGCAGTAGGCTGCAGTAAGAGTATCGGTATTAGAGAATGCGCAGTTGTAGCAGTAGCAAAGGCTGTTCGTGGCAGTAGAGGTATCATAAGGAGTGGAAAAATGGCAAGTATTGAAATAGTAGTAAAAGTAGTACGCGGCAATGGAGGCATCAGTAATGGAGAAAGAACAATGGTAGCACTAGCAAACACCGTAGATGGCAGTACAGGTATCATCAGAAGTGGAGAAAGGGCTATAGTAACAGTAGAAGGGAACGTGAAAGTAAGAGTATCAGTTCAGGAGAGACTGGCAATAGGTGTAAGTGCGGTTCAACGCGATAAAAATACAACACTTAGCATGTTCTCGGTCTTTGCAAGGTGACGGAAGCTCGTTCACACGGTTAATTTAAAGCCGAGTTCACACGACAGTCTTCTGACGCCGTCACAGCCCGTCAGCGTCAGAACTTTTTGTCGCGTTCATGGCACACGACGGTGTATGTATCAGAACGTTTGCCGTCACACCAACCGGCTTATAAAAAGTTCCTCTAGTGCACATTTGCATACCTCTTCGACTGGAGTGGATTAGAACCGAGAAACTTCTAAGTGGGGGGGGGGGAGGAGAAATCTAACGCGTCTTCCGTACAAGATTTGAGATAGGAAAATAAGAAGTTTAATTGGTGATGTTTGTATGTGCTGCACAGAATATGACACCAATTTGCGAATCCCGCAGTCAGTTTTCTAAATTCTCACAAAATATTATCTTTCGTCTGGCAGTATTCTCACAAAAAATCGTCTTTTGCAAACCTGGCAGTGAAGATTGCTTCCATTCTAATACTTCCTACCATTCTAAAACTTAGCTAAGATGCAGAATGAGATAATGATTTGGCATACATTTTCAACTAAATAAGACAATGCTGGATGAAGCTCTACACGCAATAGTAAATACACTAATATATTGTGGTGACCATCTCATGCCTAGTAGCTGTTCCATATTAGGACGATAAAAATAATACTAGTTTCATTAATACTGGTGTTTAAGTAATTGAGGAATAGAAGAGCTAAAGAGGCAATAGTAATACGAATCAGTGGAAGTAAAGTTTGGGGTCAAGTTGGGACAGCATTGCTGTAAACGCTGAGAGAAGCTGGTACCCGAAAATATCGGCACACACAGAAAAAGCTTTTGTCATACACATTACCCGCTGTAACACAATATATGTATGTATATTACCCACTGGTTCAACCAAATACAATATGAACTTTAATGACTAGCGAAAAAAAATTCGTCCTACCGAAAATTTTTAATTGCTAGAGTAAATGTGTTGTTCAATCCGAGAGAATTAGTTGCGATGATCGACGAAAAAAATCTTCGTAGTATATGCAGATTATAGAGAGAACTCTAGAGTCAATATGTTCAACACCTTAACCTTAAACAATTAAATTTCAATAGATAAGACATCTAGTTATGTGTATTATATTTAGTTTGAAGTACATTCATCACTGGTCCTTATAACCAAATGTTAAATGTTGAGCCATTGGCATTTAGTGACATAAACTATAAAGCCCCGCGTGCATTATTATTGAAACTACACGTCTGGCCGTCCTGGGACGACTAATAAAAAATTAAAATGACGCAACATGTAGCGCGAAGACACTTGAAATCTTGGTAAGATTCCCCCCACCCCCCCTCCCACAAGCCGCCATTCACGACTGACTTGAACGTTTATAGATGCACACGGCCGAACACGGATCCCGGCACTAAATTGCGTTCTACTGCAGATCGGGGCACGAAACACGAACTAAGCTGACGAGTTTGGAACCAACAGTCTCCAGTGTAAAGGGATGGACCTCAGCCCCAGCTCGTGTGTTTCTCCCAAAGACGTACAGTTACTGGAAGAGGACCAATGGGAAAAGGACTACATTAGTGATACGTATTAAACGTGAGACGGCCTTAATGCCGATCCTTGAACTTTAATTATGAAAAATTGGGATGAACTTCTCAAAGGACGTTAAGAGAGTTAGGCCCGGCAACAAACATGAATGGAAATCTTTGGGAAGAGAGGAAGTTTTGAGGCAGAGGGGAGCGAAGGAGAGGGGGGGGCTGTGCGTCTACAATCAAGCCCGACTGTACCAACTGTTTGCTTAACGCTCAGTCAACTTAGGCAGGAGCAGCAAGTTGAAATGAGCGTCAATTTGCAAGGTTCATTCGGGTGCCTTTGAAACAGACCTAACAGTTGCTCAGCAAAATTAGGAGAGGGAGTAAAGGCGAGCGCACCGACGTCGTTTGCTTCGAGAGCGTTGCATGAACTCCGTCCGACTTACTCTGATCATGAATGTTAGCTTGAGTGATGCAATGCTGTAGTTTTGGTCCTTCCTGAGATACAGCTTTGACTTATTTCCAGGTAGTTTAACTCATTAATAACAGATATAGATGAAACGTGCATTAAGAACTTTGTCTTCTCATACGATTGTGAATTCGAACGCACAATGCAGTACTTTTGATCCTTCGTAAGATGCATCTGTGACTTATTTCGAGGGAATTAAATACAAAAACAACTATTATAACGTAATGTTCTTCACGAACATTGATTTAGCCCGATGAACGTGAACTTTAATGTGGACATAACATAACATGTTGGCATTTTCTCCACATAGTTTACCGTGCTTTCCTTCATTAGTTACCGCAGCATATGTAACACATTTACCCCCTAATTACAACGCCCAATTTTTGCATGTGAGTAATGCTGTTGACTTGTAGACAGACCCAGCGGACAGTATGACGGTACTGATGAATACCGCATCATGGAGGGTAGACAGTCGACCACGTTGCTACCCTAACAGAATTCTACGCCGCCTCAGAAGCTAAAGCGATGTTCGAGCCTCTAAAGCTGCTCCAAATGTTATCTAAACTTGAGAAATGAGTGTTTCGCTGTAGTTTTTAAGTATAATAGAGAGCTGATAAATATGTAGAGCAAATAGTAGGGGACCGTTAAGGCATTTCATCAGCGCACGTTTTGCTGTGCCCATAGAGCGGCGTCTCTACTGCTGATTTACGGATAAAAATCAGGCAATTCATAGACGATCGCTCAATGAAACGGAGCTCCGAACCGGAATGTTTCGACTCATGCTGCTGGAAGATGTATGAGATGCTAACAAAAGGTTTGCAGTAAATACATTTATGAGGAGAAGCTAGAAAATCCCTGATTTACAGGAAATCGTGCAAGAGCAAGGCTATTACCGTTACAGGCAAGGAAAAAAGACTAAGAGTACTGGGAAGAAGATATGATGCAAGAATATAAATAATTTTTTGTATACGTTAACCCATGATGGATCTGTAATTTCTTTTATGGTATGTCAGTAAGTTTAGAATCAAGTGTTTTCTTCTCTTCAGCGAAATATAGCACCCAGAATCATGAGTTCTCTTCTTTTAATTATTATTATTATTAAATCACACCAGGCTGGCGAAGTAGGAACGGAGAAGCTCCATGAGGTTAACAAACCCCCACGCAACCAGCCCAGCGAGTGGAGAAAACAAAAGAATGAAAAAAAAGAAGATCCGAGATCAAAAAATAGCTCTGTGTACAGATCGTTTAAAGCTGCCAATACCAGCACCAGCAAAGACAGAGCCATCAAGACCATTCTAAACATCCACACACGATGGAAAAAACGAACGGGCATACTGGCCCGTACGGCATCGTAACGGTTCCAAGGCAAGCTCATGAAGAGCACCAGTCCGCCGAGTATACCGGACAATGGGCGGACATAACAAAGCGCCCAGCTTCAAGAGTTCTCTTCTCTTTAGCGACATAACAAAGCGCCCAAAATTCAAGAGTTCTCTTCTGTTTAGTGACATAACAAAGCGCCCAAAATCAAGAGTTTTTTCTCTTTAGCGACATAACAAAGGGCCCAAAATCAAGAGTTCTCTTCTCTCTAGTGACATAACAAAGCACCCAAAATCAAGAGTTCTCTTCTCTTTAGCGACAAAACAAAGCGCCCAGATTCAAAAGTTCTCTTCTCTTTAGTGACATAACAAAGCGCCCAGATTCAAAAGCTCGCTTCCCTCTAGCAGCGTAACACAGCGCTGTAGAACTAAGAGCTTCCAGCAGCCAAACACTTGGAGGATTAATCTATGGCAGGGAAAAAGCCAACGGAGGTAATTGGCTTACGTGTGATAACTCGGAAAAAATGCTCCTGCTAAGTCGCGTTAAACTCCGAACTTAGCATGGACAAACGTCTCTTGAGCGTCTATGATAACACAGAGCTCTTCAAGTGTTTCTGCAAGTTTTGGCTGGTGTGGGACATGGACTGGCTCAGCCTTCCTTGACTGGCTGTCTTGAATTTGCAGACGCAGACTGGCTTAGCATTCCTTGACTGGCTGTCTTCCTCGGCTGTCTCGAATCTGCAGACATGGACTGGCCTAGCCTTCCTTGGCTGGCTGCCTTCTTCGTCCGTCTCGAATGTGCAGACACGGACTGGCTTAGCCTTCCTTGGCTGGCTGTCTTTTTCGTCTGTCTCGAATGTCGCCGGTTTTTTTGGCGGGTATAGGACATGGACTGATCCAGCTTTCCTTGGGTGGTTGTCTTCCACGGCTGTCTAGAATGTTGGTGCAAGTTTTGTCTGGTAGAAGACATGGATTGGCTGAAGTCTTTCTTGGTTACCTGTCTTCTAAAAATAGATTCGACTCTTTAGCATCTTTAAGGCTAAACTCCATCCCATACGACCCTAAAGAAGCTACAGGCTTTGCCTCAATAATTTCATAATTTGAGAAAGAATTAAACTGTACGGACACTCTGGAGCAGAAAATTGCTTGTAGTTTTGGCGCTCACTTAACACGACTTAAATTTGCAAGTGGGGTAGATGGTACATTTATTGAACTTCGATACGAAAATTAAACTGTTCTCGGTGAAGTAAGAAACGTGTTTATCAGCAAGAAACATAAAGTAGCAGCTACATATCAACTGCGCACGATTTTAGGTCTCCAAGACCAGTTTACTTATTAATTTTTTGTTTCAGGTCGTTATATTTAGTGGAAAATATTTCATCGAGGTTTTATCAATGTGGCATCAGCCCCACTTGCGAACAGTGGGTGGACAGTCGATGGTTACAGCAATCACGTTACTGCAGGTTCCACTGCCAAGACGCTTAGCCACCGCGAGACGCTTTATTGTGTGATTTGTATAGCCAACGAATTTATGCATCGTCTTCGCTCTGTAACAAACTCTTACACTATGAAAGATTCCATTTTGTAACTTTTAAGAAGCGTATTATTTACTCGACAGGTTCTTTGCAGTTCGTGATTCCATTCCATGATCTTCAATCACCCTAAGGTTTCACTTTATGACTTCTA
Source organism: Parhyale hawaiensis (assembly GCA_001587735.2). Taxonomy (NCBI): domain Eukaryota; kingdom Metazoa; phylum Arthropoda; class Malacostraca; order Amphipoda; family Hyalidae; genus Parhyale; species Parhyale hawaiensis. Next base: position 13,865,328 of record LQNS02015105.1, read on the forward strand.
TTAAAAGAAACATTTGTTTTATGTCTATCGTGACTACACGCTCTATTCCATTGCCTTCAAAAAGACTTCACTTTGCAACTTTTATAACCAAAAATTCTGTTCTGAAGCTATCGTATATATCCTGAAAGCTATATTCCACTTCTCTCGAGCAACTAAAGACACCGTTCGCTGGCGCTCGACAAGAAATTATTGGGAAGGATATCTGTTCAAATGAGATAATTTATCCGAGGCATTTATCTTGAGTAAATTCGTGCTGTAGAGTATCGGCGGGCCGACCGCCCCCGACCCAACTCAAGTTTACGGTGGCAAGCCGAGCTTTTGGTCCAAGGCAGGACGATAAACGGCATCTTTGCAGATATGCTGCACAGTACGAGTCTTCCAACCATTCCTGCACACTAACGGATCCAGTATGGAGAAAAAGAATCTTCGGGGATGTGATGTGCAGTGCAAACCTTCAATTCGTTCCAGCACAATAACAGATACCCCACTGGAAAATGCAGCTAGCACTGTGTAAGTCAAGTTATGTGCCTTTTTGCTCACAAACACTGTAGCGTATTGCTCCTTTTTTTGGATATTCACTCGCCGAATTTGATTTGAAAGACGTCATAAACAGATGGTTCAACTAACGAAGCAGAGAGTGTAACGGGAAGACTCACCAGGACTAAAATAAATAAAACTTAGCCGGGATCGCATGTCGGCGAATGAAGTCACGTCGACGAATGGGAGTATTTGGGGGTTAGAGGTCAGGCCTTCGTGGGTAGGGCTCTTAGCCCCAACTACATTATTAGTACTGTTATATTCTTGACGTTGAGGAAACCATACGAACAGTTATTGCTCAAACTTTCCGTAACTGACGACATTCATTTTACCGTGTTGCTTGTGTGGGCGCAGCTCAATTAGCTGGATAGTCAGGAGCGGAAATTTGAATGTTTTTTTAACGGAGATATGCTAAAAATGTTTTGTGAAGAACAGTATAAAATGAATATGAACTGTAACAAGGCTATTGAAAGAAGAAGTTATTCAGGGCGCTATATATACCTGTCCAAATTTTGCCTCTGACCCTATAAAAAACCTCCACGAGCCTCTACTGTAATTTTCTATTAATAATTACCTCCGCCAAGGAGGTTATGTTTTCGTCGTGTCTGTCTGTCACCAAGATAACTCAAAAAGTTATGAGCCGATTTGGACGAAATTTACGGAGATTGTTAGGTATATTAGGAGAAACAGATGATTAACTTTTGGTGAAGATATGTTCATCCGCTTGTTTGTTTGTTTTTCTGCCTCACTTTCTCAATGCCATAACTCAAAAAGTTATAGATGGATTTTGATGAAATTACCATGAGTTGTTAGGTATACAACAAAGAGTAAATGACCAAATTTTGGTAATGATCCGTTTGTTCGTTCATTCGTTTTTCACTGTTTTTCATTTTATGCCTGTTAGCACAATAACTCAAAAATAATGAATGGATCGTTATGAAATTCATAGGGGTTGTTAGTAATGATAAAAGACATAAATGTTTAAAATTTGATGCAGATCGGTTTGTTCGTTTGTATGTTTGACTCATGTTTGTCACAACGTTTGTTAGCAGTATAACTCAAAAAGTTATGAACAGATCTTCAAAAAATTTCACAAGCTGTTATTACTATCAGAAGGCACAAATGATTAGATTTTGGAGTTTATATAAAGAAAATTATGGTTTCAGAGCCAATTTGAATGTATTGCTACCGTTGCCTTGCTTGGCGGAGGTATGCGCTCGCTTCATTTATTCACGTGTTCAAAGGCTAGAAGTTTGCAACTGATACCTTTTAAGTGATATTATACAAAATGCCCATAGGCTCTTCAGTTGTACTGTTCGTCGATGTGATGTCACTGATGACGTCACTTTGCGATGCTGGTTTCATGTGAGTCCTTCCGTTACGCTCTTTGCTTCCTCGTTGAACTGCTTGAGGATTTCCATATGAAACGACATGCCCGCAGAAAGAAGTGGAATCTCGAAACACACACAAATTTTGAGCATTGAACGCTGCATTTGACTACCAATGTCTGTATAGCTGGCTAAGGTATTTTAAGAATGCTTAACTAGGCATAAATCTTGGCTTCAGGCGAGCAGCCACGGACTATCAATACTATACTCGAACATCAGCCGATTATAAAACCATTAAATAGTTTTCCAAGTTGTCGCCTATTAATCTAGTGAAGTCGAGCGCTTTAGAGCTTCAGAAACAGCGGTACTCAGGTCCTCATTCGAGCTGTAAATGTGACATGCTGCGGTAGCAATTTAGCGCTAGGACACAAACCATATATTTTTATCGATCGGCATTGTGTAGGCAAAAGGTACATTTCATCCATGGTTATTTGGTTAATGATAAGCAATGAAGTTACGTTTGGCATACAGCAGAAGTTACGAAGAAATGAAAGACCTGCACCGATATGGCAAATGGTGAAACCTCGTTGCTTAACATATGCACAGCAAAGAGTTCAACTTCTGCTCTTCGAAAAATATTAGCAAATAAAATGAATTTTAATAAGAATTCAATTACCGACCTGGTATTCAGTGCAGGGTGCCTTGCACAGTGGTAATGTATTCAAGGCTTCTTTTATTCACCGATACGCCACTTAGCACAAATAATTTCGATCAATAATGTTCTCGACAAAGGCCAGAGGAACTGTATGTCTACACTTCACCAGCTTCTCCCCTACATTTTTATTTATTATGAAAGTCAATTCTGAACAATCGTAAAATAAATTCAAGTATACTCATGGGACAAATTTTCATAGAATCGTTTAAAATATGCACGAAGTTCACGGATGATCTAACTTTACTTAACTCGAGTGCCCAACGCGCCGTGTTCTCATCCAGAGAACAACCACGATTGGGGAAAACTGTCATCAAAAATAATTTCCAATTAACTAATTTCGTGCAAGCCGAGGTAAGTTTTAAATGCATCAGCGGCGCTCGCAAAGGAGAGTTCGAAGCTCATTCAGAGCGAAATCTCCCTCATTGGAACTGCCATAACTTTTAACCAGCTAATTAATTTTGAATAGATATTCATTAGAGACTTCCATTTCTTGCGGCACGCCATTACTGTTAGTTCTATTCATATTGAAATGGTGGCTCTATGCGCAGCCGGGGCCGCATTCTCCCTCAGTCGCTCGTCAAGCGACCGACCGACCGACCGGCTGGCTGGCAGGCCAGCAATTTATGCGCGCCCGTTTTTTGGCAAGTGTTTAGAAAGAGCAAATATGGAACGGTTCTTGAGCAGTCGAGAATGACGGCTCACAGTGAACGATGGCAGCAATGGTGAGGCTTCAAATGTAAAGCTCCGGCGTACATCCCAATAGGCTAGAGGCTCGACCCTTCCGAGAACGGTACATCCCAGTAGGCAGGGACTGAGAAATGTCGCGAACCGTATATCCCAGTATGTTGGGGCTCGACCCTTCTGACCTTTCCCAGAACGGTACATCCCAATAGGCAGAGCTCGGACCTTCTGAAAAAGGTACTTCGCAATAGGCTGGGGCTCGATCGTTCCAAGAACGATACTTCCAAATAAACAGGGACTAGACCCTTCCACAAAACGATTTTCGTGGCCATGCAACAGAATCTATAAAAATAAGGTATAGGAGCGTACACCAAACAGTGAGCGGAACCATAAGTTAGTCATGCAGCACAGTTGCAACAGAAGAATACAGCACATAGCGAGCGGAACCATCAGTCCAGCAGGGAGGTCGGAATAGAAGCGTACAGCACGGGCGAGTGGAACTATCAGTTAAGCAGGGAGGTCTTAATAGAAGCGTACAGCACGGGCGAGTGGAACCATCAGTTAAGCAAGGAGGTCGGAATAGAAGCGTACAACACGGGCGAGTGGAACCATCAGTTAAGCAAGGAGGTCGGAATAGAAGCGTACAGCACGCGCGAGTTGAACCATCAGTCCAGCAGGGAGGTCGGAATAGAAGCGTACAACACAGGCGAGTGAAACCATCAGTTAAGCAGGGAGGTCGGAATAGAAGCGTACAGCACGGGCGAGTGAAACCATCAGTCAAGCAGTAAGGTTGGAACAGAAGCGTACAGCACACAGCGAGCGAAATCATCAGTCAGGCAGTAAGGCTGGAACAGAAGCGTACAGCACGCAGCGAGCGGAACCATCAGTCCAGCAGGGAGGTCGGAATAGAAGCGTACAGCACGAACGAGTAGAACCATCAGTTAAGCAGGGAGGTCGGAATAGAAGCGTACAGCACGCGCGAGTGGAACCATCAGTTAAGCAGGGAGGTCGGAATAGAAGCGTACAGCACGCGCGAGTGGAACCATCAGTTAAGCAGGGAGGTCGGAATAGAAGCGTACAGCACGCGCGAGTGGAACCATTAGTTAAGCAGGGAGGTCGGAATAGAAGCGTACAGCACGCGCGAGTGGCACCATTAGTCAAGCAGTAAGGTTGGAACAGAAGCGTACAGCACGCAGCGAGCGCAATCATCAGTCAGGCAGTAAGGCTGGAACAGAAGCGTACAGCACGCAGCGAGCGCAATCATCAGTCAGGCAGTAAGGCTGGAACAGAAGCGTACAGCACGCAGCGAGCGGAACCATCAGCCAAGCAGAGAGGTCGGAACAGACGCATACAGTACGCAGCGAGCGAAATCATCAGTCAGGCAGTAAGGCTGGAACAGAAGCGTACAGCACGCAGCGAGCGGAACCATCAGTCAAGCAGTAAGGTCGGGCGGCTGTGCGCAGCGAGGCGAACTGGTTGAACTTCACACGGTCCAGCAAAGCGCAAATATGACGGAAGAATGGAAGAGAAGGCAACACGGTCCAGAGAGCGGAGGCAACACGCCGTGATAATTCCTTATTCCGCTGCCATCTCCAGATTACGAACTCTGTGAATGCTCCAAGCAAAGAATTTCTCAGAGGTGAGCTTCGGTAGGAATCTAAATGAAGGACTTAAAATTCTTGCTTGGTCTCTAGTCAAAATATCTTTATTTGGGACCGCTTTAATGTGGACCACAATCGTCCCCAGAGACCGAATTACTCAATTAAACAGAGGATGCGATGTGCACGGAATTTCCATGATTTTTGCCGTGGGTTTCCAACAATAACACGCTCGCCTGTTCTGGAATATTGCTACAGTGTTACAAAATGAAATAATTTTTGTACGGTATGAGGAGATGACTGTAATACAAAGGCTAGAGTTCTTGATGACAAACTAAGTTCTGTGTGAAAACTTACATCAAAATGTTTTTGCTTTGAGCTGAGTATGAAACCCGTTGAATGGATAGCATGAACTACCTGTAGAAATATAAAATAGTTATTTACGCCTGAGATATATAATCTCAGGCGAACTAATAAGTACAAATTTAATGCAGAGTCAAAGCTGTAGTTCAGCCGTTACTATTTGAATTAATAAAAACCTCTGCAAGTTGTTGTTAAATACATAATTGTTAATCTGTCTTATGTTCAAGTCTATTCTTAGGATCTTTTCGCCGTTGTGGTCTTACAGCTACTATGTTTTCCAGGACACGGGACACAAACAAAACCATGAAACATATTATCGATTTCGATGCAAGTCATTCTTAGAAACCTTATATCCACCTCTGCAGTCCAGAGAAGAGAGTCAAATTCCAATCAATCTTACAATTCTTAATACTCAACTCTTGAATTTCGCATTCACTATTCCACAGAGTGAATCAAAACGCAAGTCAGATAAACAAAAATGTTATGAGTATAGCAATATTTAACTCGCAGGTCTTGAAAACGAAACTTGACCTCAACGGTCTACAAATTAAATTGCATGCAGCGTGAATTCTCAAAAAAGCAATAAAAATAATCGTTAACTTTCTAGTTTTGAAATTTTCGGCCCGCCATTCTACGTGTAACAAGTTAAACTCGAGTATTCTGAGAGCACGTACCTCCGCCAAACAAGGCAACGTTAACGAAAAATTCAAATTGATCATGGGGCTCTGATTTACTTTTTATCTGCGCCAAAATCTGGTCATTTGTGTCTTTTGACAGTAATAACAGCTTCTGTAATTTTCCTGAAAGATATTTTGGAAACTTTTTGAATTATGTTCTGACAAACATTTTGACAACCAGCCAAACATAACGAAAGAACAAACCGATCATCCCCAAAATTTGATCATTTATAATTTCTATAATTTTTTAATTTCTAACAATTCCCGGAGATTTCATAGAGATCCGTTCAAAACTTTTTGAGTTATTTTGCCAACAAACATAAAAACAAACTCAGAGACCAACAAAACAAACGGACAAACAGATCGTCACAAAAAACGTTATTCACTCTTGATGCAAATTTCATAAAACTCCGTCCAAAGCTATTTCAGTGGTTGTACTAAGAAAAATGAGGCAAATAAACCAATAAACGGTTGAACGGACGTTCTTCACCAAAAGTTAATCATCTCATCCTTCTAATAACTTAACATTGCCTGTAAATTTTGCATAGATCTGGTCATAACTTTCTAATTTATTCTGATGACGTGAATTGATCAGACAGCCAGAGAGACAGACGAACAAATAAAAAGACAAACATACAAATTCAATGAAAACATAATCTCATTGGCGGAGGAGAGAAATAAAAAAATGTCGCCAATAAAAATACAATCTAACTGATAGTGCTGTTCTTGGAAATGTAAACCTGACCACTGTACTCAACAAAGCAGCTGCAGCCATCAAAAATCTCATTACTAACTATACAATCTTAACTTGGCATTTCGAAATTCTAAAATATTGCTCAGTACACGACAAAAAAAAATGACACAATTTTGAAAAAGAGAAAACATCTACAGCAACAACGCAATTTTCAAACAATTGTAGAACCCCAAAACGCACTTCGACTTTCCACAGAACAAATCGCGTGTACCGATGAATCGGACGAACGAGAACACAATTTTTATCTCACATTTCTTTGAAAAAAGCTTCAACCCACCACTCTATTCCACAAAACAAATGACAGCACTAGTCAGACGCACAAACTGCACAAGTATGCAATAATGTTTTTTTGATTAAAGGTTCTAGGAATCTTGGATCCACCACTTCTGTCCTCTATCTACAAAACACGGCGCAACAACACAAGTGTGAGACACGCGGGGGTCCTCCCGCGCCGCACCAACTGGCGTGAGACCATCAGTTTTTATACGACTCAATAAACGTTCGTCGCGAGATAGTTTTCATTAGCGGAGCTTTTAGAGCCGCCGCCGCAAAATGTGGTTGGAATAAAACGAGGGCGTTAAGAGAGCGAGCAAATGTCATGGCACTGCCGTAGACGGTGCAACCAGATTAATGTTGGTTATGGTGTGCATCTTCCGTTTGTTTGTTTGTTTATTTATGTACTTCCATGGAGTGCTTGGAAAATCTTAGTCCTGTAAAATTACATATCTTCACCTATCTAAGAAAACCAGATCCACAGTAAGTGACTTGTGATCCGTTTGGCATGCGTTGAAGCGCCATTAGATGCCCTAAAACTTCATATTATCCGTAACTATGAACAATACAATCCGTTCCTTTCATTACTTCCATGCAGTTCATGGGAAACTTCAGGCCTCTAGAAATACATATTACCACCATTCTAAGAATATCAAATCCATAAAAACTGATCTAGAAATTGCACGCCACGCAGTGAGATACTATTTATCATTCTATAGCCTTATTAATTCTCAGAAGTTACAAACTATACATGCCGATAGTTTCGTATTTCTATGAAGTTTCTTGTTTATTACAGCCCAGAAGATATGCACATTTTCATCGGTCCAGAGAAAAGAGAAGCACAGAAATTGACTGGACATCCAGGTGGCATACAGAGACATGACAGCCGTTCTCAAAAAATTGTTTTATTATTAGAAACTAGCAACGATATAGTTTCATTTTAGATACTTTTTTTTAGCTTCCAAAGCTATCAACGACATCCAGAGTACTAAATACTCTATTTAAAAAATATATGGCGACACGATTCTAGAACCTTCTAATGCAAACATAGGAACGAGTCACCAGAAGGTGACTAGGGAACAAACTAACCGACAAGTAACGAAAATGCAGCTTCACATGTAGCACTGGAAAGCCTAAAAGTACCAAGTACCAACCAGAGGTTAGCCATAAACATGATATATGCTTTGTTATATAGGATCAGAATTATGGATCCATCTATTTAGGCATCATCTAAAAGCAACGATCAGATGAGTACAGGCCGAGGTATTATTGTTGCAATGAAGCTACGCAGAAGCTTTAAAGAACGACGAAATACCGCGACAGCGGCCTGCAGTTAATTCGTGAAAGTAGAGACACAAAATGTCAAAATAAATGGACCTCGTGAGCTCAAAGAACCAACATAAACGAACGATTCGATGGTCGTGGAACGGTCCTGTATTTTCAAGGCGGTTCAATATTAAAGGACGAAGCTAAAGCACACTAAACAAAAGCTGAGTGAGCTCTAAACAGGAAATGAGGGAGCTTGAAAGAAGACCCTTGTAGCACACTGAGGCTTTGTTTTCATTCTACCGTAGAAAAACAAGCGAAATTTGGCTGCCGAGCTCCCAGGAAATGTTCCTGAAATTTCCAAACCAAAGTTGGCTGGTCGGACGGACGAAGGGAAGCTGCTTTGGAGCTCGAGCTAGAGATGAATGACTAAAGTTTGGAGAAACATTACCAATCGATACACACAAAGAGACGGTGCAATAGGCACGCAATACAAAGCCGGCTGGGACTTGCAATTAAACTTGCGCCGGACTTTTGCAGCGTGCCTCATCTGAGTCGCGCGTCAGATCGCACCGAATTTTTCTCAGGAACTTTCTCTTTCTCGCCACCGTGACTCTTGCAAGCCGTGCCCATTTTATGAAATGTTCGTGTTGAGAAAAAGATGAAAGTTGAAACGGAAAAGTCGAGGAGCTTTTGGAAAGTTGCGCATCTGCATAGGACACCAAAAGCCCAACCAATTCTCGACCACACGTGCACTCAAAATGCTCCCAAGTTCCGTTTTAAAATTCGTCGCCGAGCAGCTGACGCTGGCCAGTTTCAATTCAAGAAGTGAGTGCTTTTCGTTTTTGTTTCCAAATACACCGCATTGGAAGCAGCGCCTGGCATGTGAAATGATCCGCAAAATATTAAATTTTTAATATCATGGCTGGCGAAAACAAAAAAAAAATATTGTAGACTTTCAGCGCGCGAGCTGGGAAAAATAACATATATTTGAATGTCGCGCTATCTTAGCAACAAATGCGTGATATTTCTGCGGAAATAGCGGAAATAAGAGGACATTAACATGACATGAACAAGTATATTTTGAACGCGTATGCTGGGTGCAGCATGCCGTCGAACAGCACTTTACACTTGGTGTGCAACTGTTATCAATAAATTGCTTCAGCAACTGGGTCTGGAATACTGAACCTTTTATTTGCTAAGTAACTTACACCAAAACATGACTCACTTTAAATTGTGTATTAGAGGACACTTCAGTATGCACTTTACTCCAGCTCATTCCGAAATTCCCGACATACTTATTGTTGAAGATGACTCGAATTAAAAGCTATGAAATCCATGAAACTCACGCCACTTTAGTAACACATCGACGCTCTAATGTCAAGAAAAAATAATATCATAGAACAACATAAGAAGGCGTTTGTGATAAATAACTATCATTGGGTGAAGCGTATCTGTTAATTTTCACTTGAGATACGCGGTTACATGAACTCAGGATTTGCCAAAAACTTCGCTCTGATTCTGTTGTTGTTCACCTGTAGGTACATTGGATTTTCCAGCTTTCTTGTTATTTAAAGCTTAATCAGAAGATATTTCATGTGGCGATCGACGTGGAAAAGAAACAAGATATAACGAGGTGGACTTCACTTTTGATTGGATTTATAACCGCCGATATTAATGAAACCGAACGAACTTTTTGATTAACCCAACAGAAAGCCAATTTACTAAGTGTGGCAACCACGCGTATTTTACGGGGGAAATTATTCTAGGGCGGGTTGCTGCACTTACCGAATTAGCTTTCAAATAAGAGAACGATAACTTGGTACTCACCTCTATGTCTGTTGGTTTGTTTGTCGAACATGAGCATCGCATCTTCAACCTGCGGCAATAAAAGAAAATGAAAATTATCAATAGGTAGCAGAAATTCAAAGCGTCTACAACAAGATCTCCATTTTACAGTAACCATATAACCCAACCAAACCAATTCCAGTTAAAAAGCCCCAAAACAGCTAGTTCTGCGGATTAAATATCGTACATATAATTAGATCTTTTATCCTTAGAGACTAAAACTGCTCCTGAAAGGATAATTTAATTGCGCCCACTAGAGTAAGGGGTGCATAGTGCTCGCAACTGATGAGAGTAAACATCCTTGCTGAAAAAAAACTTTTTTTTTGTGGCATCCTCGTGTGTCAAATTTGTCACAAAAATTTCGTATCAAAGCACTATTTAGTTACAGAACGCAACATCAAGTCATCTTCGTCAACCTTAACCCTTCATTTCATGATCAATCCCACTTTTCCCGAACGACTAATATCATTATTAATAATATCATTATGATGCACGACGGTTGAGTCTATATCCAAAGAAAATTTAAGGCTGCCGCGGGGTCATCCAGCAGCTGAATTGCCGGTTTTGCTATCTACGGCGGTCCCGATTTTTAATAGGGCAGCAACCAAGTAACACCTGGGTTTCCAGCTCGTAAGAATACGACCGATTTGCTGAAATAAAAACTAAACAACAGCAAGCTTGGATTAAATATACACAACTTATGCCTTAATTCTCAGGTTTTGAAAAATGGTTAACGAGTTACAAACTACATGACAAAGTGCCGGGTATCGTCAACATCTGCACATATTCAATTTTAACCTTTTAACCACGCACTAGTAGCACTAGGCATTGCATGCAGACAGTTTGTAACTTATACTCAGATACGTCCAACTTTACCACCCATAAATCGAAACATATGACGGTCTATTTACATATGGATAATGAATTTCCTATTTCTTGCTACCAAATGTAGCTTGTAATCCGGTGACTAACCGTAAATATTTGATTTATTCCCATAAAAAATGCCCCCACTTTGACACCCTTCGCAAACCAACTCTAAAAGTATATTCTTATAAGAAATTAAATCACACTGTATGACAATTACGTGTATGTTTGTGTACAGCAATTGCAGCTGCATGGCCCCCCAAGACATTTGAGCAATGTCCATAGATGCCTGATCAATACCACGTTCTTAAAACTACAAGTAAGAATAATCTGAAATAGTTTTTTTTTTCATTATGGCCTTCCATTTTGACGAGCAGCGTGTGTGAGTTGACACCCCCACCCTCGCAACACGTTGGGACACAGCAACCCTCTCATGTCACCAAGTTGAAGAGTGCCGTTTTATTCCGTCACTTTGCAATGGTGCGAGCGACAATTTGTGTCGAGTTGGAACTGCCTCTATTCTTTGCAGTACCATTGGAGTTAGCTTCATGAACTGTTTCTGGAAATCTACACGCAAAAGTAGTAGCGCGGGGGTTTTTTACTTTAAAATAGTAGTACAATAATAAGTATCATCACTTTTTTAAGAACACGATGATATTACTGCAATAAGTTCACATGGATGATTACCTATTGAACAACAGCGTCATTCTAAGTGAAGGGCCCAAAAAGAAGTAACAGAGTCAAGAGTCATACATGTATAGAAGACGAAATGAACATAGTTAGGGGTGGAAGAGGTGGTTAACATGAGATGATGATAGTAAAAATAATCTTAAAGTTGGTTTCTTGAAGGAATAGCGAGTTAGAAACGTAAAGAAACTGCCGTCGACACAGTGATAACGATACCAGCGATTTTGTCATTATCTCGAGGGTCCTTTTCTACCCTCTTTGAAGTGACGATTTGCCTACTCGAGTAGTTAATGACGCACAAAATGAGAGTTAGATCCAGGGCAGGATGAGGATACAAGTGGAATTCATATTCAAGATTCAAGAATAGAAAAATGAACTTCGGATTGAAGATCCGATGAGGACAACAAATTTATAAAATAAACGATATGCTGTAAGGAGTAAAGTTTCTACACGGATTCGATTTTTCTAAGCAGTGGATGGCCTAATGCAAGTAAAGTGCGCTAGCATATCATTCATTATCGCCGCCAAGGTTATGTTATTGTCGTGTTTGTCTGTCACCAAGATCACTCAAAAAGCTATGAATGCATTCTTACGAATTTACAGGGATTATTAAGCATCTTAACAGTAACAGATGATTAACTTTTCTTGAAAATCCGTTCATTAGTTTATTTGTCAGCCTATTTTTCTTAGTACCATAACCCAAAAAGTTATGAATGGATTTTCATGAAATTTACACGAGTGTTAGGTATAATAGGTATATAGTTAGGTTAGGTACATAGTTCCTACCTTGACAACGACATTCGCTGAGAATGTCGAAAGCTTGGTAAAAATAAAATTCGTAATCCAGACGAAGTATAATTTTATGTTAATTAAATACAAGAAACCTGGATGTCCCTTATTTTCATCGATTAGATATTACGAAGAGTAAATGACCAAATTTTTGTGATGATCCGTTATTTCTTTCGTTTGTCGCTGCGTTTGATTTTATGTTTTTTAGCACAATAACTAAAGGAATTATGGATGGATCTTTATGAAATTTACAGGAATTGTTAGTGATGATAAAAGACATAAATTATTAAATTTTGGTGATGATCAGTTGGTCCGTTTGTGTGTTTGACTTATTTTTGTTTGCAGCATAACTCAGAAGTTATGAATGGATCTTCCAAGAAAATTACAGAAACTATTAATACTATCAAAAGCACGAATGATTAGATTTGGCGTTGATACAAAGAAAATTATGGTTTCATGAACAATGTGAATTTTTCGTTACTGTCGCCTTGTTTGGCGAAGGCATGCACTCTCAGAGTGCTCTAGTTAACAATACTACTTATTGATAAAACCACAAGGGCATCAACGGACGAGTAATAAAAACACAAATGAAGTATTAACAGCCCCAGGACGCCCACGGCACTGTTGACCAAGCAAAACGCCCTTAACAGCTGACTTGAAAGAAAGAATACAGATCTATACGGTCAAATACGGATATCGGCAATGAAATACATCGCAAAACAGTTGAAGGTTGAAAAATAATACATCAAAAATCCCTTATCTCGATCAGTTTTTCTGACACCTAAGCTTTCGATACACCCTTCGTAATCCGTTATTTTCCTCTGTTAAATTTGCGAATAGCTCGTTAAGGCTGCTGCCCGTGAGAGCACAAACTGCGATACGTCTCATTTTCTTGGACCAAGTTTCCTTGACCGTGACTATGGGAGATTTAAGACGTATTTAAAAAATCATCACCGAAAAATATCGGTCTTTGCAAGTGAAAACTCACTTAGAAGTAGGAGAGATATTGGAAACTTTATCATAGTTGCATATAGTGATGTCGAAATTGCGGTGATTGTTAGGAATTAATACGTAAAATTTGGACGGTTCAATCCAAATCAGTGACCACGCCGCTGTAATCTGCAGGGCTGTAGGGCACGTTTCGCTTTTTGTGCTCTCGAGGACAACAGCCTTTTTACCGAGATCTCTCACTAACGAATACCTCACCCAGAGACATTCGAAATTTGGTATGCAAGAAACCTTGTTCTTCATTATAAATGCAGCAAATTGAACTATATCTTTTGGTCAAAAGAAACAGACTGTTCCCTGTTTCAGTTAATTTGTTACGATACTGGAAGGTGTCTTTGTATGTAAGTCCGTTGCATTTTAACACAAATATACGGATATTATTTTTGCAAAGTTTCACAAAATGTTAAAAGGAAATATAGAAGTTGAGAAATAGCTTCAGTAAAGCATGCTAAAGAAAATTGTCATGTCCGTTTTAACGAAATATATCTTACAAATCAATTACTGATAACGTACATTAGAATATGTATGTGAATAGCAAAATGTTTCGTGATTTATTATTTTATTACACTAACTAGTGATCTCTCAATGTAAGTAAGGTTAACTTGTAGTTTCAGTTAATGCTAACCATTAACCCTTTCTTACTCAGACTCCGCTATCTCTCCAAAGGGCTCATTTTCCTGTTGAATTACTACAGAAAAGAAAACTCTTACAGCGAGCTAGCACAATTTAAGCAAGAAGACGATAAGGAGGGTGAGCCATACTAAAGTCATGGGCTGTACCATCACCAAATATACGGTCAATTAGCACAGATTCTGACCGTTGCCTGAGGGCGTGTTCGATTGGGCATCAGAATTAAGCCTTCGAGGCTTGACTTGTTCGAAACTCCAGGCAGGTGCACTGGCTTCCACCCGTGAAATTGAGTTCCAGGCACTGAAGCTCACCGGTTAACCTTGAGACTTTTTGAAACTCATTATTGCTCCGTGAAATGGAGTTTTTAGCCTGCTCAACGTAATCGAGTCACTTCTAACACGAACAATGCTTTTTCAAGTGACAAATTCAAAACTTCATGCTGAAGTTTCGGATAAGTTAAACCTCGAACGCCTAATTTCGGAGTCCAATCGAACGCGCCCGAAGGCACATACACACTGTATAACTAAAACTTAACTACCGCGGTAAACCGATCATACCAAAGAATGCTTTGCCAAAGCCTTGCACCGACAACAACTACAACTCTAAAGTCACGAAGCAGAGACTCAAACAGTTTCTGCAGCCACACAAGCAGGCTACAGCGAGGGCCCCAGCTGCTTCCTGAGCTATACTCCACATCCGCAATCTCGGCGGTTTGGTGGATGGAACTCCACAACAAAACAAACAATCTCGCCGGAACAGCTGCGCCCGACGACGACTGCAACTCCATAGACCAGCCGCTACAACAGGCGGCACGACGTTCACGCAGCCCCTAAAGGTAATTGTTGATTTATGGCACTGTGTCCCAATCGAAAATGTTAAGGCGATAATCCGGTGATACCTATAATCGAAGTTGCTGACAATATACTCATACACGTCTGATAATACTTATTAGTTTCTGGTAGGATTAAAAGGTCCACGAAGTTTCTGTGAAAATTCGAGGTACTTTTGATATTCGAAGGTGACTTCTTGTGTGCGTTTTCTGCAGTTCTCGATTGGTAATTAAATTAGCAGCCTCTTCGAGCACGACGATTCAGGTTTCATAGACGTAAAATCCATTAATTGAGATGCAATTGTGCCACATTTTTGGTATCACGAATCTCAAGTTATTTAACTCTTGCGAACCGACTAAAATCAAATAGCTAAATACAATCCTGAGCTTAATTACGTAAAACTGAATAGCTTACATTGTCCTTTCACGGAGTAAAGGGTTGCTGACGCTAAGCGACCATGTAAGATTAAACTTAGGATTTAACGGTAATAAATCGCAGAAATTCAGTTCAATAATCATCCATCATGATGATCACACAAGTAAAGTTCTTAAAATTGAAATAACTAGGAGCATGGATACCGCTTTAAACCCAGAGTTCGACGTGAGAACCCAGTAACGGCAATTTAAGCGTTGTTATTATAGCCTAGGGAACAAGGTATGCATTTTTACTCGGAAAAAGCTTTTTTTTTTGCTTGTTTCACAGTGAATCTCCAAAAATACCTTACAACCGGAAGAATGTTGTAAAAGGATGGACATCGTACAATAACCACAATAAGCAGAGGAGGGTGACTCAATAGTTATATCAGGTACGGGAATACAATACACCAACCGGAATAGACACGATAATACATATAGCGACCAAAACAAAAACATCAAAGCGATATACCTACAACTGTAGAACAGATACGGGAAGGAAAAATGTCAGTGGCGTGAGGTACCTGAGCACCGCACGATGGCAAAAACTACAAGTATATGAGAACAATATGTTAACAACAGAAGGTATCCGAGGGTCATACGGCAGCAGCAACAACAGGTACCTGGGAACCATAAGGTACCTGAATACCACAGAACAACAAAAACAACCTTAACAAGACTAAATATAAACTAGTCTAGCAGACTTGGAGGTCGAGGCCCATCGACAATTCTGCCATTCGTGGAAGTTTGGAAGGATTTGTAGGAGTGGTGCAGCGAAGACGCTGCCGTCGACCTTTCCAAGTCTCGACAACACGTCCAGTAAATAAACTGGCGACGTCTCGAGCGGCCTTTCAATACTAAGTTGCCTGAACGGTTCAGCTTCGGACCTCCACAATGTTAACCTTCGAGCAAGTTTAATTGTTCTAGTTTTACTTTAAGTCTCCCTGTTGAATTATTTCAAAGTTTTTTACTGACACTAACCAGAGACAAATGTTATTAACTACAGAAAACAAGAAGAGTGCATGACGACAAGTAGAGTCGAATTAATTAATAAAGGCTGAGCTCTATAGCCGGCACAGCTCACAAAGCAGTCATAATAATAACGTTTAGCTCAAAAAACCTTGCTCTACATTAGTTCGCAAACGAAGTAAAATGGAAACGAAGCATTTAAACAAGGAAAAGCACGCCCACATGTAATACAAAAGCCTGAGTGCATCTTTGCTCTATAAGCTGGTAATTTAGCATCAAACAAACCTAAAGACGCTGTTTGCACGAACAAGATGAATACACTACCCACTCGGGGATATTAGTTGTCTTTATTTCTTTCGTCATTTTAAGTGGTTAGACATAGGTTAGAAATGTTACCCATTGCCGTATGTGCCCTGTTTGTGGAACGCTCAAGCTATATATATAGTTTTCCACGTCAGCTTTTCCTATATGAAATGCAATTTGTCACTACGAACTTCAAGTTGTCAGAATTAAGCGAAATTCAACTTACCATTACAAGAAGGCTTTCTCCAGAGAATGACAACTTGAATTTTGGTCGACGTAACAAAATAAAATCCGCTTGACAAATAAATTTTGCACAACAAATTAAATTTCGCTGGTTAAATTAAACTGTCTGTGACAAACTAACTTTCATTTGCGACAAACACACCAGGAAGTGCAATACATTCATGTAGCACTTTCCCTACCAGATTCTGAAGACTTGTCTTATTATCCTAAGCTTAATCCAGTAATCTACAGATTAAAGCAATAGTTTATCCCGAGGAAATAGCAGTATTGCTCCGGCCGCGGCGCTTCGTAATATCAGTTATGTAACCTTTTTTGGAAGACATACATGCCTGCAAGCGAGAGAGTAAAGCTTCTCTTAGTGAAAAAAAAAGAAAGCTAGAGCACTCTGAGAGCGCATACCTCCGCCATGCAAGGCAATGGTAGCAAAAAATTCAACTTGGCGCTGAAACCATAATTTCCTTTGCATAAACTCCAAAATCTAATCATTTGTGCCTTTTGATAGTAATAACAGCTTGTGCAATTTTCTTGAAGATCTGTTCATAACTTTTTGAGTTTTAATGCTAACAAACGTTATGACAGACATGAGTCAAACATACATACAAATGAACAAACCAATCTGCACCAAAATTTAATCATTTATGTCGTTTAACATTACTAACAACCCCTAATATTTCATAAAGATCCATTCGTTATTTTTTGAGTTATCGTGCTAACAAACATAAAATTAAAAATAATGAAAAATGAACAAACGGATCATTACTAAAGTTTGGTAATTTACTCTTTTTTATGTACCTAACAACCCATGTTAATTTTATAAAAATCCATCGATAACTTTTTGAGTTGTGGCATTGAGAAAAATGAGGCAGACAAACAAACAAACAAGCAAAGGGATGGACATATCTTTACCAAAAGTTAATCTGTTCCTCCTAACATAGCTAAGAATCCCTGTAAATTTCGTCCAAATCGGTTCATAACTTTCTGAGTTATCTTGGTGACAGACAAACACGACAAAAACATAACCTCATTGACGGAGGTAATAATAGTAATAAAAAATAACCCCGTCATGTTCAGTAGTAGCACAGGTTGATTCCATTGATGGCGTGTACTACAACAGTGCTACTTTTTACGAGCAAGTAACACAAATTCCCCAGTTATAAACTCCAACCCTGTAACGATCTATTAACGGCGTTAATGACGGCTACAACAGTGATACTCCTAGGAGCAAGCGTTTTTTCCGGCATGTTATAAGCTGTTATCTCTTTGGCGCTCAGAATTCTGAAATAAAAACATTCACAAGGACGTGCTATTGCTGCGTAAAACCAAAGTTAGGTTGTTACAGGGTTAACAATAAAAATGCGTCGCTAAGCCAAGCAGAGAAGCCAATAAATATGAGCGGGAGCCAATGCCATGGCTGCATTGAGATGAATTTGCTCACTAAAGCTACGGTATTTCCATTTGAAAGCCTTAGTATTTTTAGCCTAGTATTGTTAGGAGAGAAGGCTTTCGAGATGATAGAGGGAGATTTGGAGCAGATCAGAGGAAGATCTTGGAACGCCTCACAGCAAAATATCAGTTAGGATTTGCTTGAGGATTCATAGGAAACTACAAAGAATGCACCGTATATTGGATACGCCGCCCGCAATGCCGGAGAATATTCGCTAGGCTGTAACTTTTCTTTTCTATAAACATGGAAGCTTTGAAGCGTAGCCTGAGCGCGCCGCTATTATGAGGGTATCATGCTTTTGAGAAGAATGGGGAGCCTGAGCCCTCGATTGTTAGGTTACCTCAGATAGTTTAGAAGATATTCCATCAGCTGGTATGCCCCACGCTTGTTAGATGAGGTTTCATATACGTATTCCTGCAAGCAGCATAACCACGAGTGTTACGTATCTCCTACAGCTATAGAGAGCTTCCACTGTAACTAACGCAGTTCATAGTGGAGAAACTGCTGCGTCTATCCACTCCTTAGTAGCGAAGAACGCAGAACAGAAACATTTAAACGCAGTCCATGATACAGAAATCATAGAGTTTTTGCACCTATTAACAGCAAAGAAGACAGGACAGAAACATATACCACACTCTATATGAGTTAAAAACCAAAGCATTTTACCCACTTTTTAATATGATATTAGGGAAACATGAAATACAGACCCTGGTCGAAAAGCTTCTGCGCCTATCCACTTTTCAGCGGTGAAGAAGGCAGGAGAGAGGAAATTAAAGCGCAGTGTCCATGTAGGGACTCGGTTCCTCTCTCCAGTAAAGGGAAGAGCACACCGAGGTTCCAATCTGCAGAACTGGCAGCTTAAGTAGAGAACATAGCAGTGCTCTCGGTCCAATACCGAGGTGTCAATCGAACTTCTCTCTATTAGCATAAGCGCTTGAGGCTCTGGCAGCCCCACATACTCCACTGCAACGATGCGCGAATGAGGATGCAGTGGCCGAAAATGTAAGGAAACTGCGTGGTGTTAACGTTGGAACTGCTATATTCTATACACGACCACATGGTGTACAAAGAGGAAATGGTATGTAAGAGTACATAGTGCTGAGCAGCTACAATATCAAGTTTGATTTAATTGATAATAAACAGAGCACGCGCTGGTGGCACTGAAACTACATAGTCTATATAAACCTAATAGTTTGTACTAAAGGAAAACAGCGCTGTTGGTAATGAAAATTGTTCGATTTTGTCATCATGAAGCCAATAATGCATAAGAAAACAAACTGTTTTGTCACGGCATTAAAATTGGCTAAAAGTGCCGAATCACAACGAAACTGAGCACTGCTACTGGCAAAAATCCACAGAGTCTATCGACACCCAACACCGGGTGCAATCTAATTTCATAACACTAACTAGCACAACTATAAGCTGCAGCAATAAGTTTAGAACTAAGATGTTTAAAAGCTCAAAGCGTGAAGCAAATACACAAAACTTAACAACTCAGTATAATAATTAACACAGAGCAGGTGCCCCAGAGGACAGGCTTTCTACGTATTAGTTAATACTGGCTAGGGCTCATGCAAGGCAGGCTCCCTGCATATGAGCTAATACTGGCTAGGACTCATGCAAGGCAGGCTCCCTGCATATTAGCTAATACTGGCTCGGGCATATGCAAGGCAGGCTCCTGCATATCAGCTAATACTGGCTAGGACTCATGCAAGGCAGGCTCCTGCATATCAGCTAATACTAGCAAGAGCTCATGCAAGGCAGGCTCCTGCATATCAGCTAATACTGGCTAGGGCTCATGCAAGGCAGGCTCCTTTGCATATCAGCTAATACTGGCAAGAGCTCATGCAAGGCAGGCTCCCTGCATATCAGCTAATACTGGCAAGAGCTCATGCAAGGCAGGCTCCTGCATATCAGCTAATACTGGCAAGAGCTCATGCAAGGCAGGCTCCTGCATATCAGCTAATACTGGCAAGAGCTCATGCAAGGCAGGCTCCCTGCATATCAGTTAATTAAGGCAGAAGTTGCGGCGAGGGGAAATTTTCCAGGTAGCAAGAGAAGGAAAACTTCTAATTGTATTGGAGGTCGACCTGCGTTGGCGGGCGACTTGCGGATTAGATGTAAAGCTCTGCAAGTAAATTGCATTTTTTTGTTTTAACTGTACCATTAATGATGGTATCTCCTCATGTCAATATCAATTCTCAACCATTAAACGCACATCATTTGTTTTCTTTTTACTAACCATGTTTATTTCAATCCTCCCGCTGCAGACGGTATTCTCAGATATTATAATTAATTTACAAAAATAATAGTCAACAGCAGCACGTGCTTTCTTTTGCTTCAACCTTGACGCTAAAGACGGCATTGCTATTCCCTATTTTCTGTTTTTAATCAATTAAACCAGCGAATGTTTCTTTTTACGCACACACGAACGATATCTACACCAGTTCGTTTCAAACTTGTCAAACTAGAAAGATATGCGCAAGTCTTGATTCGGCGACCTCTCGACAACTTTAGATTTAACCAAGGTGGCAACTGCAAAAATACAGCACTGGAATCATGCATAGCCTATAGCAAAAAGCAGATTATCCAAAAGTACTGTAGTTTTTTTTAATGACCTTATATATGCCACATCCGACTCCAAATTTCTCCTATCACTAAAATTACAAAGAAAAATGGCAGAAAAAAAGTTACTGCGAGAGCAACACTGGCATCGAAAATTCTCAACAGCATTATAAAACATGCAGTAACATTTACAAAAAAAGTGGAAAAAACTACGAGGATATTGAGTTTCATAATGGGAACAACAAATGAAAATTTCACACTAATTACGAAAATTAGCAATAAAATAGTTACAATAGAGGCAATACTCACAATGAAGAGAGCAACATTAAATTTTATGTTAGCACTGAGTCACGAGGGCACTAAAACAAAGAGATATGTTCCACTCGCGGCATCATTTTCAAGGAAAATTAGCAATAGAAAACGGAGGTGCAGAACACACAATCACCGCAGTGACGAAAGCCACAAACCTCCCACAGATCGATAGCACTAACATCAAATTGCAATAAATATCCTTAGGGTAATAAAAAGTGTCATTAAATCGTGCAGGACAAGGAGCGAAGGCTCTAGCCCCCGCCGAAACGCCGGAAAGACGGAGAGGGTATAAGGGAAGGACGCAGAGGGGAGCAGGTAGGTGGGGTACAGCGTAAGGAAAAAATTGGGAAAAAAGACGTATAGGGTTGAGGAACATCTAGCTCAGTAAGGAAATGTGAAGCTATGGGAATGGCATGAATAACTGAGAAAACATGAATCTTGGGGGAAAAGGTGAATAATTGAGAAACAGTGTAGCTTTTAAAGGTATGATGAAGTTAAGAAATATAAGCAGAAGAAAAACAAGAATTACTGAGAAAAGGTATGGTACTTGAAGGATACGTAATGCGAAGAAACACGATAGAGAAGCTAAGATAAAGCTAATAGTGAAGAAACAACAAGTAATGAATTAATCTCATAGCTTTTTTAAAGGAGAGTGAAGCTATGTAACCCAACAGAGAAGTTAAGAGATAAAGGAAAAGTCAACTTAGACCACACCCTCACCTGGGAAACCCACATACACTGGTTTGTGCAGCGGGTATTGACCACTGACCCCAGATGAGTAGGTGTACTAGCGCAGCCTCAGCTAGCGCAGTACTGGGCGTATGCAGCCCAGTACTGCGCTAGCTGAGGCTGCGCTAGTACATAGGTACGAATACTCGAAAGGTTCAGAAACTAAGAATAGCTGAAACTACCTATATAAGTAGGACAGCGCAAAGAGCTAAGACAACATATATATATAACGCAGTTGAGAAAGAATGCATTAATATATATTAAGGGAAGGTGAATCCAAGAAAGCACAAATAGTTCAGAAAATACAAATAGTTTTAAAAACATATAGCTAATTACGGAAAAGCGGAGGTGAAAAAACAGGAATGTTGTTGAGACAACTCGAATAGAAGGGGAAAACACGAAAAGGTGAAGAAATACAATTAGGTTTCGAAGTATGAACAGTTGAGCAAACATTGAATTGCCTGTTAGTGCGATAGTTCAGCAACAAGTTAAGGACTTGTTTCACTCGTCATACAGTATTAAAAATACAGAATCAATGTATAATACTAATGTAAAGTACATTTCCGTCCCTCAGTTTCTTTGTCTGTCAAGCTTAAACCCATTCATTAGCCCTCCTCTTCGAAAGAGTCAGTCGATCCCAGGGCAACACAATACCAACGGGTAAGCCAGACAAGAATGAGCAGATATTTGGTGGAGTGAGGAGGGGTTGTTTGTGACGTCATTAGAGTAACGAATTTATAAATTGCGCACTGGCAGAAACGCTGCGTTCTGGTAATTTTCATATCAAGCTGTGAACAAATAGTCTTAATAGTTTTACATGTAAACCATTGTAAATTAGAGTAATAGTTCAGTTACGAAGCTGTGAATTATATGGGAACAATAAATAACCTGATTTAACACTTGACAATCAATAAGATCACCCTGACAGTGGCTGATTAATTAAAAACCGAATCAAGCATGAGATATACACTCTAGCTTGGAGTAAGAGTCCATATGCTTCCAACACAAAATAGCTCAAGTCGACATTGTATAGTGAACTCTGCCAACACTCACCGCAAATGGTGCCGAGACGTGGTGGCACCACTGTGTAAGGGCAACAACTTCCTCATCCAACAGTACTGAGACAGCGGTGAGCATTTCCAACAGTTTTCTTCTATTTCTTCTATCTGTTCTTACTGAGTCAGTCTTATTTGTATATGTCGTAGTACGTTAAAACAAGTGTTACTTAAACTTAGAAATAATAGAAAATATGTGTCTGAGTTGGTATTCTTATACCCTAGCAGCTCCAACTACCTTGTAGCTTGACGGCGGATGCTATTTTTTTTTAATAAACATAAATAATGTCTGTCTGGCTTACCAGTTATTGTTCGTTTAGCCTGGTCGATTCGGCCACATACTTGTCTAAAAACATTTATGTTTCAATATGAAGGACGAAAAACTAAATGTAAGCACTAATAGCAACATACCGCACTCTACATAATTAATTCATTTGCCCAATGCATATGCTGGGTGTGAAGGAGATAGAATATTGTCAAACTCGATATTTACAGAGGAGCCGTACTCAGGTTAGCTACGCACCGTAAAAACAGTGCAATGTGGTTAGGTGTTAGTGTTACCACTGCAGACCTTCAGGAAAAATAACAACTACTTAAGGAACAGGCATGACAGAGAACTCGATGCCCAAAGAGAGGCAGTAAAATCCGACATGGGGAACCTAGTAGGAGAGAAAATTTAAACGTGGCTACAGAAAACGAGATATGCGAGGTCTGAAATAAAAAACAAATGCACTTTCGAGTAAAAAAATATTAAGTAACATTCTCAGGAAAAATATACTACTATACAGGCTGGGAAAAGCGCGTAGATTATGAGGGCAAGTCAGATATTGCAAGACGTAATAAAAAGATTATATTTTTGGAGATGTAGAACTGCAGGGGAAAAGGAATAAAACAATTTAGCAGAAATTACAAAACTCGTTAACGTCTTAGCGATAGCTAAAAAAAATTCAATATTGTGATTAAAGCGATTGCTATGATAATAACACTACCTATACTCTAAAAAGTTTCCAGAAACTCCGAAAGTCTGAGGAGTATACTCTAAATATTTCATTTACTTGCGCAGAAGTGCAATGGGATTCTGAAACTAAACATTCGCACTGAATTTATGGTCAGTTACAGCTAAAAAAATATCTACGGAACTTACTTTTATTATTTTATTTACAATTAAGGAGGAAGGAAAAGTTAGAAGTTAAATGATACAGTGGATTTGAACAACACCACAGAAATATCAGAAACAAGTTCCACAAAAAGTTAATTAGAGTCACCCCTATCATATTGCATACTAATACAGAAGAAATATGGTAAGTTAGAATCTAACAATTCCTTTAGAATCAAAATAGTAAAACAGCACAAGGGGATTATGTTTCACATAATCTGAGAAAAGTCCATGGAACTTACTCCTATAATTTAATTACTTTTGCAAGCCAATATGATCGTTACTACCATATGAGCGCTAACAAAAGACAGAAAACTACGCTAGTTAATACAGCAATGAACGGCTGTACAGAAACGTGACCGCTACAGCAGCATAGAACTTAGACACAGATGCCCAAAATGAGCGAGCACGTATAAAATCCTGCGCATGGAAAGGATTAAATTAACTCAATTTGGATGTTCGTAGGCCGAACACGCAATTTAGAAAATAAGAACCTGCAAATCACTATCATTGAGACACACATTTACCTTCATAGAACTAAAAAAAATCTAAACTAGTTAACATACGAAACAGAAGTTGCTCGTTATTAGTTACATCTGGAACATAAATTTGCATACAGGATGGAGTAGAAACATACGGTGTAATTCTGCTTTAGCGTGGATAAGAAATGCACTTTTACAAATTTTTCAAATACTGTAAATCAAGACATGAAGAGCTATATGCAAAGGAAATCCCTAAAATTACTCACAGATGAGAAATGTTATGAAGGTAAGCTATTAGTGAGAAAGATTCATTATCATTCTCCCAATGCTGTCCTGAGTAAAAGATAAACAAAACTGAAACAAATAAATATATGCTCGGGAAAGAAAGTCTACGAAAACAAAAGCAATTGTGTATGAAAAATCTAATTAGTTTACTTAATGAACAAGCGTTTCATATTTTCAGATTTCCTCTGATTAAAAGAGTTATGAGTTTTGTTTACTACAGAATATACATTATAAAACTGAAAAGAAATGCCATGAGAACGATGTAAATTAAATATGACACAAAAGTAATTGGCGCGAGGAGAAATCTTTCTTCCAGTTTCCAAATTTCCTCCAAAATTCAGAATTTTATTTACAGGAAACAAAATTACAAACAGAAAAAACATTAAATGTAATAAAATTCATGAATAAGAAAAAGTACTTAATTTACACGAGAAATAAAAATTTAATTTCGTCTAATTTCGTTTGAAACAAAGAGTTATACGTTATGTTTAAAGGTATCACGTAAATCATGCTTGAGCATGCAATGCTACGAAAGCAAAATTTATAAATAATATATGAGAGAGGCAATTGATTTACACGGGAAACATTTGTTTCCATGCTCCCAGCATTAACTGAAAAGACACAAATCTGGTTAAGTCCGGGAGTACAACCTCTGGCGCATGGCATCAATCTGCAGTTCTGCCTCACGAGAGGCTCCCGATGACAAATGCGTCAGGAATAGAAGCGGACGTGTCGTCAGCAGGCTGACATTAGTTTATGGTAGGAAATGGAAGGCTGGAACTACTCGGCAATCTAGCTAAAGCCACTGCACCACCAGCAGCGTACGTCGCACGTCTCCCTTAGTGCCACGACAAAGATATTTAAGTCTTCAATGATGAGAAGTTGGAGATCGTTGCTACGTAGTCATGATAGCTTGCGTTATTTGATGTATACTGCAAGAACGTTTCAAAACTGTCGAGGAAATTAGAAAGCTGCCAACGGAATTATGGAATAAATGGAAAAAACTAACTTTTGATAATTATAATAGTACGTCAACCCAAGGATAAAGTAACGAACGAGGAAGTTGCGCCAAACAGGCTGAAATGAGTTTTTGGTTGGAAAGAGCAGGCTGAAACTACTCGGCGATTTAGTCAAGCGCTGCAAGATTCAGAATACCTTCCCCAACTTCAGAAACGCGGAGAAATTCCGTTTCCAACGACGAATAGACAAGCATCATTTTTGGTCAGCTATGAATATACTAGATAAATTCAAAGAACGATTTATACCGACAAAAAATTAATATGTACTTATAAAATTAATGGCAACTGGAGCAAAAACAATACTAAGTAACTCAAATAAAAAAGCAACCTAGGGTTAAAAAGATAAGTAGAAAATTGCATTAGAGTCTACTAAGCCAAAACTTTACACTTAATTAAATATAGAGAGCTATGGACATCACAAATTATTTGAGCAGATATCAAGGAAAAAAAACATATGGCAACTAAAACGTAAACGCGGATGAACTAGTTATGCAATTGGCGCACAAATTGAAATCACAAAAAGAATGCACATGGATTTCCTATTCAATTATTTTCAACAAGAACGTGCAAGAACATTTACCCCATAATCTGCTTAGTCTTAATGTCTCATATTATAATTATCTGCCTTGTATTGTTTCGTATTCGCTAAATGACATAAACTCATAGCAAGATATTTTGAGGTATCATGCGTCTAGTATTAGAGACTCTTAAATCTTAATATTGCTAGTATTATTATTATGTATTGCGACGGATGGTAGTCAAGCACGAAAAAAATTAGGAATGTGACACACAATGTTCAAATAAATTCCTTCGAAGTTAGAGGTTTCAATAGTCTGATGTGTACAGATGTTGCAGTATAGAATAGAAAGCTATGATAAACTGTTCAATAATATTTACGCATAGACATTAGTAAATAGATTAAGTGTTTGGGGGTCACAACTTCCTTCGCATGCCTAGAGAAACATAACAAGCCTGACAAAGCCGCCAAAAACACAAGGTACAGTTAGAGATACCAAAGATCAGTCGCAGAAAGGAACCGAGGGAAAGGCGGGACGCTCTAAAAGGATTGGGCTGCATTTTTTTCACTGCATTTAGAATGATCGGAGGCCATAGGCCTGATGGCCGTCGTTTGTGGCTCCACAATGAACTCCCATTGCTGCGAAAAAATACAGCGAGGGTGAGATGAATGAGGGCCGATCAGGACCGCTGGTTCGTTCCGTAAAACCAGATTAGACGGAATCAAACAAGCGGCCGTGTGCTGTGTGGCCAGCTGCGGGGCGTCACGCTCGCTGGTGGTGACCCCTGAAGTACAAGGGGAGCGGGTCCACGTCATACTGATCTAGGAAACCACAACGTGGTTCCGCTGCACTGCAAAGCCTCGTAGACAGCAGAGAATTGGTGAGCCACTATTCAGTATTCATCACTGCGTTGCTAAAGGGGGGTAGTTGCATTTGTCAGGCGAAATATATCCGCTGAACTAACATATACGAAAGTCTGATATCTGCTACATCCATGACGTCACACTAATAATAAGGTGTCCCAATTGGAGATATATTCCTTGACAACCAAGAACGTGAGCAATCTAAAATCAGTAGTTGGCTCATCAAGACAAGATTACCTGAAACGCCACCCTTACCCTAACAGAATTTAGTGCTGCGACAGCGGTTAATATCAAAAATAGCTTCTTGGGCGGTCCAACGTTATGAATGAGTAATAACACCAAGTAACATTGTCATTACCTTTTGTAGTTTAATCGTGGTATTTAACTCACTAGCACAGTAACCTAATAGCCCCCATTTTTACCAATAATGCATATCAAATTTGATTGGGCCTTGTAAGTTAAAATGAAAACTGTCATCAAAATAATTTGACGATCATCATGCATATCTCTGACACCAATACAATACGAGACAAATTTTAGAACTGGTGCGAAGAAAATTAATACAGCTACTCCTTACTGGAACACAGATACGTATAAACTTTAGATTTTCAAAGACATATTTTATCAGGAAGAGCTGATGTGTAGCAAAAATTTTAATAACAAGCAGTTTGACTCGGCCAAGAACCGGATCGAAAGCACTGGCGGCGTTACAGCTTATATCTATCGGCCATATTCCGCAGTAACTAATCTCGCTACCATTTCAATTTGGTACGGCAGTGGCCACGACCTGCCATTTGAGATATAAATTCAACACGCCGGCCATGACCGCAAGCCCATCGATGCTGGCCAAAAATCTCGTAACTCGAGAAGCTGCCATTGTCTGGCTAACTTTTCAAAGCACCAGCATCGGAAGAGGAAATATTTCTTGCAGTAAAACACTCAATAGAGTAGGCACGCAGGGGGGTCATATCCACGATAGCCATAAAAAAGACATCCAACAATGGCTCCCGACAACAAAGGAAGATTTGGCCTTTGTCTCTCGCGATAAAATTGGCAAGCGAAGGAAAACAAATCGCGGCCTTTTGACGAGCCGGACCAGCAATGACGATATGCAGTTCGAAGTTAGCAGAAGCCAAAGTGTGTCTCCTCACAGTCTTGCTACAAAAATTATAACATTTATCTAACGGAGAACTGCACCAAAGCGGCCTTAATATCATTGAGTGGGGATAGACAGTATCATTCAAATGTAGCTACAAACAAGTTATTACAGATTCACCATCAAAAGTTGCTTTGTGACATTTCTGTTCCGTTTAACTTGAAAAGATGAAGTTTGTTAGCTTAAATGCGAATATATAAAAATAAATTTGTAACGTGTACAGAGGCTATTAGTTTTAGACAAAAACAATGATAGGATTTGTGCAACGCTATGCGACACGTTATCTATCTCCTACATAATCCTATACATCCCTCACATTATTTCCATATGGACCGAGTGAAGCGTAATTGCTTATAAGAATTAATTATTTGTAACGCCGTTGACGAAATACGCTGATCCGTGTATGGTTTTAAATAAGGAAAACTATCAGATGAACTTCATACGTACAATAGCGTACAAAGCAGTATGCATTTCATAATTCCCGTCTCAGAGATGACTCATATCTCTAGGCAACTCCACTAACAGTTTCCCAGCACTAAAAGATGTGTGAACTACTGAAGTAATCCGTTTATTCAAGATATTTTATGGTCAAAATAACGATATCAATGAAGAAGCAAGAGAGGGCGAGCAATAACTGCAGTCGACGTGGGCAAAGACGGAAAGTATATCACTTTTGGTAAACAGCTTAGTTTTCAATTCATGTTCGAAACAATGAAAAGTGCAACACAGCAGCACTGATATATAAAAAAACACAGCGGCTGAAACACCATTAATACAAAAACTCGTGATTCACGTCTTGTATATAGCCAACTGTCACACAGTAGTACAAGAACACTAAGGAAGAAAACCTGACAAGGTATGGCATTCTCTTTACTTTGAATAAAATAAAGGAATTCTCGTGACACCGTTAATACCGTAGAGAGCAGTATAACGGCCACTGTTGCAACGTAGTACAGGATATGGTCGAGAAAAAAACTTTTCTAGCACGTTATGCAATTTAACAATAAAGTAGCGTACGACAAACCTTCAAAATGAATCTTTAATGCACATAAGTAATAAAACTGTCCGTAACACTACGGAGCAATAATCCACTATGTAAGTCTATCAGCTGCCATGAAAATAAATCTCTTTAATTCACGTCCAAAATAAGGCACATTGTAACACAGCATTGCCGGACTACAAAAGCTCAGTACCTGTTATCACCAATTATTCCCGTAAATATAAATGATCTAAATTTTAGTCCAAAATAAGACACATTGTAACACAGCAGTGCAAGAACACCGTGGAAGAGAGGCGGCCAAGAGGAAGAACGGGCGAAAGCAGCTCTAGAAACTGTCTTGTTAGCCAGAATTGTGGTGCTAGGGCGCCTATATGATCATGGCCAGGGGCTGCAGGCCGCTCCTTTTTCTTAAAGCGTCACACAGCAACAGCTGCTTTGGTGCCACGGATTTCTATTATTGCAACAGCGATTTTATAGAGGCTGTTGCCTTTTCCACCCATTGCTGTTCAGAGGAAATCTTTATTTCCCCTACAAATACGACTTTCACTGACAGCACTATTTTTAATTGCGGGAATTGCAGCTTTTTTAATTTATTGATGCCGAGAGTAAATCTTTACATCCCGTAAAAATAGCACTACTATTGATGTCCAAAGAAACGGACAGTGTGATATCATGGGAACAATAGAGTACACGTAATAGTTAACAACAATGTAGAATTGCAATTTTCTTATGTACGCAAGATCTAACACCTTTGGACAGTGTAAATAAGCTTCTTAATAACACCCACACGATATTAACCCTTAGAAGTTCCGTAATAACGTAATCACGATGCAAAAATATCATGACGTAGAGATGATATATTGAAAACACTTTTATAAATGTCCGTGTAACACTTGTCACAAGGGAACTAAAATTTCCCTGACTAACCATAAAGCAAGCCTGAAATACATAAATTTATAAAAGAAAATTGCGATTTCCTTTTATTTTCTGCGCCTAAAGATCAGTACAAGATACTGCAATCTTTTATTAATTTACTCATGACACTTGGGAATTACAGTCTTCTATCATTTCAATCGTATTCTCAAAGTAAAGATAATACAGACAAAACTTGGTACAGAGGAGCAGTGAGCTTTGCCATAACAATCATTTCATTTATTGAATACAAATTAAACTCACTGTCGGGGATCGACAATCTCATTTACAAAGAATCACCGAGGAAACGTATGTAAGTTACAACGCCCAACATACGAGAAGTGCAATCTCTTCATTAAACTCTGCAGGCAAGTGTCAGACTGGATTAAAAAAAGAACAACATTTAGCTGAGACTCAATGGTAAATGCTCAGCTAAAGAATATCATCATCGTACTCTTAAATCAAGGTTCACGTAGTAGTCTGGGATGGCCTCTATATATACCCTAACATAATTATAAAGCAAACCATAATTTCTCATAGGATTAGCTCTATTAATACTGCCCAAATTACACAGTTCAGAAGTTAAATTTGCAGCTAATTGGACCGCTTGTAAGATATTGAGGTCTTCACAAGTCCGGCAATGAAGATTGCTTTCATTTATGTTAAATATTTGATTCACCCACTTAAATCAAAATAACCTCACCTGACTAAATTTAACTTGTCCCAAATTAAATCTTTAAATCCCAACCCCCCCTCCCCTCAGTCTGCACTAGTTTTAGGCATCAATCGTACACTAATTACGTTGGAGGCAGCTAAAACCTCAAACCTGCTGTATTCTCTGACGCTGGCTGTGTTATGACACATGGTGCTAAACATTATATCAGTTTACATTTAACTAAAGAAACAGAGCTGGCCTGCAACGGAATGCACTGAGAAACAACATGCTGTCTAGATGCTGAAATGCACGTTTTCGAATGAAACAGACTAACAAACAGGAAAACCCAGCACTGGTCCGGAGACAGCTCTTTATTACTAAGCGGCCACATCGGTAAAAAGATGAACTTTTAAGGACAAATAAAAAGTAGCTGTAAATAAGTGGGCGCTGGCAAGGTCAATCTGAAAGTTTAGACGGAAATGGAAACATTTAGAATTGAGGCGGTGGCGAGCACCGCTCGATAGTCGAGTCGCCAGTCCTCTTCTTTTTCTTCAACCCATCAAGTTTTATAGATGCCATCCATCCAGAATTTCTTACCATTTTTCTTGCGAATGCTTCATGAAGTCTTCATAGGTTCTGGAAGAGTTGCACACTGCCGCTTCATTTCCCAACTATTAAACTCTGGAGAGCCCCGCCGAGGTGCTTCAGGCTGGCCAATATCAGTGGTGCTGCTCTCCTCGATCTGTGAACGAGTCGGCTCCTCGATTCCAGCGAACGAGCTAGCTTCTCGACATCTAACATTAGTGGTAGGTACACACGATAAACGGTCCCTGTCTCTGTGAACGAGTAGGCTCCTCGATCCCTACGAACGAGTCCGTGCGGTATCCATGATACCCGATCTCTGCAATAGGGTCAGCTCCATGACCCTTCGAAACAGCCTGCTCTTCGATCTCTGACACCCAGTCTCTGTGAATGAGCACGGTCCTCGATCCCTACGAGCGAGTTTGCTCCTCGATCTCTGCCACAAGCGACATATATACATGGTACCCGATTTCTGCTATAGAATCAAGTCCTCGATCCTTGCGAGGGAGTTCGCCCGTTCACATCAATAGAATGACGCCTTAGCTCTGGTAAGTCTGCCACTGAAACTTGATTTTGAAGGCATCGGGCGCAGCCACAACTGAGTAAACTTAACGCGCTGTACAATGCATGCAAGCAAACCGGATAAGCAAAAATGACTGCCAAGAATCTTTTTAGAAACTCTTCGTTAATACATGCGGTCGATATTCTGTTACAGAAACTGCATTGTGCTTGCTTTCTTGTTATTTAACTTCAAATCAAAAGGGATACATAACCACGATCAATTTCCTTTTACGAAAGCGTTACTACCCTTTTTCTCGAGCTAAACAAATGACCCGTGTCTTAGCCATAACCATGATAAGGGAACACTGGATGCCAATGCCATAATGAGTGTCGAAAATACTAAGATAAATTAAACAATACACTGATAAAAACACAATGGTCTTTATTGCAGTATTTGTTTGCTGCATCAATGCTAGGTCAGCTGTTTCCAACAGCACTCAAAACTGAGGCTCAGACCGCAGGTTACCCACTTTACCGGAAAACAGGCAACAGTTATCTCTTACAGCGAATTCCGTATGCGTTGCACGTAACTTAACCATGTAAACGATGAATTAAACAATATTGTTCCTAGGATAATCCGTCATTTTATTTCACCATTGTAAGGCCAACCCTTTATTCCTTGCGCTCACCAACTTCGGTCACGCAGCCCAATTTATTTGCAACAATTTTGAAGCAGGGAGAGTGAAAACTACCGAGAGTTTTGTATATTTTCGGATGTTGATGTGATGCAATGTTGAAATCTTAGACAATGGGCAGGGCTGTCTGCCTGCCATGCCTCACTTGCCATTAATAACTCGAGAAAAGCATATTGCGTCTTTCGTAATTCTCGGCAAAACCTGTTGAAATAAAAATGTCGAACGCACAATTTACTTTTGATCGGAAGAGAATTACGGTTAGGCTAGGACAGACGAAGCATGACAGAGGTGAGACAAGATACAAATACAAACAAATAGAGAGACGATGTGAAATAACGGCTCTCAGGCAGCCAGACGATGCGAAATCCCAGCAATGAGACATACAGTTGATATAAAATAACAGCATTGAGATAGACACAGGATGTAACAAAAATAAACCGCTGAGACACAAGATGTAAAACAGAGCAGTTAAAACAGACTATAAAAAAGTACACCTACTCTTGAGAAAATAATTTAAAAAAAAATACGTCTGAGACAGACGATATACATAAAACAACACTGCTTAGACAGACGATGCAATACAATACTTCGAGACAGATGTAAACCGGCACTGCAGCGGCAATCGATATAAAACAATACCGATGAAATAGTCTTTGTAAAATATTTCCGTTACGGCACACGATGTATTACAGATCGAGGAGCACTAGCACCGTCTGCTCGAGTAGACATTTTAGAGAACACCAAACTTGCCTGCCGTTCATCATTAGTACGAAGTCTACTAGACACGCGGACGGCCTAGATATATTAGGCGACAAAATACCGTTAGACTCTTACCAACCTGTCGGTAATTTGAATAAAAATCGGAGATCCAATTATAGTTGATAGGATTCTGAGCTCGATGATAAAACTCAGAACTCTGAAAAAACGGCGCTATTCCTTTGCAGCTCAGAAGGGGGCTTATGCGTAGAGCCAACGCTCGGTTCAAAGGCGGCGGGAAGCCTTGAATTTGTGAGCTAGGCCGAAATTCGATGACAAATTCCACGTTGTAGGAGCTTGCTCTACATTCTTGGGCCTCTGCCTAAAGCTGTGAGCGCCAGTATCTCCGTAGGCTGCTTTTTTACTATGGAAACAATAAGTTTTCCTCTACAAAGCTACAGACGAGCGCATTTGAAACCGAATGTCTTGCTAGGAAACGGTTTCCTGTCAAATACGTAGTACGCTACATGTACTCCTAACTATAGTTGATTTATTAGCACCTGTACGCTTCATTAACTTACATAGAATATGGTTTCGATATAGTACGATCCTTAGTCAATGTTCTAACTTCAGTAGATTAGGCAGTCGCCATCAACGACAAACCTATTTTTTTTTTAGGCGCGTTTTGCATGTATCACTTTGCTAGTTAGGGCCATCGTACGCACAAAGCATCCTTTGACCCAAATCAGTTGTTGAATCAAAGGGGAAACGAGCAGTGGAGGGAGGGTGCCAACAGAAGGGACCACACCCACACGCTGGCGGGAGTAACGATCAACATACGCTGATATGGAACGTCTGCCCCCTGGTCTCACATCCTACACTATCTGCAATTCCTACGGCTTAGATGCCCCAACGTTTTCATTCCCCAAAGAAAATATAAGAATATCGTTCCTTTTATGTATCCAGCACAATGTCTTCTTTACGTAAATAACTATTGTAAACTGTAGACCCCAAAAGTATATTTTCCGAAAACAAAAGTACACCTTCAGCATTAGAAAGCGGATATTTTTTCCTGCATTTGAAAGAAACAAAAAACGTTTCACTAGCGTCAATTTCCAACATCAAAAATAGTTGCAATATTTCCATATCTGCAACGTCAGATACTGAAAGTACACGTGTCATACTTAGTACAAAAAAAAAAAAACAAGAAAGTCACCAATTTTGGGTATACAACATAAACTTCTCCGCGTACCATAAAACAAAGAGCTAATTATCGTCCAAGTTTAGAAACAAACTATAATAAATGTTTCTTCCAGAAAAATACTTACCTACATATTTCGTCAAGTTTAGCTACCAAAACTAATTTTTCCTCACCAAAAACAAGATCTCAAGACGCAGTAGAACACTCGAAAAGCTGCACTGGCACTCACGAAGCTGTCGCGCGACGGAGGGAGCGAGCCGCGCTCTAATCGAACAATTTCCTGTTTATAGGAAACATCTCAACGAAGTCGTCGCATCGATACGTGCAACCCGTGCAAGCTCTGGCAGCCTTGCCGGAAACTACAAATGGATCGAATGAAGAGTGAGGAGCGACTCGCGAGACGGCCATGAGCAGCTTTTGGGAGACCGCCGCGCGTGTTGCAAATATTTTGAAAATAACCCAAAAATTACTTTTAAAAGACGGTATTTGTTCTCCGTGGACTGATATAGGATATGAATGTTGTTTCAAGGGCTTATAGTTTCTAAAAAATTGAAAATAATCGGTAAATAATTTTTGGAACGCCGTACATCTTTTCAATACACTGTTTTGAAAAGCATCATCAAACGTAACTCTTGGGATACAGGGCATTGTATAAGGAATATACATAGCTATAATTCACTGACAGCGTTGCGGAGAAAAA
The DNA here is from genome assembly GCA_001587735.2 of Parhyale hawaiensis. Classification (NCBI taxonomy): domain Eukaryota; kingdom Metazoa; phylum Arthropoda; class Malacostraca; order Amphipoda; family Hyalidae; genus Parhyale; species Parhyale hawaiensis. Next base: position 13,900,630 of record LQNS02015105.1, read on the forward strand.
TGATAACTATGAATATTCTAAACTAGCCAATAAGCAATGTTATTTGCAAAAGTTTGCCTGAACTTCTCATGTTAAAAAAAAAGATTATTCATGATCAACATCTGAAAGTCCACCTGCTTTATTTCGGAATAATTCATGCGTAACTTCTTCAATTACGCATATTATTAAAAAGAATTCATCCACTGCCAGAGTATACGACTGCAGTCTAAATACCGAACAATTATGTATGACAAGCCATTGGAAATGTTCTCAGAATCGAAATATTTTTATATACTTCATGATTAGCATCCGTAAAAAGAGGGGCTGGTGAGCAGAGAGCACCACTAGAGGCGACACAGTAGCCGTAAGAAAGCTGACATCTTTCCCGCAGAGAAATGAAACTAATTGCCTGCGACCCATGATTTCAGCACATCTAACTGGCGGGACACAGTAGCTAATAAAATCAGAAAATCAACTGCCAGACGCCTAAGGGCTACGAAAATGAGATGTACAGGCATAAGGGCTAAAATAATAGCTTGCGGCACATGGGCGCCTGCCAAGAGCATGGGTGACAAGGATTTAGCAGGCTCAACTGACGGGGCACGTTGACTGACGAAACTAAGGCATGAAGCCAAGAAAACCAACTGCCTAGGACACGGGACGAAGCTAACAAAGCGTCTGGGACACAGAGAACCAGGAGACACAGCCCAAAGAAAGTCACACTCTGCAACGCTCCAATTCACACACCGCCCAAGTCCCGATCGTTTGTGAGCAATGCTAGGGTCAGGGAACATTTTTAGCAGGGCGCTCGAGCGGAAATAGCGCAGGTCGCCGGCGCTCGGGCTGCCTACAGGAAATCGACGGATGAACCGAAGACCAAGAGCGCAGAGGAAGAGAGGGTAACAGAGACAAATACTGGGAAAAGGCGCAGTCAAGAAAGGAATTGAAAAATGACAGTGCAGAGAAAGAGAGAAAAATAACAACGACAGAGACAAGTAATGGGAAAAAACGGAGTCGAGAAACGAATTGAAAACTGACAGTACAGAGGAAGAGAGAGTAACAGAGACAAGCAATGGAAAAAAGCGGAGTTAAGAAAGCAATTGGAAAGTAACTGCGCAAACGAAGAGAGAATAATATCGACAGAGACAATTAATGAAACGAAAGACAAGGAAGTTGAAAATATTGAACAGAAAACTAACATTGAAAAAGGAAAGCGACAGAGATAAGTAAATTGAAAGACAAAGGTGGTGTTGAAAAGGACTGGAGGGTAAATGGCGATATCTCATTTCCTACGTACACGATTATACAGCCGGAGAACACACTTGTGTGGTTACTATCAATATTTAACTATTACTATCAATATTTCCTATTATATCATTAAGAAATCATATTGCCATGTGCCATAAAAATATCAGCAAACCATGGAAAGTACCATACTCTTAGGTTGCATACGGATGAAGAACTATGGTTAATGCTAGTAATACTATTGTCACAGTATTACTACAACAAATGCTAAACTAATAGTCGTCTATGAACGAAAACGCTGAAATTACATTATTTTGTATTGGACAGTGCTGTTTCAGCACTTACTAGTCAAATTTCATTTGCTACCACTAGAAGTCTTCTAAAGTTTTAAGTTGCAAAAAAAAAAAAAAAAAAGAAAATGCGTCGGTATTCTGAGGATATTTTCTACAACATTAAAAAACCCAGATATGATTTTGCGTAGAATGTGTTACAAACTCGACGAAGATTGTGCATCCACTACTTACATTACCCATGGATCTATGAGGAATATGAGAATCGATATTAATTACAACTTTGATTTATGCATTCATCTGTTAAGCATCACCACCAGATTGCCGTGATGCATGCACACGGGGAGTGTAGTGCATCTAAGACGATATCTAAAAGCCAGTATGAACCCTCGTAATAAAGAAAAAAAAAAACGCCAGGCATCGATATATATGTCGAGAGATGGACAGGGAACACTTGGCGTTACTGAAGGGAGATGAATGCGGTTGCAAAAATGCAACCCACGGCAACAACATACGTCATCAATGATTTTGTCGGCTATTATATAACGCTATAAGTATAGCATTTAAGTCGAAATTAAGGTCATCTTACGTCAACAGGTAACACATTACTTGTAAGTTAAGATAACTCTATGGATATTGATTCCAATTTTTTATTTACTAATATCTGCTCCATGTTTGTTATTTCCACAATACTATTAATGTTATTGCCCAGTAATTGATTATTTAGTTAGCATTTTGAGATTTGTAGTGAACTCTATGGAACTCCACTCTACTCAATGATATACTAACAAAATGGAAAAATCTTTGTGTAATATTACTTCCAATAGTTGATTTATTGAGTCGACAGTAGACCATTGAATTTTTACAAACTCTACGGACAACGTACCGAACATTTCAGTTACTCCGACCATCTCTATAACCGTCACAGAATTTGAACTGCGGAGAAGCGCCAGCGGTCCAGTCGCAGTTCCTGCCCTTCAGCTGCCACATTTGCCACAAAAACCCGCATGATGTTCCCAAAAGCTATAGGAAGTCAAAGGAAGCCACTGCCTGCCTGCATACCTGCACATAACCGTTATCATCTTGATTGCTATAGGGCACCATTCCACCATTACTGAGACTCTTCAACAGCCCGCTTACGGCAACACTTAATGGCTTTTAGTGCACGAGCTTTCTCGGTTTTTATAACGATCGACATTACCGAGTTAGTCTGTTCAGAACACCCAACATATCTGACAGAAAGAAAGGAAAGAAGGTTCTGGATGGTATCTTAAGATTGCCTTTCTGGCTCTTCTAATGACAAGCTAGGGCTAAAAATGGGGGAGGGGAATTTAGAATCAGGGGCAGCCCGAAAATGCGTTTATTTCAGTAGACTTTGGCGGTACAATGCGCGAAAAACAACAATTTCAAAGTTTGAAAATGAAGAAGAACAAAATATAAATGCGAGAGTGCTAATAGGAAATGGAAAAAAGTATTGAAATTTAAAATACCATACCACTAGATTATCATTCACAGACGACGTTTTTCCTAAAGAACCAAAGAAGTAACCTTAGTAATTAAAAAAAGCTAAGAAATGGTTAGTTTAGTCATTTTCAAGCAAAAAGTGTCCGGTAAATAGGGAGTAGAGTGCTCATAAGGATGTACTTTCTTCATACAAGACCGACATGAGTTTATTATTACAATACGAATATCATTACTGATAAAACTAACGAAATGCTATATCCCCTAACTTACAAAAATAAAAAAATATAGGTGAGGGAAAGACCTTACTTCTATTTCATATAGCAGAAAGAGTTTGGCAAAATGGCCAGGAAGACGCAAACTCAGGAGGGTTGCCGGATAAGAAAATTGGGCATTTTTCGAAGCATTTCCAAATGGCAGCAAGAGCTCAATAAAGCCAAAGAGATGCTGCCATGAAGATATCGGAGCCATGGAGCCCTTCACTCCACCCCAAAACACGCGCATGGAGACCAAGAGAGGAAAGCCATTCAGTGTGTTAATGGCTGCGCTTATCTCTTCACTTTAGAGCTAAAAGGACTCGAGCGGAGGGCAGACATAGAGGGCTCGTCCTCACTTTTATGACGTTCACTCAATAGCGTCCTGCAATCGCTTCCCTACTTTGCTCTCTGACTTCTTCCTACTAAATAAAAGGCCATTAGGGCTGAGGTCGTCCAGTTCGTCGGCGGCACCGCTTCTCCTTGCCGTCAACTGCTACGTGTTCGACAATCATTAGCTGAAGCAGTGGTCGGCGAAAATGGAGTCAGTACGCTAGGTACAGTGGCTTGCAATCAGCAACAGTAATATTTCAGTTCCATCAGAACGACACAGGCTGAAGCAATGGTAAGCTATAATGGAGTCCGTACATTAGAAAAGGTTTTTAAATTTAATGACAATGATACTTCAGTTCCATTATACTTGACAGATTAGATATTAGACATTGGATTAACCATGAGAGACATTCCCAGACAAAAATGAACCTAAGTTCTGGTTCCCTCTAAGTCACTACCACCTCACACCCGACACATACACATCGACACATTTAGTAAGAATGATACACAGTAAACCACAGCGGTTGGGTTTCAGTTCGAAAATGCGACACCTTGTAATGGCTTGTTACACTGACCCGTTACATTACACTAGTTGTAGGATCTAATAAACCACTGCTGACTTTCCAGATATGGGGCCAGTCATAAATTCAAATGCAAGCTTACGCTTGGTTAGCATCGACAGATTGAACACCAGCAGCTAACCAGTAACCGTCCTTTGAATAGTCGCCCATAGTCTTTTTAAGCTAGGGAAAATGGCCGTCGGCACCACCCAATATAACATGCGTATTTATTTAATAAGATATTAATTAAAAGCTAAGTAAGGAAATAACAAAAATATCTGACAAAGAAAAAAGGGAAAGCACGGATACCAAGTGACAGTGTAATTGCCAAATACACTATTTAAAATAACAAAATTCAATAACATAACTAACGTAGGATAGAACATCTACGCTACCAAACTCAAGAGAGTTGTAACTGAGTGGTAGAATCTATCGATATCGCTTAGCCGTCGTAGGCACTGTTTTTGCTGAAGGCTGCAAAGCAGACAGTGTGACATTCCAATAAGTACCACCAGACCACATGCACTGGGCAAGTTTCACCAGATACTTGATGATCTACAATGACATCTCGAACGTAACTGTGCAGAAAAGAAATAAAATTACTAATCTACGACTGCACATGAAGCAGACCCTCCGAAATAAGTTATTTATAGGCTAGCAAGTGTTCTTATTTAGTGCACACATGTCAACCAGTTCTGGCTTTTACTCTGTGATATCTTCAGACAATTCAGATAAACGTGGAAAGTGTATTTATTAGAGAGACAATAACACCAAGTAACTACTAACGTAAGTGAAGTCTCGAAAGTTAACTATTTTCATAACGAACCACAGTTACTGTCCTATAGACAGTGACTACTTCACTCTTCTTTAGTCACTGTACATTAGTCTCCAAATGTATTTCGATTGAACGCATGCAGTGTATTCATTCTGGAAAGCTAAACATGCTACACAATACCCAACATAAAACGACTCTTTTCAACATTAAAGCCTGTTGTTCCAATAACTGTCCTCCATGCCAAATATACACAGCCCTGTTTGTGCTATTACTCTCGACGGTCTCAAAATACAGTTTGAATGAACCTGCGCCGTACAGAAAAACGCTACACAAATACCGCACACGAAGCAGACTTCACGCAAATAAATCATCTTCCGTGCATCTGCTAAAAACAATGAAGGCCCCCAAAAAGAGCGCGTGAAGTAAGAGGCACAAAAGTAGAGGGCGAGAGGGAGGCGATAAGATCCTAATGCCTCTGACGATGACGCTGCCGAGTCCTGTGATAAATGAAGAAGATACATCACACAGGGAGCTTGAGTTTCATTATTTCTTGGCCGCTGCCACCGACATTACTCTCACGAGTCCACAACATTTGCTGCTCCCATGGCGCTTCTTGGGGCTCGAAACGGGGGGGGGGACCATGGTGCCTGATGGACAGCCAGTTCTGAGGGTAGGAGTGAGAGGGGAGGAGGGGGCAGAACAAGAGAGAAGTCGAAGTGGGTGGAAGGAATGGGTAAGACTGAGGAATAGAGGACGGAAAAGTGAAGGGAACTATTTAGGTACATTAAATGACAAAACGAAGGAAGAACGAGGGAAATTTAGTGTATATGTACATTGAGAGAGAGAGAGAGAGAGAGTGTATGAGAAAGAAAGGAGGAACTGGAGTGGGAAGGTGTGAGTCAGAGTAGCAATGTATTTGAAGAGAAATGACAAGAGTGAGACTTAGAAGCAGTGAATGGAAATGAACATTGAATATCGATGAAAAGAAAGCATGAAGACTTGAAACAAGAATCGGGACAGAAGAAGGGAAAGAGAGGGCTGATGATAATCTTAGCACTATTACTAACAGTAATACAGTATCACTTGTACCACTATATTGATACATATTCAACAGCCTATTAACAACAAACTGAAACAATACTCAGAGAAAATAATACCATAATCAAGATTTTCACCCGGCAACACTGCAATTGACTGAACATATCGAAAACATACTCCTTTCACATATACGTGAAATCTATTTAAGATAAGACATCGCATAAATCAAATTCAGTCAGCCATATTTAACTAAGGCTGTACTAAATACTGGGAAAATCCTCTCCCCACACAGGTAGGTGGAGTCCATTAAGATGAGACACCGCAGAAGTCATATTCAGTCAACCATATTTCATTAGCTGCATTGAAGCCCTGCAGCGGAACCGGCGAGACACAATCTCGTTTCAAACGAGACTGTTCCGTCAGCCAATTAGGAGCGCGGGATTACAATACGTCGACCACATCACTCATATGATGAAGTCCAATTCTCCGAGTTCCTTAGCTTTGATCTTTCGTGGAGCCGACCGATAGAAATTTATGCCCGGCTGAACTCAATCGACCGAACTGAGTTGACTGAACAGAGGAAAGTGTTGGGTCAGGGAGACATGGTGGAGGTAGACTAGGTTTTTTTTTTGGGATGGTGCTGGTTGTATCAGAGAGTGATGGACTGCCAGAGGTAGAATGATGAGGCTTTAGGAGAGTGTTTTGTCAGAGACATGGACTGACAGAGGCAGAGTGAGTTTTAAGGAAACTGTTGAGTAAAGAGATGCATGGCAATAAATCGATCGTATTAATTCTATAAAGTTTTGGTGACTGAAATGGTCAGGCACAGCAAGATAGTTTAATGGATAGGTTGATCTAATGAGAGAGCCTGCCAGAAATAGGTTGGCTTTTGAGCAGATTTGGCCTTTCGACACTACATGATGAGTTATGGACACAGAATATTTCCTGTAAAATTTTTATTTATATTCCAAGCTTATCATCTCTCTACGATATTATGGTGTCTTCAAAGCCACCCATGCATCCGTTCATTCGTCCAACTGCACATCACGCTTTTACTGTTCGATAAGGGAAAAATAAAGTATTAATGATGCGGTTTCGGGCACATGAATGGTGGGTTGCCAGCGGTTATTCCTTCGAAGATAATAGACGTACTGCCTAATTTAGAATAGATTTTCAGAAATATCATAGCTAACATGCGGGTCTAGGCATCGATGAAGCGTAAAACTATCGGAATTTGTTCAGGTTCCTGCTGCTATTTATTATTATACTGACAGCTCCAGCAATATGAATAGAACATTTTACTGTTATAAATAGTAAACTGAAGGCTAAATTATCCCAACGATCAAGCAAGCATAATTCAAAGCGACATAATGCATCGAAAAAATCGAGATTAAAAAAAAAAGAAGCATTTCTAAATAACACAAAGAACTCCCACCACAAAGAACTTTGAATACATAGCCTATCATACAACAATCAAACTCTATAATTTTCGCAATCCTATGCATAAACTTTACTGGTACATGAAGACGACACATGGTATAGTAACACAGCGAATTGTTGCACAAATAGAATACATCTCAAATATCTCTATGACTATCAGAAGTTTTCTCCAACTGTTTTCGAAAGCGTGTGATAGCGGTAAAAGCTATTTCTCACTCGTTTTATCATGCAATATACTGCAGTGCATCGTGCGATATTACATTATTTTATATAACCGCACCCAGCGCAAAACAATAAGAGACTAGGGTACTCTGAGAGCTCATACCTCCGCCAAGCAAGGCAAAGTTAACCAAAAATTCAAATTGGTGCTGAGACAATGATTTTTTTTTTTTTTATCAACACAAAATCTAATCATATGTGACTTTTCGCAATATTAACAGTTTTACGAAGTTTCTTGAAGATCCGTTCACATTTTTTTGAGTTAAGCTGCTAACAAATATTCTGATAAACATTAGTCAAACTCACAAACAGATTAACCGATCATCACCAAAATTTGATTATTTATGTCTTTTAACATTACCAACAACTCCAGCAAGTTTCATAAAGAGCCATTCGAAACTTTTTGAGTCATTGTGCTAACAAGAATAAAATTAAAAACAGCAACAAACTAACGAACGAGCAAACAGATCATCATGAAAAATTGGTCATTTACTTTTCGTCATATACCTAACAACTCCTATAAATTTCATAAAAATCCGTCAATAACTTTTCGAGTTATGGCATTAGGAAAAATAAGGTAGACAAACAAATGGATGAACGGATCTTCGCCAGAAGTTTATCATCTGTTCCTCCTAACATACTTAACAATCTCTGTAAATTTCGTCAAAATCCGTCCAAAACTTTCTGAGTAATCTTGATGACAGACAGACAAGAAAATAACAGATACACAAACCCGACGAAAACATAACCTTGGCGGAGGTAAAAATAATCGAATATAATAATATTACCCTTTGCTTCCAGAGGAGTGTAAGCTAAAGCATACTCCAACAGTAACGAATTTTCGTCCAGCTTATCTTTGTATTTTAAGTTCTCAGTTGATAAAAACACCTCAAGTTCTTAGTCAATTTCATCTAGAGCTTACTCAGTGATTGTAACAAACATAATTTATAAGCTTTCAATCGATAAAAAATCGCTTGCAATTTTTGCACTACCATTCAGAAATCAAGCTTCAGAGTCAACAACAGTAGACATTCTGCGCAAGGCTCTTCGTTCAAGATGTTTTTGCACCTCTACAGCAGAAGTCCGTGGAGGGAAAGCTCCAGAAACAAAAGTAAAAGAAATCTTGTCGCGCCTGTACACGGTAAAAATATGACGAGCATCAAAGTTAGTGAAGAGCTGCCATTAGTGCCGACCACTTTTCAACACGCCACTCACTTGACTAACGGTAAAAGTACGCAATTTATGGCAAATGGAAGTAGTTAGGAACAGTTGGTGAAGTTCACCCTGAGACCAACAGAAATGAGAGTGACGTTAAGCAATGGAATGAAGCAGAGGTGCAGGCAACGATGATACGACAAGAAGATGCAAGGAACCTAGAAAAATACATCACACAATGTTTTCTCCAAAAATGGTGAACCGAAAGTTATGATGCATAGGAAAAGTGGCTTATTTTTAAGTTTACAGGTTTATTGCGCACATATGAAAGTCCAGATCAGCTAACGAATGTTCATGAATAGTGGAAGGAACGCAATGCACTGCTTTCGCCGACATACATAGTAACGAAGTAGAGTGTGATATATGAATAAAGTATTTCGAAGAATAATATACACATATCTTCCTTAAGGAACGAAAAAAGTTTTAATTCAACCATCGATGTTACGGCCTTACATTCACGAGGAAATGATGCGGTATAGTGTGAGCATCATTCATCATGTTTCATAAGCAACAACTGTGCCATTGTGTGGCCATGCCTTTAACTAATGAAGTAGATTTATGCTTGAGACAGTAATGGTAAAATATTATAGAGGCAATAACTATAGACAATGGTTTAAGCAAAGCAAGAATTAGGCTCAAACTGCTCGTGAAAATAGTGATGACGGTATACATGTAAGTTTTCTTCAGCACTCTTCTGCTGTCAGTTATTATTTAGGACTCACGACAGTATGCATATAAAATATCCCTCATATTATAGTTAAGTTAACTCAAGCATTTCGTCATTGCGAACTCTTTAATGGCTCTGATAACAATAACGCTCACTTTAAATTTAGGTTCACTCAGGCACTTCATCACTCCAAATTCTTGAAGAGCCCACCCTAAAATGCAGATGGAAATATCGCTCAGGTTACATTTAAGTTCACTCAGGCACTTTATCATTGCGGCGAGAATCTCCAGCGAAATTAAGTACGCTCACCAACCTGACAATGAAGCGAACGCCTCCTTAATGCAATCAGCCCCGTTGTCGAGAAGGGCTGCCGCAGCTCCTCCGCAGATATTGGATAGCTTCGCACGAATTAATTCAACGCAGAAAAAAAGAATCAAAATTGCAGAGGAGAAGGTTGGATTTCTGGGGGAGACAGTTGATCTCCCAAACTTAGAAGCGCGCGTCAGCACTGAAACAATGTGAATGTTGAGGAATGATCTAACGGTAGATAAATACTGGGAGCGATGATAGTGTACACTAACTACCATATAGTGCGTTACACGACTGCCTCTCAGCTTTTTCAAGCAACGGGGGCCCACCAAACAAATCCAGTATGTGTAATGTCGTGATGTTAAGCCGGTCTAGTAATTCCTGAACAGCGTTGTTTCTAGGTGTTGAAATATTGTCTTTTCAACAATACCTATACGAGCTGCCAGATAATATCTTGCATCACTCAGCTATTATTGCAATGCCCGTATGAGAGCAGAATCTAACCATTAGTACGCCTTCTATCAGCTACATACTTCTGGATGAAGAGCAATAGACATACTGGATTATTACAACACTGGAATGTTTCAGAAACGTTTTGTTAATATTTTAATTCAAACTCCACACAATTAGTATAACAATGAGACGAGGACGAATCGCTATCCTTAAACTCATTGCTCAGATATGGGACCTTCAAATTAAAAAAAAAAAACATGTCAAGTGAAGAAAACTGAAAGATAGGTGGTTCTTGGAACTACGACATTAGCAAAATAAACTGAGAGAAAAGAAGACGATAAGTCATTCATCAGGATGCTTACCTTAGCAGCAAGACTGGGACTTTGGAAACTGCAGGAAAACATACTGTTAAGGAAGGAGTCGAAGCACTTACCAGGATACGTGCATTTATTTTAAAAATTAGGGCCTTGAAGGCAGCAGGAAAGACCCTATCCCCACTATATAAGGAAAAAGATGACTCATTTGATCAGAGTACCCCTAATTAATTATTACCCAGATTACGACCTTTGCAGCAGCAGGAAAGACCCTATTATAGAAGGAAAATAATAATTCATCAGAATACCCACATTCATTACCTAGATCTGGGCCTACGACGCAGCAAGAAAGACCCCTAACTAAATTGGGAAACCGAAATTTTTTCCCGGCCTATGACCTTGGAAGCAGCAGGAGTCACGGAGTGTGAAGGGAAAGGATGGATCTCCTCAGTATTGTATTCCATCGTCTATTATTCAGCTTCGAAACCTTAGAAAAAAAAGACTTTCAGTTGAGGAAAACGACCGATCGCTCGTTAGGATACCAGGAAACAGGATAACAAGAGAAAACAAGGAGTCCAATCATCAGAATACCTACATTCATTATTCAGACTAAGGCCTTGGAGTCTGCATGAAAGGCTCCGAGTGACGACGAAGGAAGAAAGGGACGAATCACTCATCAGGATACCTACATTTATTACTCAGACTCGAGGCCTTGGAAGCTGCAACGGTCACAAGGCTTTGGAAGGAAACTCTAAATTATGAAACCTTTATGGAAGTTCCGTAAGAAAATTTCGGCCACTGAATGTCAAAACTTTCGCAATTTGGCCCTAGGAGCAGCGACTCAGACGAAAACAATCATTTTTGGGGAGGTTTTCGGAGGTTAAAATGCCCAAGAGTTGAATGTTTTGGTGGAAACGCGGGAGTGGAAGTGGAGAGCGGACTCTTCTCACGCAAATTTGCCTTCATTTCTTCAAAATTCTTAGCGAGAAGAAGCTGAGCAGACAAGAAATGAAATACAATTTTAGTTACAAAAGGATGTACGAACTGGAACGTAACATACTTGTAACATCTATCGTAGCATGTAATTTGTGATTAGCAGTAGAGCTACTTTACTGTTGAAAGTTTTAAACTCCAAAATTTCAGCAGCAAAGAGAAGTGAAGTAAAATCTATTTGAAGCTACACTCAAGGAATGTGCGGCCGCGCACAATTTCTCAAAGCTGGAGTGACTAACATAACGAAATGATCGTTTCCAATAGCACGTGTGTTGGAATTAAGCAGCGGTTACGCTTCACAATAAAAAATAAATGTGATCCAGGAAATATATGATTGAAAAATGAACGCAGCTGCTAGAATAACAGTTAAACTCATATATTTAACCTGAAAACAAGTTAATTTTCACCACGTAAACTTCACTTAAAAAAATTATCATGTCAGCTACTGGACAGACAGCAGCGAAGGAAATTCGATCCCTCTGATATTCTTTCAGAACGATTGTAAAACTGTCAGCAACAACAACAACAATGTATATTGATATTGCTGTGCCCTAAATGATGAACGACGCCATACTTTTCGTAAGTTATATGTATCTGCATTCGGCCAGAGCATAGAAAGCAATACAAACCACCGAATGCTTTTAAGGACAGATCGATGTTCGGGGCAGATAGTACGGCAAAATACAAACATTTTTCGTCCCAAAGAAAAAAAAACGTCAACCTGCAGTTCTGGCATCTTTTGGAAGTGGGTGCTGGCAGAAGAAGCAGAAGGTGGAGGGCCCGCCAGTATTGAGAAGAGAGTCGTTGCTGTGGAATATCAGAGCAGTGGCTTCTATCACACGCTTCAATGGCCCACAAAGACCAAAGCTCTCGACTTCGGCACTCGAGGCGGCAGCGCGGCAGTTGCCGTACAACTTCTCCCAGTTATGCCAAACGTACGATTTCTGGCACTCCTGTCTTTGTATGCAAACAACATGGTTCCCTCTGGTCCAGCATGCCTCTTCGTTTCATAAGAAAACATGCCCCAGCAATCTCAGCCAGACCCGGGCCTCTGCCAACGACAGAGATAGAAAAATTCATCAAATTTTGAGTTCTTGTTTCAGGCATTTATGCAACCGAAAGCCAACGGCATTAGCTCTTTCGGTATAGGCAGTATCGCTCTATAGAAAAAATCATACATAATTTGTTGTCAAAACAAGCATGTTATCAAAAGTAGCTAGCATTTTTAACATACTAAATGTGTTGCCGGCTGCGGTTATTATTATTTTACAACGACAAAGATGAGCTTTCACGATATGTAAATCGTCTTCGGTGTTGGTGCGTAAAAAAGACGTTCATATAAGATAAAGATGAGATTTATGACTGTATTTCGCTTGGGTATATAAAGCTACACTCTTATAAGCGTACCGTTTTCGTAACGAACTAATTGGTCACAAAACCCGAACATATACCAAGCGAAAGCGTTTTAAATGTACACACATTATATCATATTTTTCAATCAAAATACGCTGAATTATATAACGTAGTTTCAATCTGATCAAATCGGATGGACATTAAAGTGTGAAAACAGCGGTGATGCGAGAAGAAATGATTGTCATATATGCACATACATGAGCCAACAATGAAACTTTAAAGTGAACCAAGTTCTATTCTTCGTAGGGAACAGTTACACTATCGCCCTGTATAAGTTACAGAGGCAGCCAGTAGTCGCTTCAAACTTGGTATTATTCAAGAGAAGTTCCGCTTCCAAAGTTATTAAACTCGTTGATGCCGCAATTTTTATTGTTACATTTCTTTAAAAAAGTAACGAAAATATTTATCAGCGCCAACCGAATTTTATACAAAAACTTAACAGCAAATCACCAAGTTTCGCTCCACGCGAAACATAGCAGGGTGCAGACTATAAACAAGCCATTCTACCTGTATGATGACAACCAAAAATAGATAAACTTTGCACTAAAATCACACCGACGAAGTGACTATATTTAGAGGACAATGTCGTAAAAACATAAATATTCTCATAAAATAGATGACGAGGATAAATAAAAAGTAATATTTCCACGAATGGTTTAGCTGCAAGTCAAAAATACAGGACTGTTCTCCCCAACTAGTCGAATATTCGAGGATGATAAAAATTGATAAAAATTCCAGTAACAAGGCAGCTCGGAACTGAGAAAAGGCAGGACTGAATGTCTCATAAAATAGATGTCAATGAGAGTAAAAAAGAAAAAAAGAGTTCACGTTCCTTCGAGTTTTGCAACGAAGTTACAAATACTAGAACGCAAAGTCGAAAAAATCAGAAATGCTTTTTCTAAAATAGATGTTATTCGATATGCTATTCCTGTAATAGAAAGAAACTGAAACATACAGGTTCATTATATAAGATGAAAAGATATTGCGATAAAACAAACAAGTGCGTAATAACTGTCATTTAGGCATAACTACGGCGGGACCGTAAAAAAACATTCAATGAAAAAGTAACCGATGCTAAATGGGCGACTGGATCGAATGGTAAACGCAATATAGCAACAAAAATATAACAACAACATTACATCTAAAGACGATAAAGTCAAGCTACAACTAGAATAGGCCAAAGCTTAACAAGTAAATTTCGCATGAAGTCAAAGTTCGGTATGCAAGCTTTGCATACTGCGCCGCTGAAATTGTGCCAAGTTAACAACAATCATTTCGACAAATAAAAAAGTAAACTTTTTCCAGTAATTGTCGAAGCTCTCTGACACCCCAAGTCTAGCACAACACAGACACGAGACAAAGGTAAATGCCCAGGGGGTGCTTCAGCTCACTGAGCTCAATTCGCTCCTTCGCAATGTCGACTTTTTGTTCAATGAACGCAGTGACTGCAACACACGCAGTTGAAAAAGAGAAGTCAGAGTGGCAATACGTGACTAAAATCGAGATCTGCCTAATGGAATAGCGGGCAACTGGTTTAGACAAGCTTTTTGTTGGCTGAGCTCGTGTGCAGCAGGAGCATGGCTGGTATTAATTGAGCGGCGTGATGAAGGAGGCTGGTATAGAGTAGCGCTCGAGTAGCAATGGCAGCAGATATTAAACGAGTCCATGACGCGAAAGAAAGTAAATGAAGCAAGGATATTTGAAGGAGCGTGAGGGATGAGATGCACCCGGGATTGCTCAGCAGCAATTGTGGCAGTGGTGGCAGATGTTGAATGAGTTCGTAGAACAAGCGAAACTAATTACAGCGAAGATATTTAAAGTTATATGAGGAAAGAGATTTAGGAGCAAATGCTCTGCAGCAGCTTAAGCAATAGTGCAGATAAAAGATGAATTATAGCCCGCAGAAGAGTCTCTACAGCACAACGCATTAAAAGGTGCAAGTTGTAGGAAACTGATGATAGAAGGTACGGGAAAAATAGCAAATATTAATGCAAGCAGTTATTAACCTCAAAACGCCGAGCCAACATTCGATTTCCTTAAATAACAGCAGCGTTTAACATGACAAAAAAATTAGCTTCAAGTAATTACGACAATTCTCAAAGAGTTAAGTAGAACCGTGTAAATTAAATGGAGAAAGAGATACAGAAGGAAACTGCAAATCAACAAGTAGCAACGATAGCAGTTTAAAAGCTCATTTACGGCGCACGAGGTAGTGTAGACTAATTTGAATATTAAAGTACTTGCATGGTTTCAACAACGTGCCTACGACGGGACTTTCTGACTGAGATGTTAACAATCGCCTACAAAACAACGGCCAAAAACTCAAACATATAAAGATCGAACTACTCTAAGCCAACAGTTTTTCCCGTATTTCATAATGGATATCTGGAACAGACCCCTTCCCAAGAGACAGTCAATGCTTTTAACATCGCCACGATAAACATTGGGAGCAAAACCCTTCACAGCTACGAACACCTCATCTAGGAGTCACAAACTCTCAACGGCCAGAGCTACAGTGGTCCCCGCACTGAATTATCTTCCATGCTTCAAGTAACTTAACGTCTCCGAGATCTGCGAATCTGCAGTAAGTAATAGATCGTACTTCAACGATTATCTCTTTCGCTGAATTTATCCTCTGCTTCTTTTCTTCCTCAGATATCTAAATTATACTGACGTAATGCCATGGCCATAGCTCAAAGAGGGCCGGAGCGCAAGCCCCGGCTGCTCTATGAGCAAATGCCAGATAGTCCGTATACTGCTACCTATCTAATCTAATCACAGGACTGAAAAAAAATTATCAGTTTGTTCAAAACGCACATTCGTATTCACGACTAATGAAAGGTAAAAAGGGGAAAATTGAGTGATATACTATAAGATTCGCACTGTGAAACAATTAACTCCGAAACGATGAAGTAAAATGAAATTCCCGCAGAAAGGGTATTAATTTGAAATGTTTTTAAGAAGGATGATGAACGCTCTTGGATTGAGCTAATGTTCTTTCTGTCACAGCAAATATACCTGGATTACCTTGATGATACTTCGGACGAGGTCAAGGGGGCGTTATGCACGCAGCCCATCTTGCGCAGAAGTGATGCTGCAGTCCGTGACCAGCGGGATGGCTAACAGCGAGTTATCCCCTCAGTTCACGTACCCGCTTACAGCAGGTTTATCTGGCACTTTCAGTAAGTATGCGTCCAGTATGTTTTTAAATTTCACAGTCTTTGTACCGGTGACATTTCGGACGTGAAGTGGCATTTTGTTGAATAATCTCGCATCCCGAACCGCGAAACTATTAGAATACTTTGTGGCCATTGCGTCACCACCAGTTTTGATCGGAATTCGCATGTCACAAGTACGACAAATACGGTCTATTAGGTGTTTTGTGAATAAAAAATATGTTATCGAAGTACGGTTGCATAGCACATACTGTATATAGCAGTCGCACGGACTGCATGGCACCAGTTAACAAGAAAAAACGGCACCCTTCTGCCCATTTCGTGGAACAATAGAAATTCCATATTGAAACCCCAATGACTACGCCACTGTACAATACAACCTTCACAATGCACAGCACAATGACTACTCCATGGCACTGCCCAATCACTGCCCCAACACACAATATCGGCAGTATATGGACGCAGTAACACACAACGCCAAGGCTCTATTCCAAAGAGGAGCGAGGCAATGGTTGGTGGCGGCACTGTAAGAGGCGTTAATTCATGCAAAGCTATTCAGGAATATCGATAACCGGGGACAGCGGGGCAGCTTACCAGAAGCCCGCCCTCCTCAGGCCCTGCAGGGACTCAGAAGACGTTGCGTGGGAGCGAGAAAGGGACGCACTTTTAAACTATGTACATATCCTATTTTTTGGCAATGATTAAGCTGGTCCTGGTCCTTCTACCCGGCTAACATATAGGCTCTGTTTCTACCGCACTGTCCCAATTGTAGTGATTACACTGGAGCTAATCCTCCTGTCCAGCGAGTTGATAGACTCTGCTTCAACTTATAGACTCTGCTTCTACCGCACTGCTCCTGGTTATGTTGGAGCTAGTCCTCCTACCCGGCCAACATAGAGGCCCTGCTTCTACCGCACTGCTCCCGGTTATGTTGGAGCTAGTCCTCCTACCCGGCCAACATAGAGGCCCTGCTTCTACCGCACTGCTCCTGGTTATGTTGGAGCTAGTCCTCCTACCCGGCTAACAATGATAGACGCTTTTTCTTTCGCACTTCTCAGTTGCAGCACTTCTGCGTTGTGTTATCTCAACTCGCAGACCTGTGTCAAAATCCTTTCATAAAGTTCGACTAACTTGCACCGCGTAATTAAACAATTTACAGACATTATCAACTAGTTGTCGTTTATGTTTGTATTCAAATCTGAGACAATATTCATTCATCAAGCGACCAATACTCTCGTCCTGCAATAAACCAGAGACACTGCAGGGTTTCTCTCTTCTCTTTCTGCTTGTAAAAGCAGTTAGCATTCATTTGTTAAGAGACCATTACCCCCATGCTACGACAAACAGCGGGCACCTGTTACATTTCTACGCGCCTTGTCTTACCTCTGCAGATACTTCCGCCTAGTATTCCTCCTGTCAATCCTGAGCACAGCGACACTTCACCGAGTAAACAGAACTCTCTGGACGGTAGAAATATTCTGAGAGCCGCAGTCGCTGGTGAGTTGCAGGCGGCGAGAATAGGGCTGCGGCTCAATGAAAAGCGTAATTCGGGCAGGCTAGGTCGACTTGAAATTTGCACGGTGCGGAAATGTAGCAGCAAAAACAAATGCTTGTAATTAATATCTGCATACATAATCTACTTAAACCGTTTCTCACAGATCGAGGATTTTATAGTGGAGATAATTTAACTCAAAGTTAGTGAAGTTTTCTATAAACTGTATATGGAAATCCTTTAATCGCGAACATATAGTGGCTAATTTCAACAACAAAAATAAATTCTTTTTCGATGACTTGAGAATTGAAAGCGCAGGTATACATTTGCGTATGTATCCATTTGTAGGAATATAACTGCGTAACTATATATTTGTTTCAAATTGTCTTTTGTTTTGTACTAAAGTGTATTTGTTTGCGATAAGCCGGTTAAACCTAATAAACCTATGAAACTCATGAATCCTCCGTACATTAGCTCCAATACTACAGAATTCTTGCATGTTACGAGTATGAACGGTTGCACTATCCCTGAATCTTCTAGGTGAAGAATATTGTTCAAAAATGAAAACTCAACTGCTACGAGCTTCCCAAGCGCACCTAGCTGTATGTACACCCTAAAAAATATATATCGTCACATGTTTGAACCCGGTATCTTCCAACAAGTATACATTTTGCATACTTGAAGAGGCTACACGAGACCACTCACACATTACACGTCTATGTACAGTTACTATGCGAAAATTACTGGTGCCTCTAGTTCAGAACCAACTACAACCTGCGTACAATTAAGGCTGAACGTGATACAACAGGGCAGCAGAAGCAACACGAACATTTCACTGCTACGTAAGGAGCGCTACAACACCTAGTGTCACTCCCGTCATGCAACGAAATTTCTTCTTAGTGTTTCGAGTACAGGTCAAAACAGTATCCTATTATGAAAGGAGACGACACACATTCTCATGATCTGTACAACAAGACTGTACGTCACAGAATCAAGATTTAAAAATTCCAATATCATCCGTTAGGATCATGTCGCAGCCATATTTTACAGCACACCACACTTTCAGGAGAAACCCGTGTAAAACACGGTGGTATATCATTGAACAATGAATGAAACTTCACTACTACCATTAGTTAAGATCATGTCACAAACCGTAAACAAAAGCAGACTACAAGCATTTAGGTTGTGCACATAGGAATTCTTTGTCAATATGGAAATACCAAAAGTTTTCAGTATCATAAATAAAGATAAAACCACTACCTGGTTATAAGAGCAGACTACACTCATTTAGGCAGTGTCTAAAAGAAGTGTATGTCGGTATACAAATACCAAAAATTTTTAGCATAGCTAATTAGTAAAGATCAAACCATTACCTTGTTATAAAAGCAGATTGCACTTATTTAGGTTGTGTCCAGATGAAGTGTACATCACCATACAACCCTGAAAGTTTTCAGTATTATTGGTAAAGATCAGACCACTACCTGGTAATAAGAGCAGACTACGCACGCCACATTAGTGCAGCAGCTGGAAGCCTTAATGTTAAGGAGCTGCACAACAGCACTGGACGCAGGAGTTAACCCGAGACGAGGGAGGCGAGTGGAGAAGCTAATGGCTGAGGAGCAGCACTGGAGTAGCGAGTGACAGCGGCGGGCTCGGGTTACCTCAGCACCAGTCAGACTGGAGTTCGTCATGGGAGGGAGGTAGTCGGCCGCAATGAACGTCAGCGGCGGGTCAAGAAGTGCACTTCGGCGTTCTTGAGCTAAGCCATCAGCCCGAGTTCGGAAAATAGGACAAGCGCTAAGAACCTCCTACCGATGGTATCCGTTGTAGGCATGATTTACTAGAGGATTGACCCAAGTGTGAGAATGATATGTTGAAAAACCACCTATTGACAATATTCCTCTTAGGCGTACCTCTACTAGGCCATTGAACCGAATGTGACGAAGATGTGAAGCGTTAGAAACCAACTTACTACGATTTCGGACAAGACGTGAAGCGTTCAAACTAATGACACGCTTCTATAAATACTAAGATTTTGCAGCCACGTTTGGAAGACGACATGAAGCGCTGAAGAGCTTATGCTGGAATCGCGGTTTTTACTTTCGCTGCACGAGGTCTTCTATTAAACTTCAATCAATCTTTCGACTGAGTAAAAAATGAACCTCTCCACAAATGTTTTTCCCGGCTTGACAAAAATGTCCAATTCTAATTGGAGTATCAATACATTTATCTGCATAAAAGTTACCTTCAGTAAAGGATCGTGAACTGTTCTTTAGATACTTGTTCTAAAACAGAGCAAACTTTTTCGGATAGGTACAACAACCTCAGCAGCTGATCATTAATTTTTCTATGCGCACTGTACAAATTAAAAACATATATATGAAAGAAAGCTCCACAGAAACGTGCTGTGCATCAGTGGGGGCACTAAATCATCAATATTTTTTTCACCCACTGTTACAAAATAAGACAAATATTTACACATGGACACACCAGCCTCAGCAGATGATCATTAGCATTTTCCCTATGCACTGTAACCAAACTCAGGCAAAAATTTATGAAAGAATTCATCAGCTTGAGCAGCTGATCATTAACGTTTCCCCCATACACCGTTACCAAAATAAGGCAAATTCAATCAGCGAGTGGAGGGCCGAGATCACGTGGATGAGGTTGTTAAGGTGTGCAGCAGAGCCCATTATCTTGCCCATGTCGTCACATCATGAAGCAGACTAATTCCTGCCTATTAAGTAAATGGTTGCATGCTACAGGGTTGTATAGCACCAAGAGCCGCAATATTTATAACATTAACTTTACGACACAAGCCCATAACACGAGACGTCCCTGCATGCCACGCTAGCGAGAGCACCCTACCTGTGGCAGGGCTTATGGAAGACTTGCAGAGCAAGCAACTTAAGTTAGCTATTGGGTTATCTACGTAACCTAAGTTGGTTGCTGTGTAGCCCTAGCAACCTTAGCTACCGGTATGTGTGACCAAAGAAACCTGAGTTTCCTGGTGTGTGACGGTAACAATCACATAAGAAGCACGGTATTATGCAAACAACTGCGTTTACAGAACAATAAGAGGCATACAATTGAACTAGTAGGACGGTAAGAAGAATAGAGCAGAGTGAGAAACACAGTGAAAAGTAAACAACACGGGAGCAAGTTAGCAACGGAGCTCAAAGCGCGGTCACAAGATGATAACCGAGTTAGAAGCACCGTGACACAGTAATACTTAGCATGTTAAAAATAGCATACGTATTTAGTGACACAAACAACTACCACTAATTAGACACAGCAACTAGCACCACTGACAAGACACAGTAACTAGCACCACTGATTTCTGTGTCGTTGATCGTGGTGACTATAGACACAGCAACTAGCACCACTGATAAGACACAGCAACTAGCACCACTGATAAGACACAGCAACTAGCACCACTGATAAGACACAGTAACTAGCACCACTGATAAGACACAGCAACTAGCACCACTGATAAGACACACCAACTAGCACCACTGATAAGATACAGCAACTAGCACCACTGATATGACACAGCAACTAGCACCACTGATAAGACACAGCAACTAGCACCACTGATAAGACACAGCAACTAGCACCACTGATAAGACACAGCAACTAGCACCACTGATAAGACACAGCAACTAGCACC
>LQNS02015105.1:13924355-13957393 GCA_001587735.2 Parhyale hawaiensis
CCACTGATAAGACACAGTAACTAGCACCACTGATAAGACACAGCAACTAGCACCACTGATAAGACACAGTAACTAGCACCACTGATAAGACACAGCAACTAGCACCACTGATAAGACACCGTAACAAGCAACTCGCAGGATGGCCAGCAGCTTAAGGAGCGTCACACGCGCGGGTCTCAAGAAGAGCTCGTAAACTGGCCTCTCATATTCGGGCTCTAATAAAAGTAATCCTGGAGCGCCACGTGAGCCGACTGAGGACACCACACCACTGGCTTAAGAGTCTGCTTCAAACATTTCTCAGCTCCAACCTTCCTTCCAGCTCAAATATTTCCCGTGCACATGTTCAGCGGAATCTACCAGAAGTATGTATGGTCTCGACACCATGCGGCAGAAAGCATAAGCTTAAGTGCAGTGGCTCTGAAGCCCAACTTTCTGATGTGGCTTACCCATAAAGTCCACCTGAAATATGTGCATTCTTGGCTGAAAACCAACCCTCTAGCGGGTCAAAACTCCCCGTTTCTGGGTGTGGCTCGTCAGTAAATTCTGCCTAAAGTATGCAGATTTTCGTCACACGTTGCAGTTGGTTTGTGAGTCAAGATCTGCTAGCTTTCAATTTCAACTATATTTCCAAATGTTATTTGTGTTTCGTTTAGTGAGATATGTCAAGGGAAGTGTTTCTTCCGCAAGTCACTTTCAACAAGTGTAGACCTTGGCAGGGGTAAATTTTTGGAACAGCGACTTCTATTATTTTGTGAACTATATGTTAAAGATTCCATATAAGACAAATCTTGAGGCTAACTTTTAAGACTCACAAACAAGCAGTTACCATTGTAAAGCGTCAGGTGAACTATTTGCCGTGCAGAGCTGGGCGCTTGCAGCTTATCGCGGCCAGCCACGAAAGTTATACAAGGCCGGAGGCGCAGGGCTACTGTTGTTTGGAGCTCTTGTTGCTGGGCCGCCAGAGCCCGCTGTGCAGCTACCATCTTCAGCTTACCAGATCCAAAGTATATACTAATTACGTCAATCAATATGTTGTGGCTATACAATTGCAGTGGCAAGTGCTAGCATTCCAATAGGATTGGATTAGTCACACTCGTTCCAAGGCGTGAACAAAATTAACCAAATTCACTCTGGGATACACGTTTGAGGCTGGATTTCTAACGTTAAACTGCCGAGTTAGAGCAAAAGGTAAATCGTAAAGAAGAACTTTAGTTGAACATCAACACACGCTGTCTCTCAATGAGAGATAACATAAAGCATAGAAGACTTCAGATCTCTAAATTTCTAGTATGATATTGCGGACACTGCAAAGAACCTGCGGAAGTTTTCCGCGTAACTATTTCGAAATTCTGAGAGGAAAGCGATTGGGCAACATGTGCTCGAGTTGCCTCCTGAGGAGCTTAAGAGTTCACTTCAAGCAATTCTGAACTCTAGCCTTCTCCTAAATAGTGCTCTTGACCTTGCTACAAAGTGAGCGGGTTTTCCCAGTAATACTCCAATCACTAACTCACTCGCTGCAGGCCTGAACAGTCATCAATTTCTAGAATTGGATTAGAACTGCATTTATTAGGTAAGCTAACAATAAAAATAATATTGAATAATAGACAAACCAATAGCCCATCAGAAGAGAGGAGACAAACTCTGGGCATTGGTCCTCGGTACCAGTTCCGAAACAGCGAATAAACTTTGAAGGTTTAGTTTAGGTGAAGCTTTTCAGTCCCACTTGTAACCGTCAAATGACCGAAGTAATGAATTATTTTAGAAATA
Source organism: Parhyale hawaiensis (assembly GCA_001587735.2). Taxonomy (NCBI): domain Eukaryota; kingdom Metazoa; phylum Arthropoda; class Malacostraca; order Amphipoda; family Hyalidae; genus Parhyale; species Parhyale hawaiensis. Next base: position 13,926,123 of record LQNS02015105.1, read on the forward strand.
GTACTGCTCTATCGGAATTATACTGATATTTATCCAATATCTGGTTGGGCGGTATCGGAAAATATCGGATAAACGTTTAAAGATTTCCGACTGGGGATTTGCGATATCCTCATATAGGTATCATAATAGTCATGCGGAGGTCACATGTGCTACTCGTAGCTAAAAAACTACAGTAAATGCAAGATATACAGTACTTTAAGCGTTATAATGCAACTAAGATAATACAACAAGCGTGACACGAACTGGACCTGAGTTAAGTATATATGGGGCCTCAATAACTTAGATCATAAAATTCTTATATTGTTGATTGATCTCGATCCGCTGGTCCCCTGCCGGTGATCCACTGTGCGTGGCTCCCCCCTTGGCTTGACGTACTGCACGTCTCTTCCTTTTCTTTGGTAAAAGCCTTTGCAGTGGCACCTACTGAAGGCACTGCCTACCTACTGCCTTCCGCACTGCGTTAATTTTCTTACGGAAACGACAGTGTTTTAAAAATCTATCAAATTAATTCCGTAAACAACAGTTCTTTCCCCTCTCCAGCAATTCTCTTCCTTAAGCGAGTTTTTTTCTCAAAAATCCTTTAAATTTCCTCCACTGGAGTTCTTAAAAAAAAAAATGCATTCAATTTCTCACTGAGGCAAGACTACTTTCAACTTTCCGTCAATTTTATTTCTTTGCAGACGTGACAATACTCTTCTTCTTGCATCTTTCACTTTCGTATACAAACGAAAACTTCCGTGACGCACTGTCATGTTTACGCAAAACATGCTCCGACTCTCGTCTTGAACAAGCTAGTTAGACTTCCGTCGTGCAGCCAGACTCAAAAATTACATCTCACAATTATTTTCGCTGTCTGTAGGCCAGATAATCTTGTTTCTGCTGAGCCTTTCCGGTCTTTTGAATCGTGTAAGCGATGACAGGAGCTTAGATGCTGCCGCGCTTCTCACCCACTCCGCTACGACCAAAATATTTATTATTATTCGCTTATATGGAGATGTTCATGGACCAGTAAATCCGTTTAACAGAATTAATGCAGGGATTTCAAAAGGTGTGTTCTCATGAATTACGTCGCAGGCAGGAGATGTTCGAACGTAAGGACGAAGGCTGCAGGAGTCTCTGCCAGCTAGTGACAAGCTCCCCGTATTTTCCGGAGCAGAAAGCTTTTATTCCCGACTGTTTATTTAAAGGTTATGACGACAACGCTTTGCTTTTTATCTTTGCTGTAAAAATAGGAGCTTTTGACGGTGGGTTTTGAGGTGGCTCTATCCCTTGGAACAACAGAGTGCTGTCATGTTTCCCGTCGAACTTCATCCATGCAAATAGCCCATCAAACTTTTATTATGGCGAGTTCGACAGTTGATTGATTCTTCTTTTCCTCTTTTGTCACAAGTTTGTATCATCGAATGCGACGTGTTGGAATATGTGAAATTTACTCGATGTTTCCTGGATTGAAAATAAACAAACAGACTGGAATGAGTAATTTAGAAACGTGTTCTAGAATACGAGATTGCCGTTGAAGTAACTGAAGTTCATTTATTACTGCTCAAGGGGTAGAACCATGAAATTCGTAAGCTAACGTTACAGTGTATTTCAGTGGCATGAAAATAGAAGAATAAGTAAGAACTATAAACCATTTCCAGCACCACGCAGTACTCTACTAGGCGGACTGAGAGCGTACGAAAATAAAATGAGCAGTTAACCAGCACAGACAGTAACTACGAGAAAGAAAAAAAAAAGCGACAGACTTATTCCTGACCAGCATTTCACTTTCAAACAATCTGCACAAGGGATTTTGTATGTTAATAACGACTGCTAAAATAAATAGCACGTTGGCCTTGCTGATACTTTCTATAACGCTGACATTTCAAGACATAGAATTTCAAATATATGACAATATAATTAGTCAGACCCATGTAATTTTGTACAGCATACATGAAGAAAAATTGCGTTTGGGAGTAATTCTGACTAGAAAAAAGAATCTTTGTCGTTTCTAAAGAAGGAGCATAACAAGCGGACAGGAGCCTGTCCCAGCGTGGAAATGACAGCATGTGACACCGGCGTGCAGGACTTCCCAATGAGCTCAGTCAAAGAAAAGAAACTTGAGGCAATTGTCACACAAGGCTTTGTCGTAATCGTCTAAAGTTTCCAATGGTGGCATTGGTACGAACGTCAGAAGATAATTCTGTACTGCAAGTTTTCAAAGGCACCGTCGACTTGGAGCAAAGTTGGGTCGCTATGGATTCAGAAAGAGACAATTGTCTCATAACCTTAAATTTCTAATGGGAGTATAAGGAATTAGACAAATGTTTATATGGGGCCCGGGCGAAGGCTGTCGCAACGGTTATTTCCAAAATCAGACAGGGCATTGAACCACTCGAGCGAACAATTTAGATTACTCTGTTCACAATGCATAATATCGAGTAATATCGTAGCATATCGTACCGTCTACAAAATTTACGGTATCAGTGAAGAGATGATTATTGGGGCAATATTATCAACACATCATAATCATAACTGAAATCCGATTTTACAAATTACATTATCTTGTGACAATTTCGTAGCTGAATTTTGAAGCACGAACTGAGAGTATATACGAGAACGCAAAATGAATTATATTTATCATTCGCACGTAAAGAACATTCCGAGGAAAAAATAAAGGCAGAAATTGCCTTTGTTGAGTTTCAAACGAAATCCTAAAGCTGGGCAACGAAATGTCTAAAAGTTAGTACCCACGCTAGTCAAAAGAACGAGTTTCCTCAGCTAATCGTCTGAAAGTTTACTTTGACCCTCGTAAACAGCTTTGATTTTTTTCAAAAAGGTATTAAATGGTTAGCTGTCAGTTCTGTTTGCTAAGGAAGTGCCGCTATATAAGTTTCAGAAATTTCTTCAAACTTGGATTGAATCATATCTCAAATTCTTGCAAGTGCGAGCTCGTTAAATGGACACAGCAACCAACACGGACGCGGAGCTGTCGAAACTCAGCCTCTTGACTTGCGTGTGTACAGGGCCTAAGTAAGCAGCTGCTGAGTAGCCAACTATGACATTCCATTCAATAAACTTTATTGAGTAGCTTCACGCAGCAAGGTCGTACAATAAATACATCAAACATAGCTTATCACTAGGGTTAAATTAGAGACAGAAAGCGATTGAAAGTATCGGGGCACGGTCCACTGCATAACGGTTCATTGTGCGGCATCTCTTCATGGTCCAGGCGCATCGCCTGAAGGGTCACGATATGCTGAGCAATTACCGTACATATGTAGCTCTGAAGCTCAAAATAAGGCTAGTAAAGAAAAGGCTACAGTATTCAGACAACTGCTTACTGAAACTGCACAAATAAGGTGTAGTCTGTTAAGGATTTGTGGCCTTCAACAAGAATTATTTTGATAATTCTATAATCACGCAAATATTCAAAAATTAAAGCATTTTTTTATTTGTCTTGTGCACTAACACAATTGGACTATTAGTGAAATATTTGACTGAACATATTTCAGTGATCTGATATAACTGCAGCGTTGCTATAAATTTACATTTGGATGCGGAAATGAATTGTAAACTCATAGACCGCAACAGTACTGTAGCGGTCTATGGTAAACTTTTAACTAATGCAACTGCTGCGCAGGTACAAATACTCGCTGAATGCACTGCAACTTCAGGTTTTGCTAGTACAACTGTAACGCTGCTAGAAAACGCATTAGATGCGGTAAAAACACATCTTTTACTAATATTACTGCAACAGCTACCGCAGTTCTGCTATAGATACGTACTTGATGTGGTAAAAAATCACGTCACATTAAGTTGCATATTTCATTTTCTTTATCGGCATTATCACGAATATTCGAAGACTAACTACAGCATTTCTATCATTCCAATGCTGAACGTATAAAAGCGAATTGTTCCTTCAGAATGGCAGCTGTGCTTGAGCTAATAGAATTATTGGGAGTAATTCTTGGGCAAAGGATTAAGAACAATTTCCAGGATGCAGAGAATATTTAAATTCAAGCACTGCGTTCGTTGAGGAGCGACGTAAAAAGTTTCATGCTTATAGACTCGCGAAATTCTCTAACCAAGGTCATCATTCTCTTCATTTACTGTAAAGCAATTGCCGTTGCAAATAGACTCTCCCGACAAGAATCGTAATCTAATTCCAGTGGCTTTGGAGCCCTGGAATAATAGTAAAGATAATATTCATGAATGTAAATTTCACATCATGCTGGTACTCGACGGCAGCCCACGCCACCTCGCCGCCGAATTCTGCACGAGTTAATAGAGCGACAAATATGAACAGGAGTGGGCGATGGAATATTTGCTGAGGCGCGTGCAATTCATCAATTTACTGCTAAATGGCGACAAATGACAGCAATTTAAAGCAACGAGCAGACCGAGTGAGGCCTCAATAAAAATGCAATCGCGGGGCCAGCGGTGCTTCCGCACGCAATGATTTCCGCAAAACATGTGCCATAGGGGCTAATTGGAGAGTCGTTCCGCGCCGCCGGGCGCTTGCATGCCTTCCGTTACGGCCGAATTTCTTTGCTCGACAACCAGTCTACATTTTCGGTAATATCACTACGTAATTGACTAGGTACCTCCACAGTCTACATTTTCGGTAACATTTACGGCAGCGCTGCCTTGCAGCTGACTACCTCCGCCGTCTGCATTTTCAGTAACGTTATTGACAGCCTCCAAAGTCTATATTATGAATAACGCTTTCGGTAATGTCACCTTATAATTCTTACCTCCAGACTTTGTATTTTCGGTAACGTTTTCAGTAAGGACCCCTTGCAACAGACTACCTACCTCCACGGTCTGTATTTTCGCTGACGTGTTCGGCAATACCACCTTGCAACGCAACTACATCTCCAGTCTGAATATTTCATAACTTGATTTTTTATAAAATTTCCATAAAATATCAGCATCGTCTGTATTTTCGGCAACTTGGTGGTGTTCGTAACTATGTAAAGTCGTACCAATAACTACATGTCAATATAATCTGAATTGTAGTGGCTTCCTTGCATCCGTAAGGCCTTGTTCACTCGATGGTCTTTCACCCGATGTACGAAGTGTCTACCCTGCGAACACAACTGTCTGTGCGCCACTTCAAATAGTTTCAAAATGTTAGCCGTCATTTCAGCAGGGCTAACAATTGTCACTCGTAAAGTTTCACATGTCGCTTCAGACTTCGAGTGAATAGCAACACAGGAAGACGTGCACTTTTCTGTCGCTAAATCGACAGAGCAACGCATTCGGACGCCGTAAAGGACAAACGTAGAGCAGAAAATTATCGTGTAAACCAGCCTTTTCAAATATATGAACGTCACGTTTCAACCGTTTACAGGCACGGTCTGCAAGTTCAGCAACTTTTTCAACCTCGTTTTGAGAGGATCAGCAATAGGCACCAATACACTCTACGTATTGTCGAGTTCACATGTTTCGTTAAGCTATAAACTGCTGCCCCAATAGCCCACAGCTAGCCACAAACTACGTAGTGTCGCTCAGAGGCATAATTATTTTGCATCAAACTGTACTTTGCACCATCAGCCTTACGGCAATTGTTGAAAGGGAGGCGGGCGGGTGCGGGATGTTGCGCAATGCAGCGTTGCAACAGCGGTGAACTGGACTAGAACGCCTAGCGCAACACCACAGCGCTGCGTACATAAGCGCAGCCGCGCACTGCGCACCGTCAGAGCGTGCCGCACCCACCACCATTCAATGCCAGCATTGTCAGGTCGCTAATGCAATGGCCATATGAGAACACCGCCGCTATCCTGAGCTCAGGAAGCGCGCTTCTTTATGAAACAGGAGAGACAAGAATCGGCGCCGGAAACGGGAGCAGCAAACCAAAGTCAATTTCCCGCATTGAATAAAAGTTTAATTGAACGCAGACGCCCAGAAAAAAGAATCGAACAAGGTTAGCGCATGCGCTTTGCAAAAGTGAACCTAGCTGCCTGGCTGGCAGCCACGCAGGCAGTTCGGATCTTGCGACAATAGAACGATTGATGCAGAACAGGAAGCCTGAATGGAAGACTGACTTTTACTGCGCAAAATGTTCGTATTACAACCGAGGACGTTAAACATTTTACGCCGAGAAGGATGCGAATGACTAGACATTAGTGCGATAGAATAAGCGCCCGGCAAGCTTGTAAGTGCACGAGTGCTGGATAAAATTGAAAAGCATAAAGCCCTGTTGGACTACTATAACCACATTCTAATGTTTAATAGCATATCAGATAAAGTAGGCCACGGACTAGTAGCCTACATAGCTGTAGCTAGCGCCTCAACAGAATGCACGAAACAATAATTGCGGACGTACGATACTGACGTTACTATTGGGATTGCAAAGTGAAAAATACAGGGTCTAGTCTACTATGAGCTCTACTTGCTGAAAGTTCCAAGTAGTTCATTCAGCGTCTTTATCCTTCAATTATTTCGGATAGAGCAAGAATAAGATAAGAAATGTAATATCAATTCGGTGTTTCTAGAGTATGTAGATCGCCACTAATAACGTACCAAGTGAACTGACAGAGCTTCTGGATCTTGTTAAGAATACGCACCCAGACGTTACTGGGGTGCGTATTCTTAACAAGGTTAATTGAATGAATAATACAATCAAATTAGGTCTATTTAGGTCTAACCTAATCTAACCGTTAGGTTAGGTTAGACCTAAATAGACCTAATTTGTTTGTATTATTCATTCAAGGTCATACTGGGGTGCTTATTCTTAACAAGGTCATACTGGGGTGCTTATTCTTAACCAGATCCGAGCTTCTTAATTTATTGCAGCACGAATATGAATAACAAAACAATGATATCATCGTTTGAACACGTTGGTACTCTGCAGCGAGCGTCTCAATTAGAGACCACTTACGTAACAGGAGTAGGGCATTCTTCCAGTACGGGAATAAAAACCAGTAAAAGTATCACAACAGAAATATTCATAGGACCTGAAAAAAGCTTGTTCAAGTGCGAAAATGAAAACAGCACTGCAATATCACCGTTAGAAATTGTTGGCAGAGTCTGGAGCGAGCTTATTACGAACCTCCTGAGTATCAGGGGCACGGCGCTCTTCCAATACGGGAATGAAATCCGTGGGCCGCTTGCTGCAATTCGTGAACAAACACGGGAAGAAAATCGCGACTAGAGCAAACATCGGCTGATCCTGTTCCATGAGCTTAATCGAGAGAGAATATTTTGTGAGAGCTGCTACAACCTCCCTTATTGAAGCTTCCTTCCCTACTGACTGAAAGCTCAGTAAATACAGGCCTCTCAAACGTAAACATTTGTACAGCTCTGAATTATGCCATATTTGAACGGAGAAAGGAAACAGCTTCAAAAGTCTCGGATGGAATACGCATTCAAGAGACCTCTTTCTGCACTTGAATTTTTACGCGAAGCTTTCATCTTTCCCGACTTCGTTTGGAAGCTTCTTTACAGCGCTTCTGTGGACATGAATTTGTTCATCACATAATATGGAAAAAGCCGGAGAAAGCAAGCATTCCCCGACTGATTGTTTACTCTATTAAAGCCAGAGGATATTAGTCTGGCACGTCCAATTGGTATTAAAGACCTCCACTGTATAGTACAGTATATGTGGGGCGAGCACAGTCGAAAAGATACCGGAAATGAAATCACATGTTTGGGCAGAATCCAAAATTTAATCAATCTTCACCTTCATGCCACTTGAAAAGAGGAAAAGGAAATCATCGAAACAAATCACAAAGACTGTAATGAATATTACGTTACAATTACAATAAATGTTGGCATCGGTAGCCTCTATAAAGTCTCACATACTTTAAATACGTTAGAGAATTTCAAGAGAGGTCATGTTGGCGTTATGGTAATTAACCGGTATGTGCAACGGTCTCGGTGACGGTGGCTTCCGTATCGACTAAGTAAATTTTGTAAAAACCTTTCGCTTCACAAGTATAAATGCTTCCAACTGCATTCTAATAGCCTACTATTTTACAGGAGTGGAGGAAGGGAAGGACGTAAAGTGGGTATGCATGGAACTCAAGAAGCTCTACCTACTTCTCTGGAACATGGTGGAGTTAGTTATCCGTCATGAATCTCTGTGGCTGTTAGCTGATTCTGGATTCCTGTCCTGCATCAAAACATTGTAATAAAGGCCACTGCGTGCTGGATATATATGTGCATACATTTACTGAGTGTATCCTTTTAGGAGATCCAGTCGAATAACTTTTCGCTCTTATTTACATTTGTCAGCTAAGCCAGAAATAAGTGAACTTTAAAAGGGTTGAAGCACGTTCACTAGAAAAATCAACGTTAAATTTTGAGACTTAATTGGAGAAAATTTACAACGTTGTACGCTTAGTAGCCTACAGCGCGCATTTTATCCTGAGGAAGATGAACGCCGATGAGAAACGAAGGGAACTCCAAGGGTCTGCATGATTTACAGAACAACGAGGGACATAACAAAGGAACAGTTTTCAAGAACGTGAGTTACGCAGTATGTATGATACACGCACAAAAATTTCTAGTTACTGTAACCATAAGTTTAAACTAAATTCATGAGGTTGTGAAAATAAAGCAAGAAAGATAGTTCAACCTGATACAAGCAGACGATAGTTTAGGTCTGTGGTAAATAGCACTACTTGGAACATAACAGTTTTTTCATAACTATGATATCGAATTTTCTCTAACATCTTTAACCACAAAAAAAATCCGTTTGGTTGAAGCATTTGGTTACATGAACTGGATGCATTTCAGTGTACATGTGCACACGTATTATATCCCCACAAAAAATGAAATGCTGATACTGTATAATTCTTTTCTACACTACCACCCCCCCCCCCTACGCGCCCATGCAGTGACGAGACACACAAAAAAAAAAAAATCCCAAAAGCGAAGCCGTTCAACTTTTATCACCAAATGCAAATATTTAATAGCAGATTACGGCCTTGTTTTGAGTTTCCATGAGAAGAAAATCTCGATAAAAATAAATTAGAGAGGAAGTTTGCGAGTTAAAGTTGTAAATTTTTGTAAGCAGAAATTAATTAACCGCTTATAATAACAAGCTTATTTATTTGCGTTCTTAGTTTGATTACAATAGAAGGTAGGACCAAAACAAAATAATTTGTTGATATAACAAGTTTTTACAAGCTACGGAGAAAAAACAGGCCTTCGCAATAAAATTATGTATTTATATTTTATTTCTTCACTCAGCACCAAAATCTATTTTATATATTTTTGTTTGACGATACCCGCGCTCACAGCAATTAGTTTTGAAAATGGTGAAGAACAGGCAAAAAATTTAGTCAAATCTACATGTAGAGTTCGTTAACTTCTGAATAATTTCCATTGATAATTTCTCAACTTAGTTCAGCCTATCGTGTCATAGCCGATAATCAAATACAAATATGCCTTTAAACACAAATGTCAAAAGTAACAACAGTGATAACAAGAATATAATAATAAATAAATGCAACAATAATAAATTAAGTTAATATCAATAAAAATAACTTCAACGGAAATATAAACTACGTAGGGTGGGGAAACTGATAAGAAAAACCGGTAGCGTAAAATACGATCTATTAGCTGTAACTTTGCATTTAGGGTCTGGATGTTCAGTGTACAAGGTGAATCTCATGAGGTACCATCCATTTATTGTGTTTGTTTTAGAACCTTTCTCAATATTATGTGCATCAACTTAATAGGTCGATCCTGTTATCATAACCACAAATTTGAAAAAAATTGTCCATGTATAACATTCACGCGCTGTTTCAAATGGAGAGAGAAGCAAATTTGATTTCATTAACGTAAAGTGGAAATCAAAGTTTACGAAAAAGTGTATATTTTAAAATCAATACGGAGTCAATAGTTCTACTTAATATCAATTATATAAAGTAAAATGCAGTAATAAAATTTTACCGAGAATGATAAACCTACCAAAAAAGCACAGTACGTGTTATTACCGTCTAGAAGTGAAGTGCTCGACAGGCCTAATAAATCTCAAGTTAAGCTAGATACACTAACGTGATCCTAATCTAAGAGAAAAGAAGACCTGATATTAACTTGAATTTCAAGAAAAGTCTGCATTACCACGACGCAGACAAGTTCAATTACCTAAAGAGAAAAAGTGGAAGACACATAAAGGCTCGGTCGTAAGAGAGAGGCCGTAAGCAAGAAGCGCGACTGCACCTCCATAAAAGACTTTAATTTCTTTGCAAAGGAAAGTACCCTGGAATCCCAAATGGAAAGGCGCTAGGGGCTGCCACAAACAACTTAATTCAGGCCTAAGTTTGTGTAGGAAATACTTGGAATCTTTCCAATTTCCTCGATACACCAGTTTCAGATATCGGAGAAACCGTGGCGGTGCACATTTCCATTACAGCGGCAAACATTACAAGGACATTGCCAATAGTTATTGCTCGCCCTAGCTCGATTTGCTACAGGTATTGGACCCGGGCGCTGTCGATCAGGGATATACTATTGTATTGCCTACACAAAACTGCCTTCTATAGGAGGAAAAAATCCGAAAAAATTCCGACATTGTCGAGGCGGTTGGGAAACTGCATCGGGTGTGCCCAGGAATATATTTATAGACGTCCCGATGATTTATGTGATTCTTAGGAAAAATAAAGAAACGGTGAATTTGGGCGCTCATTGGCAAAGTAGGGCAATAACAGACAAAGAAAGAAATTGGGCAATACTTGTCAGCGAATTTCAGTGCGGGTAATGCGATATTTGTATCTATTAGTTAACTGGGGTAACGGTTTTAGGAGATTCGTTTCTCTCCTGCACAGCCAGTACTCAGGACTACTGCCAATAATGAAATGGCAGTAATACAGTAATAAGAAAGCTGAAAATTACACGTAGTCTCCTACCGCAAAACTTATCAGTTCGATCGTTGTTTTTTCTCCGCTTTCGTCGGTTCATCGATACAAATTGCGCTGCCGGGATCCGTGTTTCGCCATGTGGGGCTGCACGTGTTTCAGTCAGCCGTGGATATTAAGTGGTATTTCTACCAGCTTTTCCTGAAGTGACGTCGGACTTTGTTTGGGATTATTTGTATCTTGACGCCTGGGCGCAGTATTTTTATAAGAATAATAACAATAGTCTGACATGTTACTATCCACAGAGAGAGAGAGAGAGAGAGAGAGAGAGAGAGAGAGAGAGAGAGAGAGAGAGACTGCCCCAGCTCCGAGCAAACTAAACTTCTGTAGACACTTCAACAGAAAAATTAAGGCAGAGTATAATCTTCGCATAACATAAGAGATATTGTGCAGTTCCTCGGACCTAGTTCAACAAACCCTAATATATTAATTTGCCTAATTAGGAAATATGTATGACTACATATCAATTCAAAATATTACGGACACTAAAAATTAACTTCTGAGTACCTATATACATGTATCAGTTAATATTAGGAACGGGTTTCGCGCTTGATATGGCGTACAGAACATAATTTTCATTTCCACGGTTAGTCTATGTTAAAATACATCTTTCCCTGCTGGCATATTCAAATAACAAATGCAAAAGTAAATCGCACTAGCTGCGTCTAACCTCAAATATTCATCAGACTAATTTCAAAACTCGTACCATTTTTCTTTAATATGAACCAAGATTGAATTGAAAACTTGAAAACACAAGGAAAATGATATTACTTTAATAAGAAACGTGGCTAATTTGAGCTCTTATCATACTAATAAGCGAACTTTAACTCCGGTATTTAAATTACAGAAACGCTTTAGAACCTATATGACTAAGGTGGCAATTTGACCCATTTTTGCAGGAACCAAGAGCTCGTCTGCCTAAATCCTTGGACTTCAATATGCAAAACTGAACTCAATTAAGTTAGAGCCAAGCGGCTTTTCTATCTAAGTTTCCGCTAATCCATGTTCTTTGCTAAGACAAACCGTCCCTCTCTACAGAGTTCTATTCTTTGCCACCTGAATAATTTTAGAGCTCTTCCCCGGGGCACAAGCTCTACTCAGCTCATAATTAAGCAGAGCCGGCGATTTGCAAGGGAAATGAAAGCCGCCATGTTGCTCTCGTCCTAACGGGACACGACAATCCTCAGCAATTAGGAAACACATGAAAGTATATTCAAATGGGAATATTACGACCTAGCGTGGTAGTGACCTCCATTGTTAGTAACTCCCTACGGGAATGCTGCAACCCGGCACGGTAGTGGCATCCTTTTGTAGTAATTTCAAATGAGAACAGCATGATTAGGAATGGTAGTGACCTTCATCGGTAGTAACGTCATAGCGAACAAACAAAAAAGAAAAAAAGAAATAACCGAAGGAAGTAAAATCCGACATAACTTTTGTTCTTAAGAGTTAAAGAATAACTGCAGGTAGAAACAGTCTTCGCAGAAACCCACAGTGCGCAGCATTGCACAACCTCAACGACAAGAGTCTGAGAAGCCCAAAGAATGCGAAAAGGTACATGAATGCGACTGCACAACCTTCCTGGCAATCCACAAAAGCAACACAAATTTCTCCACATCCGGCAACGCTTTACCGGACGAGTCTCCAAGAGAAGAGCGCCTGTTTAAATGGAAGAAAACAATTCGTCCGCTTGCTTCGTCCACATAGAAAAGTCGAAGACGTTGCCCCAAAGGCTTTTATTTTTATTTTCCGAGCAGCTTTAATCGTAATAGCGGAGGCAAGACTGAGAAGATAAGACAGTTCCTATTAAACTAATTGCGCCCAAGAAAGCGCGCGATGAATGCAGAAGGTGTAAACAAGTTACGGTGAGGCGCTCTATTGCTATTATAAAAATGTGATTTGCTGTGAAGCAGAAATTTCGTCATGAAAAACATGACAATTTTTCGAAAAAGGAATGCACAGTCACATACTTTTTGGCTTACCATTTGATGTACCAAAACTAAGTTAAACCTTTTGTAGCGTACCATTTCAAACAACAGCAATTAGTCAGTCACTGAGTGTGCAATGGAATACTTTAAGTTGCAGCAGTTAGGCGGCTACATATTTTTCTACTGATATTTGACAGAGCAGCAATTAGACAGTCGTGCAATTTCTAGCACACAATTTGGAACAGGAACAAATAGACGCAAAATTTGTACTGCTTAGTTTCAAAAAGATATTCTAGAGATTTAAACAATTTCTAGCATACAATTTGAAAGAGACTATGTACTGTAGATATCCAATTATTCCTTTGTGCATTACTGAATTCATGAGCATTAAGAGACATGTATACATTCTAGTGCGCCAAATATTGCATATTAAGACTATTGCCTTTACATGGAGATTAGAACAACAATCATTAGGAAAAAAAATCTGAAGGGCGGGACTTGCACGCTACGGCTAAGAAACGAACAACAAGTTTAATCCCTGTCTACTGAATGCTTGCTCAGTCTTCACATTTTTCTTCTTTTCGTTTTTAACTTATTGCTTTTGCCGGCAGTTGGCCAAGCACTACGACCCGACTGAAGGCTTCCAGCAGATGGAGGTCTCTGCGCAAGTTGCGCAGCATGCATGGTACCACCGCAAATTTCGAAGTATCCAACGTGGTAATTTCGAAAAACAATAAAAAATTACCGAAACTGCTCGATAGACTGACTGAATGACTGACTCCTGGAGCTTTTTCACAGAAAGAACCAATCCGCTGAGTTAGCAAAATTAGTAGTGGCACACAGAAAGTCAAAGGCGCCAACAGTGAGAGCAATGGTGATGCGCTGCTCAAATCTCACCTCTACGAATGCAAATTTTCAATGGGTGCGGGTAGGACCTTGCCACTGGGTACTCCTCCCGTTCTTCGCACTACCAGATCATCAAAATCTTAAATTTGTGAGAAAATAAAACGCTCGATAATGTATGTACTTATCTTATGCGAGACAATATTGTATCCTACTGTATACAATAATACACTTTGTTGGTTGCTTACTTGGTCGGGTGGATGGTCTCCGTCACGATCTGAGGGATTCGATTTGAGAAAATCCCTCTGCTGAGAAGCCAGGGAACCGTGGTCATGCCAATTATTATTCTTATAATATTTTTGATTTGAGTAATGAAGACGACTGCAGCACCTCCAAGTGGTAGCATAGATGTACAATTGCAGGTACCTATTTCCTTTCTTTCCACAGTTCGAATCTTTTTGTATTTTTCTTAGTTTATATTGCTGACATCAATGAGGAAAAAATAAAAGATCATGCTCAGAATAGATCTAAGAAAAAGAGTGAAGAAAAACAGGGTTTAGTCGAAGCATGGCACACATGAAACTTTGACTCTTCACAGCAAGTTGCAAATGAGATTGATTGAAAATAGATTAAAGTTCGATAAATTCTTTTCCAAGCAGCAGAACGACATCGAACTAAAAGGTTTTCGGCGATGCAAAAAAATGTGTTTATCAGCAAGAGACAGAAATTCGTAGCTATATACTAACTGTGGACGACGATAATTGAAGCTTGGGACACTAAATAACCTAAAATTGGCCAATATAAATTTTGCAATGTACCGTTGGATAGTGCTCACGCGTGAGTGTTTCTTTCCAATATATAGATACATTCCCTGCGTCTCCAAGAACAGTCTAATTTTTACTTCAAGGCCGTTCGTTCAGTGGATTAAATTTTATCGACTACTTATTAATTTGTCATTAGCCTCATTTACTACGAATGGACAGTCAAGGTATCGTTTGGTCCGTGGTCGAAGTAATTTTATTCTACTGATACGACCAAGAGTGACACCACCAGTAATTCAAACCTAAACCAAGTTAACAAATTTTCAGGGTTCTGGGACACTGCCTTCCAATAGTTGAATAAATTTTTTGAATAAATTCAAACTACAACAGTTCTAGCTGCAGCAACTACGCTTCGCTTTGTAAAAAACATGGAGTTTTACTACACCTCTGGAAAAAATGGCAATTTAGGGATAAAAAAAATCCCAACAAAAACTACACCTCTGGAAAAAATGGCAATTTAGGGATAAAAAAAATACGAACAAAAACTACACCTCTGGAAAAATGGCAATTTAGGGATAAAAAAATGCCAACAAAAACTACACCTCTGGAAAATATGGCAATTTAGGGATAAACAAATACCAACAAAAATGAGCAGCGCTCCAAAAGTGACAAATGTACGTGCTAATGAGTAAACCTTTCAAAATTGCAAGGAGAAATTGACCATAAAGATCTCAGTCCCAGGAGTAAAGACCTACAACCAGTCGCTCTTGCAACATTATAGAAGAGGTCAGGAATTTTGCTCCTATCAGACCTCCCTCGGTATTAAAATAATTGGTACGTTATGCACGCCAAATTTCAATGGCTATTAACTACAAAAGTTTGTACTAAAGAAATGAGAAGCCCAATAATAATAACTTTTGATGATTGTAATGATGACATAAACTTTAACTTCTGTTTTCACTTTGCCTAAAAAACAAGAACTTAGTATAATGATCGGGTAGTGTGAAGCGCAGGAAAAGTAGGAATTAATCCTAGTTGAGAGTTCCTCGTGTTTTCAATAGCCTCTCGAAACCGAACAACTCAAGTAAAAATTCGGGCTGGTAGAGATGAGACGGGAAGCCCCAATCGTCATACTATATATAGTTAACTAATATAGTATATCTACCCAAGATAAGCGCTTCTAGGGGTGTATTTTTGCTACAAGTTAGGATTGACTTTCTCCACGGCAACTTGACTTTTTATGAATGCATATTTTTGCCATTGTAGGATATTTTTTTCTATTTATGTTATAGTAACCAGCTGATCTTTTCGTCTTAAAAAATGAGCAAAAGCAGGCAAAACAGTTTACTGGCTATTCAAAATTCTGTCAAGATTTTGAGAGAGAAACAACTTTTGATTTTGTAGATATTCCCATCTACAATGAATGATAATGTCATGTACACGGAGCGGAGTAAACCAAATTCTTGTCACCACAACAACCCAAGGAAACAATGATACATTATACATTCATTAAAACAATGCAAGCTTAAATGTTGTTGAGGCAAAAAATTAAATTTGTACTTACTTTGCCGAACTGTTCAAAATAATTCTTCACGTCCTCAAGCGTTGTTGGGGCAGACAGTCCCCCAACAAAGATTTTCTTGGTGCGCGTCACCATCTGTAAGAAAAAGAAAACGATATTTACCAAGAGTCAACCTTAACATTTCTCAGTTAGAAACATTTTTTACAATTTTATATTTTGGGAAAGCTCAACTCGACAAATGAGAGGTGAAACTATCCAAAGGAGGACTATTAGTTACAAAGAGAAAGTCTTTATATAGTTTACATTTTGTTCACGTCTTACGTAAAGCATAACTCGGCCATTCAAAGGTGCAGGCACCAAATAAGAAGAACTACAAGTTAAGAAAATCAAAAGTCTGCAATTATCTCATATTTTACTCGAGTAAAGCACAAGTTGACCAATCAAAATTCCAAGCCGTTATTATCATATTGAATAATTTTAGCTTCTGTTTCCACAACAAAGGCGACCTAGCAAAGGGAGAAAAAAAGGGACATAAAGTATGTCGATAGAAACGGAAAGCCCATGCACGAAGGTGTTCCCACACAGGATCAACGCGCATTGGATCAGCAAGTCGGGAAAAAAGAGGAAGAGCAGAGCAAAGTAAGGTTGAAACGCAAGAAAGCAAAGTGAGCACGAATGATAGACGTCCCGAAGGCCTAGCTAATGGCCAAGGTAACCTACATTGTCCCTGGGGTCGCTGCTCCCCATAACATAGGATGGACAAACCTAAACTAACCTAACCCTTTGGTCCATCCTATGCCCCTGAGGGGAAGCTGCAAGCATCCAAATAAGAAGAACTACAAACTAAGAAATGAAAGTCAGCAATCATATATCTTGTTCGTGTCTTAAGTAAATAAAGCACAACTCGACCAATCTAAGTGCAAGTATCCAAAGAAGAAGTACATGTTGCGCGGAGAAAATCTTCAAACAGAAGCCAGCAGCAGTACGGAGGCAACAATCGGGACCAAAGTATTATTTATCGCGGGCGTATAAAGAGAAGGAGTCATTGCCGGCAAGAAGGCTCAGCGTCGGATCTGCGGATAGGCCTCACGAATATCTCACAGCTCCTGGCGGTCTCCAGCTCCAGGCTTGATGGCTTTCGGAACTGTCGCTGGCAGTCTTATCTCCGATGCTGATATTTTCTGCGCAACTGGCGAGCGTTGCTGTTGTTTTTGAGGTACGGGTGCAAGTGTCATGGGAGTCCCTACAGTGTGGTGATAAGCAAACGAACACCCGCTGTGCTGGAGTTACGAGTATGGTGTCATGACAGTCCCCTACTGAGATAGTGATGCAGTCCAAGAGAGTGTTGGTAACCAAACTATAACTGGTGCTATGCTGGAGCTTCAGGTGTAGTAGTCATAAGAGTTCGATACTGTATAACAGATACAGTTTTGAATTCTCGGCATTCAAAGTGGCGAGTGTTGCTCCTGTTTTTTACGGCAGTGGTTTAGCGTCGGAAAGTCCCCTGCCGTTATATGGATGCACTCGTGAATAGGACGTTACAGTAAAGGACTAGAGAATGTTGCTATCAATCTTGCAGTGCGGATCCATGACGGCATACGTCACAGAGGTCCTTACAGGTGGTGCTGACATAGTTCAAATTCAGTATTCAGTCTTGTTACCCTATCGACTAGCAAGTATTGTTTCTCCAAAAGAGTGGGTAAAAACTCTCGCTCATCTCTAATGAAACTAGCTTATGCTATTACTCACTAGTTGCTTCACTGTTCTTTTAATAATGAAAAAGTGACATAATAATTCCACCAAAGCTGCGGCCTTGGGAGCTAAGAAAATACGGTACGACAAAATTTACTCTCACTGCACAACTAACACAGAAATGGCAAGGAATTCGCAGCATTCAACAACCTACAGCAGGAACTGCAAGACTGGAAGCCAGAAAAGTAGGAGGCGGAAAGGTCTGGAATAGAGTGCTGGCAAACACTGGACTCGCGTGTAATATTTGAACAAGAACTCGGGGCAGGAGAGCGAGATGTGAGAAGCCTCAGCTGCCTCGCCACTCACGCTGTTACTGCCTGGATAGCAAGACAAAATGAGAGACATTTTAGCTCAGCAAGTGCGGCAACAAGCTGTACAGTCACCTGCTAATTAGCGGATAAATTAATGTTACTATAGTTAGTGCGTCCACTTTATAGGTCTTAAAAAGAAAGTGATTCGCATGAGCCTAATGGCAACTGTGCGATAAGCTGCAATTTCATTATTAATTGCAGGACATAATTTTCACGGATATAAATTAGCTAGAACATGTAGAGGTTCACTGAAAAATAACTGATACTTGAACAGTAAAACTAAAATTTAGAATCATAGTGGAAGCCCCACAACCCCAGCACAGCACATCGTTAACGAATAACCCTTTTGACATACACTGAACAGTCAGCTTCGAACAAAAGATGCTGCCGAAGCGCGTGGTGCAGTCACACACACCTTACTGTCGCCTGGCCAGCACCACATCCTTTGCACTATATTCAACTGCAGCAGCATTATCAATCCTAAAACTTTAAGAAAGAACATTGTACATTATAGCATCTGGAATAGTAATATTCCAGGACTCCGGAATAGCACTACTAAGAGTTCAGTAATTTTCAAAGTTTAATTAGCGATAGAACTTGCAGCACTAATTCAAAGTTAAATATTTTCTATCACACAGAGAAATCTTCGGAGCTTTCAAGAATTACGCTAATTAAAACGACAAAGGGATTACTGATAGGTAAGTAAAGCAGACAAACAACATGTGTTTCAAGGAGGGAGTAAATAAAATGTGGGGGCTAAACTCCGTAGAGTTTTGCATATCGTAGAACTGGGGTAAATATCATGCTAAACTTGTTTGCCGCTATATGACTCCAGGCTACTTGAGGAAAATACTTTTGAATCCGCCTTTTTATGATGGTGGAAAAATTGTACTATATTGAAATTTTGCAACTTACTTGAGTAAAATAACTGTAAATTCATCCAATTCACCCACTCATGATGCTGCACTATTCATACCGATAGCAGTAAGGATGATTTACTGTATGAAATAATATTTAATCCAGTATGTTGGTAAGAGAAATACGCTAACGGTACGGTAAATATATACTCCTAACATACATGGGTACTCGGCCGTTGAAGCTGACTGCAATACGCTGACGGTACGGTAAATATATAATACTTGGATACCCAGCTGTTGAAGCTGACTGCAATACGCTAACAGTACGGTAAATATATAATACTTGGGTACCCAGCAGTTGAAGCTGACTGCAGTGAACTGTCAGTTCATCGTCAGTCCAAATATACCGCTGACGCCTGGTGGCATGATTCTACAGTAAATGACACATGAGTATTTAAGTTTCACATAGAACGTCCGAAAAGTCAAGAGAGATAACGGGATTCTGGGCCTTTTTTTTATTTACCACCCGATTTAGATGAAATTTTTAGATAACACCAATGTAAAATTAAATTCTAAGAAACTTCTATTCATGACATTTTCTTGAAAAGTGAGTAATTTTTGTTATTGACATCTGTTTTAAACATATGAGTTTTTTCAATATCCTAAAACTTTTCTATTTTTCGTTCAAGTTTATTGTTCTGTGCCTGAAATTGTAGATTATGATATTGCAGATGATTTTTTCAAGAAAAAATTTTGATAAGTTTTTTGGAACATCAGTAATTTAACATTTTTGAAATTTTCATTACATTCTCAATTTTCTGACTTTTTTTGATGGGGAGTTCTATTTGAAATTACAATTTCTGTTTTGGAAATCTTGTTGACACAGTCTTACTGAACAAATGGTGCAAACCGCACTAAATTTGACTAAAAATTGTAGAATTTTTAGCACTTTGAATGTGGCTAGAAGTTTTTGAGATATCGCGGTTTTAAATTATGGCATCATCGGTCATGTATTACCATCGTATAGGGGGAGTGTTGGGAGCAAGGGAGATCTTATTCCTTTTTCTCATATGCATAAGCATGATTGACAATATATTTATAACATAACTAAGCCCCTAGCTTACAATTTCAAAGTAATTCTTATCTTTGAAAATCCACCGGTTTCGTAATCCTCGTCTGCCTCCTTCTGCAAAATGGCTTTCTTGAATAACTCGTTTTCTATGGAAAAATTGGAAAAAGTACAAAAGTCTAACGAACATTTTTTCATTTTACTTTTCTGTACCAAGGTAGGATATATCAGCTTTTATCTTAGCAACAAGTTTACTTTGCTTTTCTACCACTCTAAAATATGTCTTTGCTATTGCACTAAGTTTACTTAACACTATCCTCAAGTAAAAACAAGTTACTGCCCAAGTGACATAAAATTTAAAATCTACGTCGACGTTTCGGCATCTTACAAGTGCCATTCTCAAGACTATTAAAATCTGAAATGGAAATATAGAGAGATAAATTTTACAAGATACAGTAATTCCAAGATATAGATATACAAGGACCTACAACAATGTTCAACAGGAAAATATCTGCAGACAAGGCATGGCGATGGCCGTAACATCAGCAACAAATTTGTAGTGCATCCAGACGGCAACATGATGGTAAGTGGGACTGTTCCGGCGTTATTGGAACGATTCTGACTATTGAAGTTTTAGTAGACTATAAGATTCATTGTACTTGACATTGATAAAGGGATTTTGGCGTTTGATTTCTATAGTTTCGGCAATTTTGAGGTCGATGGTTTTGGAGAAGCTGTGTAAAATACGGAAACGGTCTTTAACTATTTCAAAGGGTGGAACGGCCATATGGCAGTCATAACTAAAGTGTTTGTAGGTACTACTACTCCATTTCAGATTTTAATAGTCTTGAGAATGGCACTAGTAAGATGCCGAAACGGCGACGTAGATATTAAATTTTTTGTCACTCGGGCAGTAACTTGTTTTCACTCGAGGATAGTGTTAACTAAACTTAGTGCAATAGCAAAGACATATTTTAGAGTGGTAGAGAAGCAAAGTAAACTTGTTTCTGTACCAAGTTTCATGGAGATAGGTCCAATAGTAGAAAAACTTTTCTCAGGTCGATCGTAGAAAATGTTCAGTTCAAATATAGCCCCCCCCCCCCCGAAACCCAAAAAGTTCCCATTTTTTGCCGCTATTCATGAAACTTGCAACAGATATGGGAAATTGAAAAACATGCGGTTTAGATTCCTGAACTTTTTTCTATTTCCCCCATAGAAAACGAATTATTCAAAGAAAACGGAAAAAGGGATTTTTTAAATAAATCGTTTCCTATGGGGAAACTGGGAAAAGTACACGAGTCTAACACACACATTCTTCCGATTTCATATATCTGTAGCAAGTTTCACGAATATATATATGCCCAATAATAAAGAACTTTTTGACGTAAAAAAAAAAAAAAATCTTTCATGAGAGGCCCGTCCTCCTCCTACATCTCCCTATTCTACCCACTTACCGTTTCACTGGCAGTAAAACTTCGACTGCGTGTCCGTCTGACGTATAACTACTGTTTAGTGAAATAAAAACGGATTTTGAAAATTTGAAGGCTTTGAATCTAGTTGTCCCCCTTAAGCGTTCTTCCTTTGCTGCCAGAAGGAATGCTGCTAGAATGCCCAGAACAGCAGCTTGGTAAGATCTTGCTATAGTCTCTGCTTCATATGCAAAAAAAAAAGCATATTTGAAGTTATTTTTACTCAAAAATACTGTTGTCGACAAAAAACAATTTTGTTCCAGGAAACCGGACACCTAATAAAAATATGTACTTATATATATATTTTTTTTAGACTAACCTTAGGCTAGAAAGGACAACATAACGCGAATGAAAGACCTCTAGCTAGCTAACGGCCGCGGTCACAGACCAATAGACAAGCATGCTATTTTTTATTGCAGAAAGACTAGGTATGCTATATTATATTATTAGCTCCGCCACAGAACACACTCAACAGGGTGAGAAACATGTTTTGCAACGAGGAATATTTTAATTTGTCAGAATAAGGAAAATGAAATGTAAAAAATCTTTGAAGTGATTTAATTCTAAAATGATTTCTCTCTAATTTGCCAAAGTCCTACTCGACGAGACCTTCTTTAGGCTTAACTACGGCCCGAAGATGCTTCAAACATGAAGTAACCGAGGCACGCAGTCGGGAATGGTTGTCTTCACCGATAAAAAAATGAACGCGGGGAGTTACTTGGCGACAATAATGGCTCCGATGCTTGTAGAAGCCCAGCAGAATATTAAAGCCGCAAGTGGGCCTTTCAACATAATGGAGTTTCGCTAGGTACATCACGAAGAACCCAGGGGTGGTGCATCCGCAATTTGCGCACCCTATTGATAAAGTTTTTGTGGCTCTCATCTTCGCCCGACCTTATCCCAGTGGACAAATCGCTATGGTTCATCGTTGAGGCAAAGACTTGTCCAAGAACACACAAAAACCTGGACCCCTTTTTTTGAATCGTCTTCGGGCAGTGGCTAACGCTAAGGGTGGTCACGTCGAATAGGACGCCGCCAAGTTGGAGAAAAATCATTCAAGATAGTAATAACAAAAAGTTTTTTTTGAATTTTCACTCTTCTTAATGCGACAAATTAGAAATATTCCTGTTACAAAACATATTCCCAACCCGGTACTTGACAGACCATTTCTACAGAAGTACATAGAGCCGACGGCAGATCTTTTCTAATCGACAAAGCGACCTCACACGCACAAAAAACTGCTTATGGGGACACAATGCAACATTTATTCGCAAAAAAAAACACACATTCATGAGCATAAGCCATTGGTAAAATGCAAATATTGATTAACATAAATTTGAAATGATTTTGTTGTCCTAAAATTCAATTTCAATTCAATTCTGCTTATCATTGCTCTGGAGCCAGGAATTCGAGTTTCTTACTGATAAATAAAATCTTGCATCACCGTAACCAATTTACTTTTTAACTAACAAAGCGACCTTACAAGTCACTATGTTAACTGGAAAATAGTTCCTTGATGTTTCATGTAACAGTTGCAGGGCCTACTTGGCATCGAATCTACTGCAGCCCATAGCTGTGCCTTGCATAATGTAGTGATTTGCACTACAGCAAATAAAAAATTTTGGCAGTCAAGTCACACAATATTTTCCCTCTTGTGCCACTAATTTAGTGTGAGAGAAAAAAAGATCTCCCGTCGCTAATGACTACCAGATTTGATCTGTCGTCGTCGGTAATGCGATTTGAGCTTTACATTCCAATTGCTGCAGTAATTCCCACCCATTCCAGTACATTCCCACTGCAATGGACTGCAATTTATCGCAAGCCGATTTTAGTGAGCGTTAAGCGGGACAGGAGGGGGTGAAGTGAGGGTGGGTTGAGAGGGAGGGGTGAGGGAAGGTGGGGTGGAGAAGAAGGCAAGGATGAGGAGAGGCGTGCGAGAACAATATGCGAAGCTGGAGTTGAAAAGAAATGCGACGTGTGGGCCGGAAAAGGAAAGGCAGAACAGCAGGGTAGAGAGAAAATGTAGGCAAGTAATTGAAAGGGGAGTGTAAAAAAGTAAGACCTGAAAAATATGTAGCTGTGGAAAAGGGAGTGGAGACTCAGAAAATGTAAGAAGAATTGGAACAATTGTCAAAGTGAGTGGGAAAAGAAGAAACAAGAACGACACTGTTAAGTTAACACTCTTTATTGGCTACACCTGGGACCAGCAGCTGTAGCCGCAGCTAAATCAAGCTAAAATTTCAATAATCCGAAGTAGTAAATCCAGTGGATAATCCCGAGAAACGTAACATCTATTCCTCGCCATTACATATATGTGAATAGCAGTAAGCTGATCTGTAAATAGGTTATGGTATTCAAATGGAAGCATATCATGCAGCTGATACATGAAGATGTTCATTTACCAATGAGAAAACCGTGGTCCCTGATCTCTCAGCTTCTCACGCCATACTATGAGCAGGCTCTAAAGTACACGCACAAGATTTTATCGTGAATGAGACACGTGCACTCTGCAGTATATACGACGATCCATCAACCAAACGAAAACTAGTACTAGACCAATAAGATTCTGGGCCCAGCAACAGCGCCGCAGCGACCCTGGTTGATAGCGGGAGTCGGAATGCACTTAAAGAACGAGACCAAAATTTCCAATGCAAAACAAACAGTTCTGCATTAATTTTGAGGCACTAAAGAATGTTATAAAGGCGATTACTGCCTAGCAATACAGGAGGCAGCAGCAGCGTACGAGGGTTACATTGCTGGCAATAAGAGAGAGCAGGAGCGAGCGAACGTACGTACGTCATTTCTGTTGACTGAGAAGGAGTTTTTAGGCCATTACAGCAGCCATTCCATCGTCCAAATGAGAATACCAGCGGCAGTAATTGCTATTTGGGGGCAAGATGGAAGCTTGCACTATCTTCTCTTGGCCATTGACGCTGATAGTCTTGAGCACTACTCGCTCACGACCTGCCCCGGTGCTCACAACCTGCTCTGCTGCTCACGACCTGCTCCGATGCTCACAACCTGCTCCAGTGCTAATAACCTGCTCCGCTGCTCACGACCTGCTCTGCTGCTCACGACCGGCCCCGGTGCTCACAACCTACTCCAGTGCTAAAAACCTGCTCCGCTGCTTACAACCTGCTCTGCTGCTCACGACATTCCCCGGCGCTCACAACCTGCTCCAGTGCTAATAACCTGCTCCGCTGCTCACAAACTGCTCTGCTGCTCACGACCTGCTCCAGTACTCACAACCTGCTCGCTTGCTCACGACCTGTTTCGCTGCTCACAACCTGCTCTGCTGCTCACGACCTGCTCCGCTGCTCACGACCTGCCCCGGTGCTCACGACCTGCTCCGCTCTTCCCGACCTGCTCCGGTGCTCACAACCTGCCCCAGTGCTAATAACCTGCTCCGCTGCTCACGACCTGCCCCGGTGCTCACAACCTGCGCCAGTGCTAACGACGCGCTCCGGTGATAAAGACCTGCTCCGCTCTTCCCGACTTGCTCTGCTGCTCACGACCTGCTCCCTCGGTCATAAACCTGCTCTGGTATCCATGATTCTATGACAGGATAAGTCTGCGAACTAGGTATGCTCACAACAACAGAACAACAGAATCATTCACATGACCAGGTACAATACTCGTGTTTTGCTCAGAACCTCACTTTGCTACCGTTCTGCTGATGTGCTCAAGTTTCCCTTCTACACAAGTTCTGCTATGATAATCAAATCATTGTCCAGTGACCGACGAGCTTCTTCATCAACTGGAACTGCATTCACCATCAACAATGAATTTCAAGACCTGGAACTGCATTCGACACCAGCGGGTCTAGTCACGATTAGAAGTTTTGGAACGGCTGGAAGGAGTGGTGAGGAAGTGATTTCCTTCCCGGCGCCAGTTTAGAACTTCAACAGAGATACCGTCGAAGACACCGTCTTTTTACGTAAATATGTGTGCAGATAGGTTGATTTGCTTACTGCTTCTCAGCCAGGTAATTTGGGAAGGCAGGAATGCTGTTTTGAATTGTATGGCTAACGAAGTGCAAGGGGCAAAGGAGAGGATAGCATGTAGCAAATGTGGTGGAGAGCACGTGGTTTACTGCTATATGGGTAACCCCGGCTCAGCTGTACCGCAGCCGTAGCGACAACATCGACCTGCTGCACATGGCCGCCGCACGCAATCCATGCCATCGTCATCGATTAAGGCACAAAAAAGATAAAAGAAGAAAAACGCAGCCAATTACGCCTTTACAAACTAGTAACTAAGAAAAAACAAAAACTGCTTCAAACGGTCACCGCACGAAACGTGATAGGTCTCACTGACATGGTAGAATCCGTGTACAAGCGACATGAAGATTTTTGTCAAAGGGTTTTTTTCAGGAATTCTTGATTCTTTATTAGGGCACCGAGAAACATAAACCGTACTTTTTTTAAAAGTTTTTTCATACAGTTTCGGCTCTTGCAGTGATAGTGAAATAAATGCAATGGTGTCGGTCTGAATTTTTTTAGGCCCCAGGAACGGCAATATTTAATAACATTTTACCTGACCTGTGTTAGGTAAGTATCTCTCCTCCAAATGTTATCTCCGAAAATTTAATAATAAGAAACTTTTCAGGGTAGTCAAGATATCATCTACCCAAAGGGTCGCAGTAGAATATGTGGCCAATATCAGACTATGATAGATTAGAACGGCTTAAGTTAGTTAAGAGTAAATTAGATTAGATTAGATAGGCGGCAGTAGACGAGCCAACAGGTCCATTCTCAAAGAGACACCGAAACTTGCGCCCCGGCCTTCTAAGAGCTATTGCCATTAAGTGAGAAGGATATAAACGACTCGGGGAAAGAGAAGAAGAGAAAAAAAGAGGAGGGAGAAGAGTCTCAGCAAAAGAGACGATCACGAATACATGAAATTATGATCAATAGCCGCTGATATGCGGAGTTAAAGATGTCAGACAGTGTAGTTGGAGCGGTAGAGAGAAGAAAACGAATTAAGGAAGCCCCTGAGGCTTTAGCCGTTAAGAGTTTGCGACTCCTGGAGGAGGAAGCCTTAGTAGATTACGACAGATTCGATTCTGCTAGAATAGATGAATAACCTAACTGAAAGCCACATATATTATGCCAGAATCTCAGCTAGACCACATACTATGCTGACACCCCTTAGTGTCATCGACGGAAAGAGTTCCATCGATCTAAGCTAATCTGATGAGCTTGAACTTTTAAGACACTTCAGTCATGAGTGTTGATTTTGTTGGGTCGGCCAAAAAGTTCGCTCGTTTTTTTAGGTGGAAATCCATGTTCACCTTTGTTTTGCACATATTGAGAATATCTGCGACTTATCTATTCGTCAGACAGCAGTCTTTCGACTACAGCTTTCCGTTGGCCAATGTCAATCTCTTTTGGCTGGCCACAGCGAGGTGCAGCTCTTGAGGAAAAATTTCCTCATCGAAATTGAGTAAACTACTTCTGCACAACCGTGCTGAAAAAGCATTCTCTCCATACCCACTGCCTGTCTTTCAGCAAGCTTTTCTTGCTTTTTTTCTTATCTTCTCTGTAGTAAAAAGCATGAGATGTCGATAGTACTCCGTCTGATCCTCAATCTCAAGGATTCAATACAAGAAGAAAGTGATAGAACCTCTATCTGGACTTCTGCACACTGATATATTTAGACAGAGTCGATGTATCGAATACAGATTCCAAAGAAAAAGTATACAGGAACAACGTTTCAGAAGACCTGGACAGTTGGCACTGCCAAGACGAACGGATTTTTAGCCAACCCACTACTACTCTAGAGCGAATTTCATGAGCTAAACCCAAGATGGTTACCCGTGGGAAGGTTTCACACTCAGTCGGTTGCAGATTACCGCCCGAAACTCGACTCAACGTACTAAAACTAAGGCACATGACTGGCATTTCAGTCCCGTTAAAGCTAATGAGGTTAGCTTATCTCGATGGAAAAATCTCAGTCGATAACGCCTATATTGGCAAGGTAAAGCGAGAACTTAACGGGCGGATGGACAAAAAAACATACAGAACATAAATAGCGCCCATATCAGGACGTTAGCAGGATCCCTCGACATTGCACATTCCGCAAAGCAATCGCACTCTAGGAATTCTCTTTTCCATTATAGCCGCACATGAGTAATAGTAGTAGTAGTAGAGGTTTTTACTAGCACTTCAGTGGCGCACTGCCTATGTCGCGCCGGCCTAACTGCACGTGAACCTAGTCATTGTTTTTAATAGCATAAATTTTCTCTTTCGTAATGCTGGAAAGGTAAAGTAAAGACTGTCGAAAGAAATAGCAGCAGAATTATTGCAATATACAGTAGATACATACATTTAAATGGAAAGTTTGACAGTTAGTAGAATATTGAGATACCAAATACAACAACCATCGAAATCACCATTGACAGCACTTTTATAAAAAATTTCATGCTACAATTATTCAATAACATATTTCGCGGTTAAAACACTATATATGAAGTCATCAAATTTACGCAGTAACCGTGGAGGGGAATGGATGAAGCCATTTCAAGGTGCTCAAAAGGTGGTTGAAGCAACATTGTTTTTTGCAGCGAAATTGAAGGGAAGATATTCTAGGCCAAGTGGTCTGCTAAACAGCAAGTGAAAACCACAGTTAACTTACTTTAGTACTTAAGTGCTACGCCTAGGATATCTTCAGAATTTTGACGTCAAAATTACGTCACGCCACTGTGAAAATACCAAAGATTTCTCCCTGCAACAGTGGCGTGACGCAATTGTGACGTCACAGTTCTGAAAATTGAAGGGCTTAGCGATTAAACTCAAATCTGACACAACTATTTTCTGTAAGTGAACTGTGGAGAAAACCAAAGTGTGCCACTGCTGGGAACGCTACTAAGAAATAAAAATTTTTCAACACGTCGACTGTGACACATGACAAACTGGGCCAATTATGTTTATTACAATAGAGGTTAATATATAAAGGAAACGAATGCTGCGATATCTCTTAGTAAGTAATGGTACCGTTGACGACGGCAAGTAGTTCACTTACTTATTAGTGCACATCGTAGAAATTTTTGGGGGTAAATAATAGCGCTATTCCTTAGAGACATAAACGATTACTCAGGCGTTCGTAGCTTAAAGGCTTTCATATCATTGAGGATAGCTGGCAAACACGTTGTAGTACCAAGGAGAAACGTGCAGGAAAAAAAGTCGTTTTGCATTAGCAAAAAGAAAATGCTAATTAAAAAGCTAGAGCACGAGAGCGCATACCTCCGCCAAGCGAGGCAACGGTAGCTAAAATCAATTTGGCTCTGAAACCATAATTTTCTTTGTATAAGCTCCACAATCTGATCATTGGTGCCTTTTGATAGTAATAATAGCTTGTGCAATTTTCTAGAAGGTCCGTTTATTACTTTTCGAGTTATACTACTAACAAACGTTATGACAAACATGAGTCAAACATACAAACAAACCAACCGATCTACACCAAAATTTATTCATTTATGTTTTTTAACATTTTTATCAACAACCCCTATAAGTTTCATAAAGATCCATCCAATATTTTTTGGTTACTGTGCTAAAAAGCATAAATTTAAAAACAGTGACAAACAAACGAACAAACGGATCATTACCAAAATATTGGTCATTTACTCTTTGTTATATATCTAACAACTCATGTTAATTCCATAAAAATCCATCCATAACTTTTTGAGTTATGGCATTGAGAAAAATGAGGCAGACAAACAAACAAACGGATGGACATATCTTCACCAAAAGTTAATCATCCGTTCCTCCTAACATACCTAACAATCCCTGTAAATTTTGTCCAAATCGGTTCATAACTTTTTGAGTTATCTTGGTGACAGACAGACAAAGAAACAGACAGACAAACACAACGAAAACATAACCTCCTTGGCGGAGGTAATAAATTGGAAAGACCACTTTTGCATTAGTACACAAAAACGTGAACCGAAAACACCTCATTGGCATTAGTAGAAAGGATATGTAAACTAAATTATCACATTTGCATAAGTTAAAAAAAAAATGAATCGAAAGCACCTCTTTTGCATTAGTAAAATGAAACCTAACTTGAGGAGACCTCTTGGTAGTAATAAAAAAAAAACTTGAAAAGAACCTCTTATGCATTTGTGAAAAAAATATGACTCGAAAGCATAGCTTTTGCATAAGTAGAAAGAAAAAGTGAATTGAACAGAAGTCTAAACAAAAGAAAAAATCTTCACTGTAAGCAGTGGCACCACGTGGACGGCGGAGCAGTAAGGGCGCTTGCAAGACACGCACGGTTAGGCGACTTCGAATGTTTTTATTGAGAAAATGATTTTTGGCTGATAGTGTAGCCCGATACGGCTGCTTCTGCTTTTTCTCGCTACAGACACGCTATAAGAAATCGATGCAAGCACGATAGCGGGCACACGACGACGATAAAATGCTGTAACGAACATGAATTTAAAGTAAGTGTCCCACGGGTGCCCGATACACCATGGTAGGATACGCAGATCTTTCTGAAGAATTTCACTGGTTCATTCACGCTACAAAAGCGTAATTTGTAGTAAGTGTTGCGAGGGACTTCCAATGATGGCTGATACGCCACTGCAGGATGCATAGACCTTTGTGACTACATCTACTGCTTAATTCACGATGCAAAAGCGTAAGTTTTGGCAAACACTGCAAAGGATACTCAGGGGAGACCGATATGCCCCTGCGGGATACGCAGGCTTTTGCGATTAAACTTATACTTGTTTCTTACTGAAGATGCAACAGCATCAGACCGACCCAGTCGATGCATGAAAGGCACCTACACAGGCCAGGACAGTGAAGGCAAGTACTCATACCATGTGGATAAGGAATGAACAAAAACATGGTCAGGGAATGAATCCTGTCGTCCATTTCAACATTTTCTGTGTTTCTCTGTGCATTAATTGAATAAATAGAAAGACCTACAAACTTAGACCTCCGCTGCGTGACGCACGCCGCAACTTTTATTATGTATCTACGCAGAACATCAGAGATACATGTAGAACGTTCTCAGAAAGGATTACACGCGTGCCGTTATAGTAACAATGAAGAAGCAGTTACATTTCCTATCGTGCAGTTAACTGTCAAGTCCAGAGCTTCCTAGAATCTTGACCCAGCACTCAGGAATTTTAAAGACACAACGGTTATGCAACAGAATACAACTTTGTTGCTTATTAAATATAGAGAAAAAGCTGCATTGTTCAGATGACGAAGAACCAAAGTGATACCGTTCACTCCGTAGAAACTGTTCATTGCAAAAGACATTAAGTACTATATTGACGCAACGCTTGAGGATATAATAATACTGTATAATAAAACTATAACTCTTATGCAAGGGAGACATATTTCTATTCTTTTTAATATAAAGCAACAACTGATTCATTGCGATTAGGAACAAACACGAACGTTATCTTGCACTCAGTAGAATTTGATCGGATCAGATACATAAACACATACCGATCAGATACATAAACACATACCACACGGGCATTCTGCAAGTTACCATGTTCTTTCACTCAGTAGGAATTGACTGGTTCAGATATACATAGTCATTCTGCAAGCTACCATATTGGGTCAACCCTCGGCATTATTGAAAGACAATAAAGCGGTTAAAGAAAAGGGTTGAAATAAGCCACGGAGAGAGCAGTCATTAGAGACAGGCACGTCATTATAAAGACCGGTGGCAGTAGAGCACCTGCTCCTTAATTAGACCTCTTAATACGAGAAACTAGCAAAAGTCTACGGGACGGACTCCGACCTAATGAGCGACCGCTAAAGTCTCGGCTTTGGTACACATGTAAGCGTTTAGCAAATGCAAGCAGAGAATAAACTGAGCTGCCGAGTTAGTTACTTAATGAGCGACCGCTAAAGTCTCGGCTTTGGTACACATGTAAGCGTTTAG
>LQNS02015105.1:13966651-14035610 GCA_001587735.2 Parhyale hawaiensis
GCAGCAGCAGAAGGCGCTGCATGGTTCGCTGCAGCTGTGCTAATAGGCAGCAGCAGAAGGCGCTGCATGGTGCGCTGCAGCTGTGCTAATAGGCAGCAGCAGAAGGCGCTGCATGGTGCGCTGCAGCTGTGCTAATAGGCAGCAGCAGGCGCTGCTTGGAGTCCAGCAGTTGTACTAATGGGCAGCAGCAGAAAGCGCTGCAGCTTTGCTAATGGGCAGCAGCAGAAGGGGCTGCATCTGTGCTAATGGGCAGCAGCAGGAGCTGCTTGGTGCCCTGCAGCTTCGCTAATGGGCAGCAGCAGTAGCAGTAGCTGCTTGGTGCCCTGCAGCTGTGTTAATGGGCAGCAGCAGCAGGCGCTGCAAGGTGCGCTGCAGCTGTGCAGACACTATAAGAACGCACATGCATACACACAACACTTCCCACAAAACTGGCCCACACTCAACGTACCCAACATTTACACCAATATACTCACTCACATGCGTAAACACGCAGACAACCCAGAGAACAGTATACCTACAAGCACAGACACCGGCACTTACGCACCAACACCGTAATACACCACTCATCAATTTATAACCGTCTAAAAATACCTACACACACACACATCAAAATGAAGCTACACCAAACATAAATCTATGCCCACGTACACACCCACAACTGCGCATCCACAACTATACTCATACCTACATACTCACAAAATATCACCCTGCTACACACACACACACACTCGGAACCAATAAGAGAGGATCAGTAGTGTAGCAGCAGGGCACAGAGCGGGGCTGGTGGCCGGGATTAGTCTCGCTTATGAAACACGACTCCGCTATTTCGGGCTGCACTTTTCTTCATTGCGATCTGTGAGGTTTAAAGCCTAAAACTGCAGCACATCACGGCTATGATCGCTGCTGCAAACAGTGCAGAGCGGCCGATTTGGCTTCTCTTTCGGAAATAGGAGCAAAGCGATGCACGCCAAGATGTCAAGCTGTAAAATGGGAAAGATACAACAAATCCTAAGATAGCGTGCTAGAAAATGCGACTAAATTGATGCACTCTAAGAAATTGAGCTGTAAAAAGGGAAAGATTCGCCACATTGTTGAATAGAGTACAATAATATGTGGCAAAAGTGGTTCACGGAAAGATTAACGTAAAATGAATTTGGCAACGAAAAATACCGTTGTCATTATGGAAAAAGTGCATTTGGCCGCCAAAGACACAACTTTCCCAACAAAACATGCAACTGACAACAAAACACGAACTATTCCTTCAAAAAAAAATTGTTTTTGTGCAACCACACAACACAAAAGTATTCTATTTAGCAAAGCATCTGACAGGGAAAAACTTACGCGGCAAACAATTAGGAAGCGCGGCGCCCCGAGATCCGTGACCAAGATGAGCGACGGCGCCCCCTTAGCCACCTGGGCTATTGGATGCCAATTCTGGCGCTAATTTGACTCGATTTCCGATAAGAAACTTCAGAGAGCTCAATACTTCCATAGCACCGACCGGTCGCTGGCACACGTAAAGAATTCTTTTCTTTGCCTGACGAATGGCGGGGCGCAACTGCTGAACTGTGCGCTAGCATCATCTTCGTCACTATTATTATCTCTTTAATACACGACTCGGTCTTGCCATTCCGGTCAGAATAACAGTATTCGTCACAAGCCAGATGCAATATACTGTGTAGCAGAGATTATTATAATTATTATCATTATAGTCATAATACACGGATCAAGGCAGAAAGTTGTCTGCCACCGCAAGTCTGAGTGTGCAATACCGACGTAATATACAACCTACTACATTTTGGTTCTGTCGATTGGTTTCAATTAACTGCTCCTAACGTCACGCCTCTTCCTTTACCCTTGTCTTACGGCCCATCCAGACATCTCCTACACTTCCAGGGGCAGTTCCGACCACTTTGGGAATTACTGATATAGACGTATGTTATACAGCGTCTAAACTATAACAAGGCGCCCAAAAAATAGCATCGCCCGCATCCAGGGTATATAAGACGAGGCAATTTTTGCGCCGTACTCCAGATATGACGCAGCAAAATCCCTCGTCTTTATTTGGTGCCGCTTCATAAGAGCTGCCGGTAATTGGAGGACAGAACATTTTTACGGGAGCGGCTCCCCGGGACTTGGATTGCAATAAGACTTACGACTTTAGGCTACCTCGACCCTGGAGTGTGAGAGCTATAGGAGCGGTGTATGAGGAGTGATATGAGTGAGGGACGGAGAGAGAGAGACTTATGAAATTCAGTGAAGGAAGGGCAAGAATATGGTCGGGTACGGTGACAAGAAGAAAGAGAGACTCAGTAGGAGAAGAGACATGGAAAAGTGAAGCGAGGGAAAGAGAGAAATAGAAAAATGGAGATACAGAGAGAGAAGGACAAGTCATTGGAGTGTTGCGAGGAGAAAAGAGAGATAGAAAGGGGAGATTGGCCAAGGAAATGGCAAACGCATTGAGTGATACGATGAGAAGAGAGATAAACAAAAAGGGGAGAATAAACAAGGGAATGGCAAGAACATGGAATGAAGGAACAGGAATAGAGAGAAAGGGGAGATTTACCGTAGGAGCGGCAAAAAACATGAATTGAAGCAACAAGGAGAGAAAGGTAGAAAGGAGAGATTCACTGAAGGAAGAACTAGCTTGCAGAGTAATGTCATGGTGAAAAAGAGGAAATGGAGGCACGGTGCATGTAAGCCAAGGAGGGAGAGAGAACTACAGAGAAAAGCAGAAAAAGAAGAAGACGCAGGTGTAAGAAAAAGTGAAAGAGAAAACGAAAAATTGTCAAAAATAGTTTATTTTTATATCATCGCCGCACGCAAATACAAGAACAATTGATTTTGCAGCAATACCTTGTTACTCGAATCGTTCATGGAGGAGGTACAACTGATGAAAGTTCGAAACATAAAGACAATAGTAAATATGAGCGCGTTATGATACGCATGTTCGCGGAACGGACATGCGCCCCGACAACGAATCCTTATTATTTCGCTTCGATTTTTATTCATTTTCATATTTTCATTCCTTTCAAGCTTTTTGTGCGAGTAGCGCTTCGTTCCAGGAAACGGTCGTTTGTGTAACGGCAAACCACTGTATTCCTTCAGGTAGGAAAACAACTAATGCACGATATGACCGGTAACAGAAGACATTATCGCTACCGTAAATAATATGAAGATGGTCCGTAAGTCAGAAAATGAGGCAGTTAATATAATTAAGGACCATATTATATTTCCTAACAGATGACATCATTCCTTCAGTGAGTAAAGAAGGCATAGCAATCACAAGGACCATCAACAGTCAATTATATCTGGCACCAAAAGATATTATTCCTTCAGTAAGTGAAGAAAGTCCGTCAAGAAAGACGGCATGCCAAACATAGGCACCGTCAACACAGTCTTTTATCACAGCAAGACGCAAAAGGTTCCGTGCAATTGGTGGAGAGATGAGTCGACTCCGTAACAAAGGCTTCTTAACTGCAGCCATTTGGCTCTAAAATGTGGCACGGAGAGGCTGCCACTCTCCACTTCTGACAGCCTTATTTCCTGTTGGAAGATGTAAGCCATGGCAGGGCGTCCGCACGCCTCTTGGGAGGGCTCAGCGATCCCTAATATCGGCTCCAAACGGCCCAAGAATCCCACCGGACTGACACTAAAATGCCTCCCTTAACACTCATTCCAAGGCCGGGAATTCAAGCTGTGCGTCGGTGTTCCCGGGCAGTATTAATTTTATCTATCAAGATGGAATGTTTGCGTCGCTGCAGAGAGAAGATTTCAAGATTCGAGGAAATTGGAAATGAGCGCTGAATTTCCACGAGTGTTTGCTGCTACAGAATTAATGAGGTTTCTCCGCTTAGCGCCAACAGGAAATTCAGAAATCATTCGTCATATTTTAACCCGTGACCATTTTTTACAACCTCGCGTCAGCCTGAATCTTTTATTCATATTCACTTAATTGAAAATGCATCGAGTGTCAAGCTGGATCCCATCATTGATAAGACAATAATATTTTCTTCTTATGCAACTACCGTTAGGCACTCTAAATATGACAGCACTTTCCATTACAAGTTTCATTACCAGTTTTTCTCATCATGATTGTTAAAATTTCTCATTTTACTGTTCATAGGTATCTTTGATGCCCAAACATGCTACTCAGAAATTGCCACGGTGAATTTAATCAATAACTAGATTAGATAGGCGGCAGTAGACGAATCAATAGGCCCATTCCCAAAGACCGAACTCCACAAAATTTCTCGTGTTATCGCTCTAGACAGTCATATTCGTTAGACGTGTACGATAACGCGAGTAATTTTGCTGACAGTCGCTGATCATTTAGGAAATAAACGAGTAATTCCTGTGAGTGCATTCCATGGGATAAAATATGCGATCTACAAAAATTTTGTACGCCTTGTACTGTACCTAGGGAGACTTTGGATGAAGTCCAGGTGGTGGAATGCACGCCACCACGCGTGTGCAAAAATCTCTTCATTGTAGCTTCACTGTGGCAGCTGCTTAAAAAAAAATAATAATGACCTGCAGGGGAACCAATAGCGAGAAATCTCCACAGTGCATGCAACTGCTGGTGGCCACCTATCTTATATGTAACATCTGTGTAAATAGAAATCAAGCAGCTTTTCAATTCTACGACTTTCATATTAGTGCAATTTCAGATGTGTCGAATTATTTTGTTGAATAGTCTAACTCCCCGTACGGTAAGCCTGTTGGCATATTTTGTTACCACTGAAACGGGACTGTCACACATTCGTTCACAGTATGTGACAACAGTTCACTCCTCGACATTCACCGTGATACATTCAATATTTGCACACATAAGATGAAGCATTCGAATCTGCTCCGAACTGATTAAAAATTAAGCCGATCAAGTCATTTGTGGTAATGGAGGCCCTACAAATGCTGAGGTTCAGCAGTAGGGGATCGTTGCATAACCGCGAGTTGCTCCAGGTCTATCCACACTTAGAATGTAAATAGGGGAACAGTGGACAGTATACTTTATTTTAACTGGACAATATTAGTCGTTTTAACGTAGTGAGCAACATTTCAACATTGATTGACGATCAAGTTCTAATCGTCCGACCGCTCCAATTCTTAGCTTTAGTTGACGATAATGTTAACAGCACCCAGCCATCCCATTTCTTTCTTATGGCTACAGTTCTGGCAATATGGTTTTCAAAAATACAATCATCGAGCCCTCTCAAGCCAAGACCCTCAAAATTTTCTTTTTTTTTTTTAATTTCATGTCCATCACTCGTTGCAAATAGCGAGGGCTCAAAATGTGTTGGAATTTCTTCCCGTATTTCAGTAGCTCATCAAATTTTAATCCTTAAACGTGAAGTTCTCCGCTGAACACGGGAAGGACGGGAAGGTGAAAACTTGCAATTAATGAAATAATCAAAATGAAAACAGTCATTTTATAAATGCTAAGGATTCACAATGCTAAAATTCCATTTTTAGAGCTGAAATGTAAACAGACAATTAGGTACTCGAATGAGCTTCACACTGAAGCAAGTCAAAATCTAACTTCAGTAAAAGAAAAATGAGGAAAACTGTTCAGCAACTAAGTACACACATACAGTATCTATGTTGTGCGCGATCGATGGATTTGCGCGATCGATCGATCGTTCAAACGCCTAACCTAACCAATGTTTTTCTTCAGCTATCGCCCTATTTCTGAGTACGGTATATCGGGTAGGTTAGGGGAGGCAAGGCCTGTTTTTTTTTCAAATTTCGGGCACCGTCAATTTTAGTCAATTGTGAGATGGGGTTAGGTTAGGTTAGGTTAGGTTGGGATAGGTTAGGTTGGGATAGTTTAGGTTGGGCTAAGTTAGGTTGGGTTAGGTTAGGCGTTTGAACGATTGATCGCGCAAATCCATCGATCGCGCACAACATCTATACCAATAGAAACACGAGCACATGAATTGAAGAAAGGGGAGGTTATCATAAGGGAGACTACAGTTTGGTTAGCATTTACAGTCGGTCTTTCATAAAGATATTTAATTTTTCAAATATACGGAGGTTGTGCTGCGAATATGCCTGGCCTAAAACAGTTCGACATTTTAAATCGATTTTTTTTTTTGTAGCTACGGTGATTTCTAATGGAAGATGGCGATGGTGTTGTGCTGGGTCTACAGGCTCGATAATGGGTACCTGCACGCTTCAATTACGTCAATTAAGTTCACCGAAATATGTAATTTACTATAGAAAACGAGACAGCAACGACTACTTACCTTCCTCAGATGTGTTGGTTCAAGAACGTAATGAAGATCTTTTAACATCTGTGTAGCGAAAAGCTACTTTAACTGGCCTCAGAACTAAGTTTTACGGCTACATTTACTCAGGATATATCACATCTGCTACAACTACGTACGCTCTTTTATCCCGCTCACCGAATTTCAACTAATTATGAAATATTTCAAACTGAAGTTACATTTCTTGGTATAACAGTTTTTACGGAGTGATCTTTATACATCGTCCTGTATAGAAAATCAAATTAAAAAGCTGTAAACAATGTTTTCACACAGCAAAAAAATCTATTTTACTGTAACGGAGCAAAACCTGTACCTAGGATTATCTGTTGTGGTCTACGTGAATCGGGAATTGCTCAAGGAAATTAATGCTCTCATACACAGATTCTTTCCATCACTGTTCCTCCTAACATACCTAACACTTCCTATAAATTTCGTTCAAATCGGTTTATAATTTTGAACTATCTTGGTGACAGACAGGCAGACAAGCAAACACGACGAATACATAACCTACTTAGCGGAGGCAACAAACGGTTGAATGGATCCTTACCAATAGTTAATCCTCTGATGCTGCTAACATGCATAACAATCCCTGTAAATTTCGTAAAGATCCGTCCATAACTTCTCGAATCAGCTTGGTGACAGTCAAACAGACAACAGGACAAACACGACAAAAACATAACCTGTTTGGTAGAGGTAACTATAATCGCTTCGAAATAATTACTAGGGTAAACGTCCGGGGAGAGCACAAATCCTGGCTGGGTTCTCGGAACCCAGGGACAACAAATGGGGTTCAACCAGCGTAGTGTTCAAAATGGTAACTGACCCTACACACCCTGGCTGCGTTCTCGCAGCCCAGGGACAACAACAACGGCGCACCCCGGCCGAGATAAGAACAGGGTCCGGTTGGAGTAGATCAGTTGAGATACCTGGGGCCCTGAGACGCGCTTCACTGAAGCTGATGAGAGCTGGAGCGCTGAAATGGAGGCAGGAGATCCGTTGCCCTTGACCTCGGCTGCCCTGCGGACTTCGGAGCGGCCGCAGCCGCACGTGACCGACGCTAAAGCGTAAAAAACACCGGAATTGCTCGCCCGCCGCCGTAGCGAAAGAGCGGCGCAGGCAGCATTGTGTCTCCGTTCTTTGTCAACGAAAAAATATAGCACATCAGATTGCCGCAGAACGAGAAAGAAATAGAGTGAGATCAATATATTCCGCAGGCAGTGTTGTGTCTCCGCTCTTTGCCAAAGAAAAAGATTTGACAGTGTAACGTAACAGCGCACTCAAAAGTTTCGAATACTTGTGCGCTCAACGAAAAAAATGTTAAGTATAATAAATATATACGAAAATAAAATATAAAATGATAGAGTGCTCAGAAAGAGCAGAAAGTATTGTTTCTTTTCTCTGAGAACGAGAAAAGTGCATAAAACACTGGCGACGACAGAAATACAGATTTTGCAAAAGTATACTTTAAAGTTTCCTTTCACGTAATTTTCTTATCGACTGAAAACTGTCGAGAATAAAAGTTTCAAAAGTTACGACAATACAGTAATAATACATCGCGCTAACATATTTCACGTTTAAGTATATATAAAACACGTCGGAGTCACTAGCTTAATACTGAGCATTTATAACGTGATAGTGAGATGGTTTTTTTTTTAGGCAGCAAGAACTTTTTTTGGTTCTAATGTCGAAAAGGACAGAACTAAAATTAAAATAGATCTCGTGTCAATTTCACTTCTTTCGCGCAATAACAAGTGAAACGTCTGTTGATTGTACGTGAGATACGAAACAACTGGAATTAGCTATTTACACTTACTTGTAGCCCAGGGCTAACAATTTCCAACAAAAGTTCTCAGCAATGAAATGTACAGTATGAACGTTCACACACACAAAAGGGACAGAATGGTTCAATTTATCAACATAAGCATTACCTCAAACACAAAATAATGCACAATTTAAGCTGATTATTTCAATCAATTCTTTCTCTACGTGTGATAAATACAAAAGTCACCGTAAACGAACTGCATTGGCGAAGAGCCTGCCACACAGGGTATTGCTCCAAATACTTACAGAATCCTTGTCATTATCTCACAAAAAATACCACCAGACAGCTTAATTCCATCATTTTCATATTATTATTAATATTATTATATTATTATTATTATATTATTATTATTATATCCATATGCAAGTTCAGTCCTCTGTAAAGCATTAGATGTCGGCGTAATATTACTCCGGGCAGATGTTCATCGACAAAACGTAAAGACAGTTTAGATTAGATTAGCTACATACAAGTAAACGGACCAACGGAAAAGGTTCGAATTAACATCAATTTAGCGACCAACTCCTGACCCAATGTCAGCTCTATGAGGAACAGCTGAATGTAGTGTGGGCAGAGCAGTGTTTGAAGCGTCGTTATGAAAGGTGCTGTTACTTAAGGGGTTAGACACATACACCCGCATAGTTTTTGTACTGTTCTTGATAAAGTGTGGACATCGACGTACTTACAAAAATAAAAAAATCCAGCTGGGTTGAAAATACTAATTAATTACAGCGCAAGCAGAACGCAACTAGTCGACGGGAAACACGCCATGGAACACAAGATTGTAGTGTGTATACCGTCTTACTGCGTACAGACAAGGCTGTTCAAAGCCTGGAAGGAGAACAGCTTTCAAGAAACACGGGCATATCGTTTTACTGGGTACAAACATGACTGCTCAAAGTCTGCACAGAGGACTGTAAATCATGAGTGAAGAAACAAGCTGCTATATAAGCGATTAAAAGAAACAAAGCCCAGCGTATGCCGCCGCCTTATAGAATCGGCAAGGAAAAACTAGCAATGAATCAAACGAGTCGCAAACACATGATATACAAAAATAGTCAGTGTAAGCAAAGCCGGCTCGCTGTTTCATTGCGCAATAAGAAAAAAACGCTTTAAAAATATAACGCGCCTCCTCGCTGTTTCATTGCGCAATAAGAAAAAAACGCTTTAACAGAGTCACAGACACTATTAAAAACAAAACGAGACACCATAGAAAAACATCCTTAATAAATATACCGGCATGCAGAGATTTTGGATCAGAAAGGGAATTATTAAAACAACTCCCTCTGCAAGCTCTTACTGCACTAATGGGGGATTTAACATGATTCTAACCGCCTGTAAAATAGATATATCAAACATATTTTCGTATGCAACCTGTTTCTCTTTTGTCTACTGCGAATATGATTTCCTGGTAAAATGTCAACATAAAATAAAAGCTACAAAAACACAGTTCATGACTACCGTCACAAGAATGTTTTACTGCGCGCGAAGCAGAAAACAAGAGAAAACTTAGTAATGCCGACAGCGGATTACAATACAATTGCAGGTACACAGCACTGCGTCTTGTTTGGAAACAATAAGACTTAGGGAACTGTTGGGCCATCGGCTCAAAGTGTGCTAAACACAAAACAAAAGCACCTAAAACAATAATGC
This sequence comes from Parhyale hawaiensis, assembly GCA_001587735.2. Classification (NCBI taxonomy): domain Eukaryota; kingdom Metazoa; phylum Arthropoda; class Malacostraca; order Amphipoda; family Hyalidae; genus Parhyale; species Parhyale hawaiensis. The sequence goes on from LQNS02015105.1 coordinate 13,976,390, forward strand.
TTGGGAACTATATAGACAGCCTATTGCTTTACAGTGCATGTACTAAGCAGAGAACAAAACAATAGCCTTAAAAGAAATCAATAAAATACATGAATAACGATTAGGGAACTTTACGGGATATTGTTTGGTTGTCACTAAGGCACAAAAAAAGATAAGAACTTTAAAAAATTATAGATGGCGCTCAGGAAACTACAGAGGTAGCCTACTGCGAATACCGCGCACAAGACACAAAACAAATTACTCGAAAAATAGCAATGATGATGATGATAATAATAATAATAATAATAAAACACAGTGCAACAACAACCACAACGACACGAATCGTAATCTTTACACCTTTATTGTTTTCAACCCCTACATTCACAATTTATGACACATCACAACACAGAACAATCCCACAAAAGCGTCGTCGCTTATTGGGCAAAATGGCTTCATTCGTCTCTATATTGACTTAAACATAAATGCTTACATTTCCGTTTGAAACATAAATCTGTCACAGGTTGAACAAGATGGTTAGGTAACTGGTTGAAAATTTTCACACTTTGAAGAACAGTAAAACGTTTCTCTACCTCTAACCTTACAACAGGCAAATTAAAACGTTCATTTCTCGTATTATGATGGCCCATTGGTATCAAATGACTGAAGTGATTTTCAAAAAACGGTGTCTCTCCAGCCATTGTAGAACGTAGAAAATTTCATAAGAAAATACTTATATACATCCTCAAGTTGTAAAAGTTCTAAAATAGAGTACATAGTAGCAGTAGACATGAGCGGCACATTATTTCTGTCTCTTCTAACTTTCAAAGTAATTCTGAGGGCCTCATTCATTGTTTTCAAGCGCTTCATATTATTTGCAGTCGCTCCACCCCATATTATGATTCCGTATGTTAACTGAGAGTAAAACAGTAAATAGTATAAAGTCATCATTGCTTCTCTTGATAAAAATTTCGCAGTAGAATATATGGCTCCTTTTGCACTACTTAACTTCTTATGTAAGCTCTGAATATGCAATGAAAAATTCAATGATCCGTCAATAATTACAACAAGATATTTAAATGATGTCACCATGTCACCCACTCTAAAATAACTCTATTAAAAATTATATCTGGCAAATGAATAGGTTTCACTGAGCTGAACACCATCAGTTTAGTTTTTTCTGCATTTGGAATGAGTTGATTTGCGGATAGCCATAAAACAAGATCACAAATAAATAACGATAACTTATCAATTGCACTTTGAAATAAACAATCATTCAAATAGAAAACTGCATCATCAGCAAACAATACCTTTTTAACATTCTTAACATATACAATATACATATATACGTCTGCCATAAAAGTGCCATGCGATCATATGCCCCTCATTTCACCGTCAACAAAAGGCACAAAATCCATAATTAATCACGACACAGTTACTTATACTAACCAAGACAACGAATTTTGCAGCAGCGTTAACGCTAAGCGAACTCTGGCCCAGCGTCGCCTGCAGTGCGAACGAAAAACAATTCAAAAACGAAGAACAAAACAAGAATGAAGAACAAAACAAGAAAAGAAATCGAAAAACAAAATCAGCGAAGAATCAGAACAGCGTCAGCCTGGACGCAGCACGAGCGTGACCGCAGTGTAGTGATGTTCTGAGAACACGCAGGACGGGCGGCATGTTCGGTTGTTTACTACAGTGATTTGTTCGGTTGTTTACTGCAGTGATTTATCCTGCGAAACGGACAGTGGGGCCTCTTCCTCTTGAACGACTCGTTACTCGAAATGGTTGCTACTTGAATCCTATAATTCGGGAGATATAAACAGATTTGTCACCCAAAGATATTAAAAACAAATACGTTTGGTAGAATGACAATGATGGTATAGGGTAAGAGATTGTTCATGAATGGAAATTGATTATAAAATTAGGGAGCAGCTGAACGTCAGGGTATTAACGGCATTCCGTCAATTCAGGAGTGTACACGTAAGCAATTATATTTGCGCGTTCAACCTTAGTTATTCGAACAGCGGCCCGACATTATGACGCTACATATATGGGTGACCTTGTATTATAAAGAGTTCATAATTTACGAGCCAACCTGTAATAATAAGAGTTACTTGATTTAAAGGGTCACTCTGTACACGCCAATTTCACAGCTGACACAAAATGTGACTCAAAATCTCCACTTGGCTCATAACCAGATTTATTTGGGGGCAATCACCTTTTCTTTCAGGAAAACAAAGCGCATGTGGTGCTGTGACACGCCAGACTTGAGAGAATAGATTTCATGGCAGCTTTTCACCAAGTGATATTCACATGCAGTGTCGCGTCGAGCAGGGAGGTCGCATGGCCATCGCATTAGCTACAGACAGAGCAAGCATACACTGTGCAAAACGACCGGTGTCCACAGGGTGGTCCAGGAATGCAAAGTTTTTGCTCTCGCCACTGTATTGGCATTCTTTGCTAGAAATTTAGAATTTTTTGTCAGTATTTTTGGGAATTTTAACTTACCTCATAGCCTTAAACGAAGCGAAAAGAGAGAGACGGTCTTTTGTTTTCCTAAAAATAATAATAAAAAAAACCACAAGCTTTTATCGGCATCACAACGTCCCATGACGTAACGCTCCCAAGCTTCAAACGATCAGAGTTCTATTGAAGTCGAGCAATAACGGCGGCTAAAAACAGGGACGTTACCGCTAATTGGGCGGCGAACGCGTCCCATAGAGCTTTTAGTGGCATCTTCGTAGTTCACACAGTCAGGGCAAAAGAAGACATTGATTACGATGAGTATTAATATGTTTTACCAGGAGGACGATAATTGCTACACTACACTGAATGACTTTATTCAAGTTCAACAGCGCAGGACAGATCTAGAATTTTATTGTAAAAAATAGTATACTTTCATTTCTTTTTCTTCCAGATTGATGATACATGATTGATCCAGTTTTCTGCAGTGGCATATTTTTACCTAAACAATGATGACGTATTTTTTTGCTAACTTTAATTTATTTATATTAATTTTATTTTTTGCTAGATTGATGACGAATGAGTGGTCCTCCTGAATGAATTTTATTCCACCCAAAAAGCAATCACAGTGTTACTTATATTTCAATTTTGAAATGAGCAGGCAAAACGTAATAATTATTCCTTCGCTGTCTCTCTACCCTGAAAATTCAGGGGCACTTTAACACCAACTATGCATGATGATTCAATAAAACATACCCTGTATAAATAAATATACTGTTCAAATTCTGTAAAAAACTTTTTAGACATACAATACTTTATAGACGAAGAAACAGTTTTAGAGATAGATTTATAGACAATTAATTTTTCCAAATTTTTTTATATTACTCTCAAAACCAGGAACATTTCAGTAGCCCAGCTTACATGGCCCACGTTCTCCACACCAGTTCATTGAGTCACCGAAACAAGAACACCAGAGCAAAATAAAAGAGAATTAGACAAGACAAGAATAGCAACAAAGGCCGTGCATTAGCGTATTGGAAGCCTTTGTGTGCTATTTCAAAGCCGGTATGAGCTGTCTTCATATCGAGACCTTCGCAGCAGCTCCGGCGTCCCCAATACAATGGAGCTTTCAAAGCGTCCTTATCTTTTGATGATACGCGCAGTTGGCTGTACAACGAATTCGCGTTTCTAACAATGTGGTAACAGAGCATAAGCGCCGCCGCCTCAACAGCGTATTCTTTCGGGGAAAATTTGAGTGAAGGCATAGTTTCCGCATAGATACAGTTTCCGCATACACGCTAACAGTTTTCCAGGTGTCTAGAAATAGAGTTCTCTCTGTTTTTGTTATGTTTGCTAGGTATTCGATTGGCTGCACTTTAAGCTCTGCCTAATGTGAAACAACTGGATGTTCATGTAAACTTCGTGCAGTAACTAAGACATAACTTGCAATGAATACTTTGAGCATACAGTTAGACCGCGGGGTTTCAGTGATACGTAATATTAAAGAAATGTTCTTCAATAAGTACACTGAACTCCGTCTGCAACGTAACTGAACTCTTGATAAAGATTTCGTTATTATTCTTATTAAAACCAAAAATAATCCACTTTCACAAAATTGCAATATACAGAACCAGGGTGTCTCTATATGATTATATAAAAATACCTTAATGATAATGTAAGTGCAAATAACAACATAATAACAGTTCAAGTCAAAATTCTCCAGTGAAAAGTGAAATTATCAACCAAAATGGGAATTTATTTTCCAAAGTATTTTCAGTTAAAAAAACAGTAATTCTTTTTAAACTATTCATAGTGATTAGGCCCTGTTATACATCCGACCACAAGCTGAACTAGAGGCCAGCGCCATTTTAAAATGACGGTAAAAAAAATAATTACATCAAGGAAGCCCCGTTTTCTTCTTTCAACTTCGTTCTCTGTTTTGAAGAACAGCCTATCTTTCTCATCGTTGACCTTCAAGTCGAGTTGGGAATCATGAACTCATAGAAAATTAGAGAGCACTCTGAGAGCGCATACCTCCGTCAAGCAAGGTAACGGTAACGAATAACTCAAAATGGTTCTGAAACCATGATTTTTGTCTTATCAATACCAAAATCTAATCATTTATGCCTTTAATTGTATTAACAATTCCTGTAATTTTCATGAAGATCCGTTCATAAATTTTTGAATCATGCTGCTAACAAATATTATAACAAACATAAGTGAAACACACAAAGAGACCAACCGATCATCACCAAAATTTATTCATTTATGTCTTTTAACATTAATAACAACTCCTATAAATTTCATAAAGATAAATTCATAAATTTTTTAGTTTTTGTGCTAACAAGCATATAATTAAAAACAGTGACAAACGAACGAACAAAGAGATCATTCCAAAAATTTGGTCGTATACTCTTCGTATTAAAGCTAACAACTCATATAAATTTCAGGAAAACCCGACCATTACATTCGAGTCATGGCCGTACCAAGGCATAGGCAGACAGACACAGAGACAGATGAAAGGATTTTCACCAAAGTTAATCATCTGTTACTGTTAATAAGCCGAATAATCCCTGCAAATTCCGTAGAGATACGCTCATTAGTATTTGAGTAATATTGGTGACAGACAGAGAGACGGACAAATAGACAGACGGACAAAAAGACACACAAACACGACCAAAAACATAACCGCCTTGGCGGAGATAATAAGACGTTGCAGTAGGAAAGAAGTGAAACTCAGCATTCGTGCTACTGCTATGAGGTACTTAAGACGCCTTCTGACTTAAGACATCGAAATTGGTTCACCAACGGCCTATCTACAGTTGAGCAAATGAATTCTACACATGAAATACTGATAGTGGGAGCAAAGATCGAGCAACGAACACACTGTATTATCTTATACTATAACAGAAATAGCTCGAAACTTTCACGTAAATGAAAATTCTGCCACAGCTACTGCACTACAAAACCTTAACAACTTTGATGTACAACTGCATGTTGCCACAATAGTGCAACTTCTGATGCGATACAAACCCATCAAAACTCTCATGCTTACCTATATCCTGCCAGTGATGCAACTGCTAATCCAATACAAAATCTTCGAAGCTCACATTTTAACTAGATCCTATCACTAAAGATATTGCTAATGCCTATTACAATGCATGCAGAAAAAAACATGTGAAACTCTCAGCATCAACGGGAAGTTTGCTACCAGCCAAATTATTAAATCCATAATGACGAAAAACATTGCAATGAAAAAGGCAATACAACACTTAACGAAATATGCGGACCCCTCTAGTGACCTATCCCTTAGCACTACAATGGCCATCCAATCGGTGGTGACTATGTATAATTGGAGACTGAGGAAGGAGGTCGTCTTCTTGAGAGGCTACAAAGGTGCAGGTGACATTTGAAGGTCAAGAGAGACTGGCAATATCACATCCAGTCCAGGCCACATCAATTAGCTGGAGCCAAGACCAGCATCGTCTTCCTTGCTGATCCAAGTGCTGCCGAACTGCTTGTGTTCAGTGCCGTCCTTACTGATCCAAGTGCTGCTAAACTGCGTGTGTTCAGTGCCTTCCTTACTGATCCAAGTGCTGCCGAAATGGGTGTGTTCAGTGCCTTCCTTGCTGATCCAAGTGCTGCCAAACTGCGTGTGTTCAGTGCCTTCCATGTTGATCCAAGAGCTGCCGAAATGCGTGTGTTCAGTGCCTTCTTTGCTGATCCAAGAGCTGCCGAAATGCGTGTGATCAGTGCCTTCCTTAACAATCCAAGTGCTGCCAAACTGCGTGTGTTCAGTACCTTCCTTGCTGATCCAAGAGCTGCCGAAATGCGTGTGTTCAGTGCCTTCCTTACCAGTTCAACTACTGCAGAGCTGCACGTGTTCAGTGCCCAGACAGGCATGATTTACATTAGTTCAGTGGAAGAACAACCAAGTCCAGTGCTTCTTTGCGTACCAAAAATAGAAATTTCTGGGACTTTCTTTAATGAGAAATCAAGCAGCAATCTCACTGAGTGTGTCCTGAGTTATGCCTTTCTTGCCTATGAAGCGATAAGATAGCTGCTACAGAGATTTTGATGAGTCTTCCATCCGTCCACTGAAATCGAGATTATTCAATTCGTTTAGTTTCAACTTCGGAACTTAGAATCGTAAGCTTTTGATTCGCCATCCTGAATTGAGTTGCAGGAGGTATTGCAAGCCGAATACGATTGAAACTGGTGAAAACTCAAAATTCTGGTACTAGGTTTTGTTTTCAGCCCTCTCAAGCGTAATCATCTTACCGCTTGAGCTTCAACCGCAATCCACAGCTCAATACTTACAGCTGAAATTTCGAACCAGTCAACACTTATTAATCAGAGCATCTGGATCGTGACAGCACGAATGGAAGACGCCCTAACACTACGACCGCATCGAGGCTGAGGCGAGACTTGTGAACCTGGCGTTAAGATGCTCTCAAATTTCATATGAAGAATGCAGAATAATCATCTAGGTGCTCAACAATTCAATAAATTCGTCTTCAGACTTGGAATCACAGTTTGGAAATGAAACAAATACTGTTGTCCAGCAGAAACGCTTGTTGACCATGCAGTGCTTAGTCCGAAAATTTACTAACAATCTCGAAGCAGGAAAACAAACGGAACGGGAAAGTGAGCTAGCGAGCACATCGACGTTGGGAGCGGAAGTGGCCGATATTCCCACCGACTGAAGATTTTGTTTCTTCCACCGCAGTAAAAATCGTCTAATTTCTTGCATGCAGTTTAATTGCGCGACTAAACAACGTAAATCCAAGTGAGAGCCGCTCCAGATTAGCGAGCGGATGCGCCAATTTGAACTTTTTTAAGAGTCTATCAAACAGGCGCGGCGATCCTAAGCGCTACTTAAAAGTCTGCCGTAAGCTGCTCTTCTCGAGTAAATTAAAGCAGGCTCTACCTCAGTCAACCAAATTAAAACTCAAAATTAAACGCACTTCACGGAAGTTTTTATGCAGTAATTCAAACAGCTCAGGCGTCACCTGCGGATCAAATCATACAGAAGCGGTGCTGTGTATGACGTATTCTTAGGTCAGAGATTGAAGTCAGCGCAGTGGAAAAAAAACCTTTGGTGATCAAAGTATAAGAATAATCGCACTATTTAAGGGCAGAACGCGTTTGCAGTATGAAACTGTAGCATAGCTTATATATTATATTTCAAATAATTTTCCACAACTCCCTAGACTTAACGAGCGCATTATTTTTAAACACCAAATTCATTGTACAATGTACAATGTTAACTTATTTCAAATGCTGTTCCTGTTCCACAACTCCGTAGATTTGGCGAGCGCATTATTCTTAAAAATCACTTTCACTGTGCGATGTCGACATATTTACGACATTGTTATCAATTATAATTATCCATCACGATGTGATAGTCACATTGCACACCGAAAAAAAAAACGAAAGCGAATCCCACCACATTAGTTCGTGAGCCTACAAACGTACAAGCAATTAAAGCTCATCACTAAAAGACTTCAGATCTCACTTTAGCTCCGATGCATCTAGTTGCATGACCAGAACGAGTAAATCTCTCCCTCCAGTGGAGCTGCGTATGGTCTCACCGATGAATGACACAACGCGCAGGAGGCCAAAACATTCCTGGAAAATTCTGGCGTTTCAGGAATGCAGAGCAAAGATAGCGATCAGCGGTGCAAGCTGGCAGAATTCCAGTGCTGGCGCTGCAAATGGTCATTACGCTTGGATGCTTTTACGCAAGGCACAAAAAGAAAAAATCACTTCAGTTGAATGTGAATTGATGGGCTCGTTAGGCAAGCATTAGGAGAGCGATAAAGGGAGGCGCCACACATCGTCCGACCGACACATCAATGTTGATGACTTCCATCCTGCCTGATTGAAAAACATAAGGAATATCGAACGCCGTGGCACAGGCTTTTCCAGGCCCATTTCTCAGACAGGAACGTGGCCACACGCCAGTAATGATGAACAATCGGAGGAGGCCGGAAGCGATGGGGAACCCTAGTCGACCTGCTTCCTCGACCCCCCTCTCCTTCCTGTATGTCTGTGAACCCCAGAGCTCCTCTAATCATGACGGGGATCAGGTTTCCACTTTGGGAGGGATGAGAGAGGGAGAGAAGGGGGGCGGGTACCCCTGACAGGGAAAAGGCCCAACGGCCAGCAACTCTCTGCAGGAAAGCCTGGTCAAGGAAAATAAGGGGAAAATAAAGACGCCAGGAAGGGGAACTTTTGCCCTCGGATGATCCGACCCACTTCTGTGATTGAATGACAAGCTCCCAACCTGTTTTATGGATTGTTGATATTGCGATAACATTGCTATTGTTGTACCTTTGTGGTAACCGTGCGGTGCAATCGTGGCATGTCTCTGCTACCTCTCGGTGCTATCTATACGAGTATGCTATTTTTCAAGTAGGCTATAGGTACAGTGCATGTGATATCTTAGTGGTATCCTTGTGTATCTAAGACGTATTTATGGAACATCCCTGCGGTATTTCAGCGCTATTTTTGCGGTTACTATATGGTATCTGTGGTATTTAGTCCATTCATCAATCAAAAAGGCATGTGGGTTGCTTATAGTGAAACCTAAGATCTGGCACGAATTTGCCAAGTAGCTATAGAAAGTGTAGAGAGTATATTTCATAAGGGCAAATATCGCATAGCACCGTAGTCCCGGACGCAATTTTTCGTTATTTAGTGAATAAAATACAGTGTATTATTCCCAGTATTTTTCATAAGGGTGGACAGGCAGAAATCACACAGTGATCAAGAAAATTATTCATGCCTATAAGTGAATCCCAGCGACAGGAACTAATATCAGTATTTTTCATATAGAATGATGGAGGACGTGTATAGCATAGATCCTTAAGAATGGACACAATTTTTCGTTATACGTCGAAAAATTTGCAGTGAATTAATTAATCCTCGTATAATCGTAGGGACGAAAGTAGCATCGGGATTGCGTACAAATCAAGGAAATAATTTTCGCAATTTAAAAAACACAGTATCGTGAATTTCCCTGGGATGAAAGTAAACCGACATTGCATAGTTATCAGGAGACAATGCGTGCTGACTGGCTGGTGAACAAACCATAATTAGTCCTGCTACTTTTCATAAAAATGAGAAAGGGCAGAAATCGAATAGTTGCCACGAAGGCAATTCTTGCCATATAGTAAACTAATTCAGTGGTCTCAACTTACACTAAAGCTGTGCTTCTATTTCAAGTGTAACAGTAAAGCAACGAACGAAGCTCTTAAAAAAAACACTGTCCCAGGTAGAAGCGAAAAAGTCTAAGTATCCGGATGAAATAACCAGACACATTTGGGTTTGACGACCAAAGAAGCAAATTTTAGGCATGAAATTTGTATATTTTGTTGCCATCAAAACCACAATATTTCTGGTTGAGGTATTTGTTTTTGTTTATAGTAACTGGAGGCGTCACTCCGTGTGCAAAGGGCTCAAGGTAATCTCAATCTCAAGGCACTCTGACGCAACGGTCCAATTAAAGGAAGGATGCCTGGTACTTAAGTTGTAGCAGCCACTCTGACAAGCCACTCTGACGCAACGGTCCAAAGGAAGGATGCCTGGTACTTAAGTTGTAGCAGCCACTCTGACAAGCCACTCTGACGCAACGGTCCAAAGGAAGGATGCCTGGTACTTGTAGCAGCCACTCTGACAAGCCACTCTGACGCAACGGTCCAAAGGAAGGATGCCTGGTACTTGTAGCAGCCACTCTGACAAGCCACTCTGACGCAACGGTCCAAATTAAGGAAGGATGCTTGGTACTTGTAGCAGCGGTGGACACCAGCTGCCACGCGGCCATCTGCAATGACTTGCGACCCAGCGCTAAAGACCTACGGCCTTTTTTACGCTTGTGACTTGCACGCAAACGGCTGCAAGTGCCCATCGATGATCTTTAACGTACCTACATCGGTACGGACAAAGTTGTAGTGGGATAATATACCTATTATAAACGCTACAATAGGCAGGAGCAATACCTTAGAATTCGCAGCAATTACGGTAATGCATGCCATACATACGGTCAATCGATGATACCAAATTACGAAAGCGATTATGTGACATAACACGAGCTTCTTTAGTAAATTCAGTGAATTAAATTTACCTTAATGAACATACTATGACTGTTGCGAGTCTATCAAGAATAAAATAGCGCTGAAATATGTTGAATCAAGGGGGAAGTGGAAAACATTTGATTGGAGATCGGACTGTAGTCTAACAAGCATTGAAACTTAGAGGATCAATTTGAAAGTAAGCCAAATTTGGCCCAAGATCACTGTGTACATGATGTTTGTAAAGCAAAGAATACTTACAGTATTGGCAGTCATACACGTTGAACCAACGTTACATACCTGAAACAGATAAAAATATTATTACGCTTCGTAATATTATGGTGTGGTATATGATGACGGGGAAAATATATTACACCACAGACTACACTATACCTTGACTACCCCCTAAAATTGAGCCTTTTTGCAAGTAGGTCTGATAGCGCCTATCTATAATTTAGGATAAAATGCTTTCTAACTAACCTAGAGACCTCAAACCAAACCCAGTACATTGACAAGGATATGGGAATATATTTATTGAAAGGGAAACACAGATTTGTCAAAAAAGGCTACCGGTGGGATAATTGATTCTGTATTTGTGAAAAATTGTCTAAAACTCAATATAACTTCCAGAAATTCGCTAGTTTTAAGTCAAAAATCACATGCACAGGTAGTGCGCGGGATAGTCTTTAATACGAGATACAGTTGATTTTCCTCCATTGAATAAGGGGCGTGCAGAGAGAGGTGCTGAAGGACGGTAGCCAAAGCACTCAAATGGAGAGGCATGAAAAAAGCGCAGTAAATATTTTTAGCTAATATAACGTTACTGTTGATTACATTTGTGTTACTTTCATCCTAGCATCCTGTAGTAATAATTTCTCTTAATATTTCGCAGTATGATTCCCTGTATTCGACTTGAAACTGCACGGTCAAGGAGCTATGCCGGCATGACTAGTGCTCACAGGCTCTGCGTGGATATTTAGTTCTCGTACTACTATTATTTCGTGAGCAAAAATTTATTTAATCCGCTTCAATACACTTTACAGAGCCCATTATCTTGTGCGTACTAGTCAGCCACACAACTTCATCATATTGGAAAAATTACTTAATGTGCGGATATTAATTTTTTATGCAATTATTTGGCTTAATCAAGTCAGTTCACCTACTCGTGGACAAATTTTATAGGAAAAGCGTGAATACACTATACAGAGCACATCTTGCGTGTGCTTAAAAGCAACACCTTCAGTCATATTAGAAAAACAATACTAAAATTATCTGTATTAGTCTACTTACTGCTTCCTGTAGATTGCAGGGTATATAGCACACATAACACAGACATCATACATGCATAAAGGAATGATTAATCAGTTGAAACTAATATGCCAATGACAGCCCCAAGCTTTAATAATAATCTCGGCATACAGGACTTCCAAAAAATACTGAGAAACCAGTAGCCAGTAAAAACAAACACTATGTGAAAACAGAATATGCAGAAAATACACTATTAGATGAAAACATATTTTTAAAATAGTTGATATTATTTACAAATTTGGTGAAAGATGTTGTTCTCCAAATGGTAACTCCGGAGTACAGCAAAGGTAAATATTGTTATTTACTTCTTCATTACAATACTTCGCTACAATTCGCCACCCTTGAGTAAATATCTCAATGACAGAGGCACCTATTAGGAATATAAGCAGGTTTAATAATTATCACTGAATATAAAAATGTTAAATATATGGTCCGAAGAAAATATATGCCCAAATATGAAACATTTCTTCGACGGCGCACAATCAGACCTACTTGCAAACCGCTCTGCCAGAAGTCTGGCCAGTGGAGCGTTAAAGTATTCTGTAGTTTACGATTCCACCTATACTATGATTATTGAAGGCCGTAATTTAATATTATTATTTTGTATTTTTTCATAGAGCTTGAAGAACGAATTAAATTATTTTCGTGTCTGATAGGATAAAAATTACATTTTAAAAAACAGAAATCAATATAGTACTAAATGTTCTCTCAACAAAAGCACATGTTTCTTAAAATTATTTAACGCCCAATAAAACTTTACTCCACCATCACTCTCATTTTGTAACTCATTGTGTAACAAGATAAGTAAAACTTGGTTAACAGCCATTATTAAAATCTCTAAATGCAGCGTTTCGATGCACTAGTATTATCACCAGGCTGAAACACAGAAAAAAAACATCAACGCGCACTAAGGAACAAAGCAGTAATTATTAAGGTATTAGACATACTCGTATGATAAATTCATTGCGATTAAGTAGTACATTTATCTAGCTATATTTTCATTCTCGAAAAACAAGGAAGAAAGCAATAGTATATCAACACCTATGCAAGTAAAACGACGATAAAAAAAAGAGAAAAAAGAAAAGAGTGAAAATTGGGCCTCAACCAATTTTTACTAGCCTTGTCAAACAATGAGTTACAAAATCTTAGAAAAGCCTAGAAACTAGACAAGAAATAGTGCTCTCATTTAATGAAAATTTAAAGAAAAAATAGAAGGCCCATACGAGAGCATTTGCTTAGAATGTAGCGAGTACCACCGAGAAAACTACAAAAAATAACCTTAAAAATTTATTACCGTAATCACTAAAGCTCTCATTTAGCAATCAAACTAAATTTCAAAATTAAGCAAAACATTATTGTGAAAAACAAGCAAAACATTTATGTTACAAGACATTTCATTTCATTAAAAACACGAGGAAAATTTAAAAACAGGTTATTAATAATTTTATTCATTAGAGTTAACGTTTCTGGAATTATTAAAAAATCCACATTATAGCAAGAGAAGCTCATTAGCGATCACTTTTTAAATGAAATAAAATAAGCAATAATAATTCCTGTAATAAAGACATCAGCTCAGAAATGCTTTCCTCGCCCCATAAGAATTAGAGAGAAACACAGAAATTAAATACCTAAAAACGACATAATCTCTACAGAGAACACCTTAGATGACAATGACAAAAAAAAGAAATGAGAAAAAATAATAAAGTTAGAAGCAATAATGTCAACTGATTACAGCATTCATTTCCTTCACTACAAAGAGAAAGAGATAAATTTATCAGATAATAATTACACATTCTTTATAAAGTTCGCATTGCAAAATAAAATAGAAACAGAAATAAGAAAAAAAGGTGGGCGTAAAGCGTTTTAATTTGACGCTCAGCAATTTCGCTTAAACGCTCCAGTCGAGCAATTTCACACATCGCGAACTTTTTGCCCAATCTTATTAAACTTTTTAGTCACAATCTAACTTAAGATGTTGCGAACACCTTCGAGTGGAGGAAAAAGTTATAGATTCTCGTTGCCGGAAAATTTCTTAACATGCAGCACGTGGGGGAAATACGGGTGTCGTAAAATGCCCGTTATATTAAAGACAATTTGCAAAAAATATAAATTTCCACGTAAAGCAGTGAATCAATTTTTACTATTTCATTGCTTTAGAAGGCCGCTATGGGAAAACACGTTATAATTTAAACGAACTTTGTAAAAAAATCATAGCGCAATATATGCCGTTATTGTTTACGGAAAGAAAATCTACAAAAATTCATAAAAACAGCACAGTGCAATGCTTCTCAAGTCAACAAGTCGGCTAAGGTAGAAACTAAAAGATTGCACTTATAGCATTGCGCAATTGCTTCACATTAATACCGGCAAATAAAAATTACTGGCGCAATTAATGAACTTCGCTGGGATTTATTTGCTCATATAAATAATGCTTCAAAAACGACCTAAATATAAGCATTGAAATAACAATAACAAAAAGACCAGAAAAAGCAAGTATAGCAATGAGATAAATTTTAGACAGTAAGACATACGTGCAAGCAGCAGATATTAAGAAGAAAATGTTAAGCAGTGAATTCAGAGAACTAATATGACTGAATGTAAAGGACTACAACTGCAGAATGTCATCCCGATTGTGCGTACTATCGTACGCGACAAGTTCAGTCAATCACTGGGAATCTGAATTTTTAGAATTAAAATAAGAACCAATGAGGCGAGATACATTTATAGATCAATAAGTCATCATTAGAGGTGACTAAAATTAAGTAAGGGAAGCGTGCGAATAGAATCACTTTTTCACGTTCATTTACCGCGCGAGCTGGAAGGAATGGCAACGGCGACGTTATCTCAGACAACATACAAACTTTTCAGCACACCCTCTTGTCATCACGAACCATCAATCTAGCGCTGCTCACACAGTGTCACTACCACCCTCGCATCACCATCACCCACCACCACCACTGCCAACACTGCAGATCGTATCTTTCTCCTCACTCGGTCATCAGTGTCAACTTATGCAAAATGGGACGCTGTGAAGCACGATATCATCCTAAGTGATTTCGTCGCTTCGAGTCCCTTCAATTGAATTTGCTGACGCAGCAATCTTGCTTGCTCATCACGGCCCTGCAGCCTCAGGGTAATGCTGTTCCATGCGCCAGCAGAACGTGCTAGCTCGCGTGCAAATGTTGCCAGCTCATCACGGCCCCGCAGCCTCAGGGTAATGCTGTTCCATGCGCCAGCAGAACGTGTTAGCTCGCGTGCAAATGTTGCCAGCTCCTCACGGGCCCGCAGCCTCAGGGTAATGCTGTTCCATGCACCAGCAGAACGTGCTAGCTCGCGTGCAAATGTTGCCAGCTCCTCACGGCCCCGCAGCCTCATGGTAATGCTGTTCCATGCACCAGCAGAACGTGCTAGCTCGCGTGCAAATGTTGCCAGCTCCTCACGGCCCCGCAGCCTCAGGGTAATGCTGTTCCATGCACCAGCAGAACGTGCTAGCTCGCGTGCAAATGTTGCCAGCTCCTCACGGCCCCGCAGCCTCAGGGTAATGCTGTTCCATGCACCAGCGGAACGTGCTAGCTCGCGTGCAAATGTTGCCAGCTCCTCACGGCCTCGCAGCCTCAGGGTAATGCTGTTCCATGCACCAGCAGAAAATGAGATAATGCAGCTCACCTAATTCTACACTGCAAATGAAAGAAATAATAACGACGTAGTTCTGAGGCTTTATTGTACTCTACGCAATCATCATGTCAAGCGAAGGAAAACTCTACGAGATGCGGTCAACATGGTAACAAATATGCTTATCAATAACCCTCACTGTACGTCAGAGCTTTTTGTTCGCAGGTGCCCCGCGTGTGAGCGGCGATGATTTGCAACCGTCAGGAAGAGGCTCGCGTGTGAATCCCGATGGAGGCTCAGAAGCAAGTCGGTAAAAAAAACCTGATCCATTAAGAAACGTAAGGCCAGGAGCGCCAAGAGATAAAATATATATTTTAATTAACCATTCTCAAAACCCTACTTGGCCTCTGTAAAATAAAATAGATGAACTTCTTTAAAAATCCTAACTCTGCTAAAGAAAACACTAACCCTCCACCTGCCACAAACCGTAACCCAGCTTCTCTATTTCAATGAAAGAAAAACCTTTTACTGAGCAAACAAAAAAATAGTTTTTTCTCCAAACTCGACAAGACATTGAAAACGAACGACAAGGGACGGTGAGGGTCTGGTCATGTATCTGTATGCAAAGGCTGCCATTACAGGTAGCAAGATCAGCTTCTAGAGTTACCAATTAGCAAATAAAGACGAGTATCGGTTGCAGAATACTGGCTTCGTTGATACAAAATCCTCAGTAGAATAAAATAAGATTTTCTTGATTGCGTAATGTTAGAATAGCAGCTATTCAAATAGGTAATGATACTCTACAGGAACAAAGGCAATTAACTGTAAATAATGGCGCAATAAGAGGAAATCGAACATGGCGGAGGCGAACGAGAATATGAACTTGATATTGAGAAGAAGGGGAGCCATTGTAAAAAGGAAGGGTGGATACAGGGCCTGAGGTCACGGAGGTGTAGTAAACAGGGAGTTGTATGAAACTAAACAATCGACAAATTCATTAATTGTTATAGTAAATAATGCAGGTAACCTCATTAGTTTACTGATTACACTAAAGAATGAGCAAAGGAGTTAACTTTCAAATACTCAACCTCAATAGTTTACTAACTAAACTGAACAACAAGCAAAGGAGTTAACTTTCGAAATAAATAAAGTGGTTAAGCTAAAAGTTTTTGGGCTAAATTAAGTAAGGAACACTATTGATTAACTTCTATTGTAGGGGGTAAACGTCACAGTGTAATGGTTAAACTTAATAGTGAGAAAAGTATTTTATTTTTTAATAATTGAAGCAGTTAATCTCAATAGTTTAATTGATAGGTTTAAAATGGGCCAAACTAATCAATTTCCTAGTTACTTATAGAGGTCAAGCTTAACAGTTAAAAATCGGTTCTGTACTGATTTGACAATATCAATCGCGTTACAGAAGAGATTTCACCCGAGCATTTCTTTACTCTCCAAAGTAAGGATAAGTGATCTTCAATTTGTCTAACAGTTCATAAATATCCCGGGCTAAAGCTTCCTCATGGATTCCTTATTTGATTTAGGTCTGGTGATTTTACTCGCCGATGTCATGAACTAATACTTCACGCACTAAACAGTTCGTTCTTTTTACCATAGTGGTGTGGCTGGAAGATGCGTTATCTCATTGAAAAAGTGCGCAGTTTGCATTGTGGATAATCAAGACGAGTAAAAACTTTTCTTTAGTTGTTGTTTTTTATTTCATTTTTATTATTCTCTAGCAACAGGAGCGGTTGTACCAACTATCACAAAGCTTCCCGAAATTATGAGGTGCAATTCTCTTCAAGAGCGCCGTGAAAAGCTCAGGTCTTCTTTCCTTATCTCATGCAAAGAATATTGATGACTATAAAACCAGATAAATTAAAGATTTTTTCTTAAAAGAAATGCACCACAAATGGTGGAGGGATGAGGGGGGAGGGCGTGAGTCTTCCCTTCCCCGGCCCAATAATGAATCATGCCCCCCACTTCCCAATACTACCACAATGTAACCAACATCCATATTTGTTGAATTGCAAAGCCCCTCCTCATTTTAGTACAGCCCCTCTCAGCCTCCCCAATACAAAAATCCTGGCGCCAACACAGCTTCAATTTCCCGCGTGTCCGCCGCACGTTTTCCTTGTCCCATTTGTCTCGTTATTCCTTTATCTCAGCCAGCGCTGTTTTTTTTTTCATATTCTTATAAGCTGAATTCTCTGAACCGTGAAACAGGCGATAGATTGTTGTTGCACCAATTTTAAAATGTAATAAAAACTGAAGGTTTATCGAACAATTCTCATTTTATGAAGACTCTCGGAGGAGGTGTAAAATTGGTTCGCTGGATACAGTATAAGCGATCGACACTTGGATTTTTTGGATGCCCCACATTTTGGGATTTTCAAAACTTTGCTGGCTATAGTTCAGGACACTTTAATCTTCTTGGCAGTCACACTTGGGTTACCTCCAGATTCAAAATAAGCCAGAATCCGCCCCTTTTCAAAATACTAAAGCGAAGTCGCTTGTTTTGAAAACTTCGTTTCCAGAAATCAATATGATGGAATTCCTCTGGGGCATACTTTCTAGTACCAGCTTCAAAAAATAAAATCATGGTTAGGAAAGGGTGGTGGGTATTCAATAAAATACGGTAAAATGTGTTCACATAATTGTACTAAGCTCATGAATATGATTGACACCCTAAAATCACCTCCAAATAATTATCACCTTCTGCACCTCCAATTGAGCGGCCTCGATACTCATAGGGCCTCTCAAAACTCATATTAGCACCATAATCACCCAAATTACTACCCTCACCGCCTCTCATTACCGCCATCAACACCACTCATTACCACTATCTGTACCTTTAATTACCACCCCTCAGTATCCTCTAATTATCACCTTCGGCAGTCGCATTAGCACCCTCAGCATCCCTCATTACCGCCATCAGAATCCCATAATTAGCACTCTCAGCATCACTCATTACCACTATCATCACCCTAATTACGGCCCTCAGCACCCCTCATTACTACCGTCAACACCCCTCTGTACCCCCCTCCAGCATCGACTAGTTATCACTTTTACCACCTCTCATCCCCACCTTCAGTACACTTCATTACCCCCTAATTACCACCCTCAGTACTCCTCAGCACTACCCTCAGTACATCTTAATTACCACTCTCAGCCTCCCTCATTACCATAACTACCACTCTCAGCACCACTTACTGCCACGCTCAGCATTTCTAATTACAACCCTTAGCACTCCCTAATTACAACCTCAGTACCCCTTACTACCAAGCTCAGCATCCCTAATGACAACCCTTAGCACTCCCTAATTACCACTTCAGTACCCCTAATTAGCACCCTCAGCACCTCTTACTATCACGCTCATCATCCCTAATTACAACCCTCAGCACCCCCCAATTATCACCCCGCACCCCTCACTACCACCCTCAGCATCCCTAATTACCACCTTCGGTACTCCCTAATTACTACCCTCAGCACCCCTAATTACCCAACAGTAATGAGCCGCTGGCAGTATCCGAGCACCTCGGCAACTCGCGCAACCAACAAAATCCGAGTCCGTCATAAATCTCATCTAATAGAGCCATTAGGCAGTTTATTAAATCGATGCAAGCCTAATTTCGTTAATTACAAAAAAGTGCGTCAAAAGTTTGCGTGCTTGCTGAGGCTGGGCTCTTGCGAGGAGCGGCGTGCGTCCACTTCTCACCACCCACGAGGATAGCAACTGCAATGCCAGTAAGTTTTTTATACGAGTTTAAGTATCAATTTACTTTATATGAATACAAAATACCGCATCTTGTTACCGAGACAAATACACCATTTGTCAAAAATCCCGCTTGCGTCATATATGTACATACAGTGTGTGTAAAATGAAGTACATTGATGCATGTAAATAGAGCGAGGAACTCAGTTTCGTACCTCCTTCATCATCAGTCCGTGCTCAAGTCAACTCCAACACCCCAGAACTTCTTTAAAAGTCAGGTGCGAAACAGCACTGTACCCCACTCTACCGCAACACTTCAGTGCCTTCTCCAAAGTTAGGCGCAAAGCAACACTGTACCCTAGTCTACCGCGACGCTTCAAAGCCTTCTTCAAAGTGAGGTGCAAAACACCACTGCTGTACCTAAATCTACTGCACTTCAGTGCCTCCTTCAAACTCAAGTGCAAAACAGTACTACATCGCAGTCTACCGCAACACTTCAGTGCCTCCCTCAAACTCAGGTGCAAAACAGTACTACATCGCAGTCTACCGCAACACTTCAGTGCCTCCCTCAAACTCAGGTGCAAAACAGCACTGCACCGCAGTCTACCGCAACTCTTCAGTGCCTCCCTCAAACTCAGGTGCAAAACAGCTCTGTACTCCAGAATATCGTAACACACCAGAGCCTCCCTCACTATCAGGCACAGAATAACTGCACTCCAACAAGCAGTGCACGATTCCTTCCGTAAAAATAACAGTGCTGATTTAGCGCACTTTAGACCGGGGCGCTTTACAAAAACAAACTGTAAACCATTTTCTCTCCGATCCGATGCATATTCATGAGAATTAACCGTTGCCACGGCACGGGTGCGAACAATCGTATTAGAGCTTGTATTTTTACTGATATAAATGAAGGACTGATAATGTTTTCGGAGCAAACAAGCGGTGCAGGCACCAATAAAGTGGAAACTTGCACAGCTCTACCGTTCTCGATGCGGAGATTACCAGAGTTCGCATGAATAGAATACGGGGTAAATCTGGACACCGGTGAATTCTGCTCTAGTCAGGCGAAGCATGTCCTGAATAGCAAGGCAAGGCAACTTTAATGGGTAAATGACTAGCATTATGCGGCAGTGGCGTAGAGTCTTTGGGGGTTTGCAGCGCTGGCGGTTTCTTGCAAGGTCTTTTGCAGTAGCATTTGTAGCACTGAGCGCATTTGTTCCTTTTTTCAATGAATAGCATTAAAATTGTAGCACTGGTAATGGTAATCACTTGGAAATTGTAAACAATCTTTAGTAAACGTAGTAACTGAGGCACTGAACCCGCGTAGTATTTTGTTATTTGGTGTTCATTTTTTTAATGACAGAAGTGATAATAGCATTGGATTGGTTTATGATACATGCGTTATATACAGTTTTTCATGACAACAACAAAAAAACAGCATTGGACACTCTGATTACCAAGGGTATTATATATGATGACTAAGATACCGGGCGGTTAACAGTGACAGCGTGAATGTGCACAGATATTCATTCTTTGGTCATTCATGCGACAGCGATTCTTCTAGAACGGAGGCATGTCGCGGGTCAGTTAACTTTTATCAAAGTTGGCGCAAACGTATTTAATAATCAAAAGAAGCGATAGCTGTCAGGTCCTGAAAAACAGGTCACAGCCGAAATTTATCCTGATACCTTAGATAGAGAACGAACGGTACATACAGTGTGTCCAGTAAAAAAAGTGAATATTTGAAGTAAAGTCTGAGTCGACAGTATCATTTGTAGCGAAACTATGTTAGTCGAAGAATGAAAGATGATGAAATCGTAGGAGCAAGTGAACGGAATATAAATAAATCGATATCGACATATATGGTATGGCCAGAAAACTAGTGATAATACACAAGTCATATGAGTAGTATGAGAAACAGCACAGGAAAATGGGCAGGACTTGGAAAGGACTGCTCATCTAATAAGCAAAAGATGTCATCATGTATCAAGAGAAACATAATTCCTTAATGAAGGTTCACACGGCCGTCAACGGAACGAGTTCTTTCAGGTAATCATCCGAATGCGCTGCTGCGTAGGCTGAAATAGTAGAAGTGGTCCGGGCTTTTTCAGTTCCAACTCACTGGAAATTTATAAAACATGAAGAGACATTCAATATTACTAGCGACACTTTCTATGAAAGTGACTTTGGAAAAACATTTTTAGGGACACTTACTTTGCATGCAAGGATACCGCAAAACAATTAATTGACCGATTAGTTGATCGAAAGAAGTCGTACCCTAGACTATCATGCGAGCCTGCCTCTATGTATGCAAGTAAAATGGTTGGCTCCTACTGCAGGCAGCAGCGAATTATTCAGGTATTACTCCTTTGTAAACATGACCGCAATTGTTATAAGAGAACGATTTTTGGCTGTAATAAAAAATAACACAAAATGAGCGCCTGTATCAAAGGTCTATGTAATATACTGTATTTGTGGGCGTGCGTGAGTTCTAGTTGAGTTCGTCACCGTACTTGGTTGTGAGAGAGAACTTCAGTGCCGAGTAATGTTATCAGGTTACAGTGCTAGTTGGTGAAGGAATGTCGTTAAGATCTTCTTGTTTATTTACATCTTACTATACAAGACTTAGAAGATATGATCCAATAATATTTAGCAAACATGCTACTTGATAGATGCAGACAAACAAGTACAAGGTCTACATCTATATAAGTGCTACAAGCAGAACGCTGTAGACTATGTGCAGTACTCTAATGCTAAGTACTGAATAAGCTGACGCTTGATAGCACAAGCGCCTTTAAATACCTATGATTTGCCGGCTTCATTTAGAACACCGGTTGCTTCCGCCGGATTCGAGTCGGAAGTCCACTGGTAAATTCCTGTACGTTAATGAGAATAACAAATATCTCCGAAACTCTGGTTACAGGCTTTGACAGACAGTTTTTACTGATATATGTTCCGCCCGTAAGGTCATTGATAATTACACATGCCGCTCAAAAGCAGTGCTGGTAAACCGCCACATTTTTGTATGGGGTCATAAAGACCTTTTAGGTTCGTATCTTATACGCTCTGACCTGAAAGCCAGCGGTGGCTACTTCCGCCAGGATGAACTCACACGATACAAAGAATGCGTCTATACATTTGAATGTTAAGGCTAACACACTGGGATGTTGTATGTGCGAAACACATATATATCAGTCTGTGGCAGCAAGGAACTGCTGCATTGAAAAGCGCCAAATACAATTAATTTTTTTATGATTGTTAAAATTATTACAATGACATGCTATCTCCACATAAAGTATTTTTTTAACGAAGAAATTATGCTACAGCAACACCTATATTCTTCAGATTTTCAATAGTACGGATAGTTTTCTTTCGCGGATTGGTATCAAACTATATCTAATTTTCATCTTTAACAGAAAAGACTGTAAAACAGAGCGCTGCTTCATATTTAGAGATATAATTATAAAAATGATTAGGGACAATAAAATAGTAAAATTGCGTATCAATGAAGAAGTCAGGCAGGGTGCACGGGCTCTTGCCATCGAGGGTGCGTCGTATGACGGCACAAGTACGAGGCGGCTGCGCGGCACCCGTAAATCCTCGGCACACTAATGTAACTACACGATATGCTCGGTACACTAACGTAACTACACGATATGCTCGGTACACTAACGTAACTACACGATATGCTCGGTACACTAACGTAACTACACGATATGCTCGGTACACTAACGTAACTACACGATGTGCTCGGTACACTAACGTAACTACACGATATGCTCGGTACACAAACGTAACTACACGATATGCTCGGTACACTAACGTAACTACACGATATGCTCGGTACACTAACGTAACTACACGATATGCTCGGTACACTAACGTAACTACACGATATGCGTTCTCAGGCTCCTGAGTGACCTAACAATGCTCGGAAATTTACACAGGCTGGAAACAGAAATTGCAGCTGTGCACAAGTAGAGCTGCAGCTGTACTCAGGTAGAGCTGTCGCTGCACACAGGTAGATCTACAGCTGTACATAGGTAGAGCTGCAGCTGTACTCAAGTAGAGCTGTCGCTACACACAGGTAGAGCTGCGGCTGTACACAGGTAGAGCTGTCGCTGTACACAGGTAGAGCTGTCACTATACACATGTAGAGCTGCAGCTGTACACTTGTAGAGCTGTCGCTGTGCACAGATAAATCCGCAGCTGTACACAGGTAGGGCTGCAGCTGTGCACAGGTGCAGAACAGGCACAGCGAGGGCCGCACAAGCAGAAGGGGCTCCAACCCACCAACATTAAAGATGTCCTCCTGTCCCACACACACGCAGCGCCGCGCAGCCAGTCCGACTGTGCGGAGGCCAGGCGGTGAGCGCGAACAGCGACGTTCGTTCTTGCGTCTCACGAAATGCGTTCGCAACGATACCGTTCCCTAGCAGATTTCTGAGCCGCTCCAGAAACACCGCTAAGCAGCTTCTGGGCGGTCAAAACAATTGTCAGGTTCTGTTTCATACGAGCCAAATGTACAGTAAGTTCAGAATCAATAAAGGGTTAAGGCCATGCAGCTACATGATGCTGGTTTGTGTGATGCCATAAACCATTTCATACCGAAAAGGATTGAAGCGACGAAAGGTCACTTTTAGTCAAGAAAGTTCAAACAATCAGAAAGTTATAACTAAGAGCAGGCGCCTGCATTAATGCTGTAATCGATTCGCTCCATTTTATCGGGACAATGCAGCCAACATACTGTAAGCTTTAAGCTCTGGAACGCGGTTCATGCATTAACCACAAACCAGATACCCTAGATACAGCCAAAAATTAAATTATTAACATTCCGTATATAGTTGTTACATATTTACTTGATATATATATATACTTTCTATATATATTTGGCACTAGCTCATAGAGGGCCGGGAGGTACATCCCGGTGTCTCTCCGGCCGGGAATGGGGCAGTCGGTCCGTCTCCTGCCGCCTATCTAATCTAATCTTTGCAGCATTAAGTACTTTACATAGAACTTACACTGAGAGATGAGTTATCACATTTAATTTATGGAGTATAACAATAGTAGAATATCGACAGCGACCTAGTGACGCCTCGAAGCTGTGGCCCACAGCCTCACAAGAGAAGAATGGTCAGTACATAACCACGTTACTACTGGTAATTCATGAAATGTGACAAGCTTAGCATCAGTAACGAGAAGGTACATAATATTATATCGAGGGCTTTGAGCCAGAAGTGGCTAGGTCCAGATTTGGCAAAATCGGGTTCCACTTACCAAGTGGGTGCCCGTGATGTATATTTTTAGAGCCACGGGTGTCTATGCCATCTTTTTTCATGCCATATATCTTCATAATGAAGATATGTGGCATATACACTTGTGACACTAAAAGTATACCTGAGGGGCACCAAATTGGTGAGGGAAACCCGATTTCGTCAAAAATGGACATAGCCACTTCTGGCTCTAAGCCCTCCATATAACAATCTATTGTTGCCCTCTTTTTCGCCCCCTCCATCCCCCCCCTCCACAGAAAAAATAGTTACATAATCCGTACAAAGCTAAACCACTAGTATGAATGCATGAGGTCTAAAAGGTGTGCAGCAATAATAATAATTATACGTTTCACAAGGCTAGCGTGGCAACTTGAAGCTCTCTACGCCCCTCCCCCTAAGAAAAAAAATATAATCTGCACAGACGTAAACCACTGCATCAACGTATGACAACAATTATTACACCGCGGTTGATAAAGTTACAGCAATTTGCACTAGCATCACAGAATCAATGTACAGTATAATGTTTAGCAAGACGGTCGTCAGAGCTACCGTAACAACAAGCAGCTCTGCACCCCCCCCCTCCCTATAAAAAAGCATGTAACCCCGTTCAAAACTAAACCACTAGCCTCAATGTGCGAGGCCAAACAAAGTTAGAACATTGATAACGATGCGACTTACGACGTTACGTAACAACCTCGACACCTTCCAAACCTGTGGCTCACGGCCGACCCCCAAGCCTTCCAGCCTCGGCGGCGGCGGCAGCAGCAGCCGGCGCAGGTCTCTCGCTCTCTCCCTACTCCATTTAGCATCCAATTCTGTGCAATCTACAGGAACCTCTTACGCGCCCCTCGCACCCCGCACCACCCTCTTCATCTCCCAACATTTATTCATCTTTAGGAGGCATTTGCATCCGCAGCTTGCTCCTACAGACGACTCGGGCCATGAAGCTCTATCATAGAGTCAAGTGGGAGAGGGAACGTTTTTTTTTACGTCGATGACATTTCGTCACGAAAAGGAAGCATATATGGCATTATGTTCAGGTTCATATTATTGTTGTTACTAACTAAAACCTAGTGCTGAGGTGACCCAAAACTTTTCAGTCGACGATATAAGATATTTAAAACGAGAAATTTATCAAATTTTCAAAGAGATTTCAAAGCCTTGCACCCCAATCACAACGGAATCAGTTTAAGAATCATGATCAACCTTTTCTTTTACTGGCGGATAGGCAAATAGACTTTGAATAAAATATTGAGCCAAAAATTATCAAACTGGTCAGATTCAATGGCGAGGCAGCGAAATTAACAGAAAGTCTATCAGTTCCGAAGCTTTAGCCGAAAATGCTTAAGTAGCTGAGAAAGTCAGCATTCAACAAGCACCAGTAACTGTGTGCGTCAGGAGATTTTGTCTGAGTTGTCAGCTGAGGTCTTGGCAGTTACAATAATTTACTAATACTAACTGGAGCCTTTGGAATTTTACTTAACAAAAATTTTGCTCTTCATTTATGCAGACGAAGTGTATGGATTCCAGGGTGACTGGTCATTGGTAACCTTTGTGAAGCAGCTCAAGTTGACCCGTGTTGTCCCTGAGCCGGCGCCGCAGTTACAGTATCTTCTTTTCCTATCTTCCAAGGTCAGGTTCACACTTATGACTTTTGTCGACGCTTCGGCATAAAGTTAACTCACAGATTACTTTAGGTTTACCGTGGTACAGCTTCAGCTTGCGCATAATTCAACTATCAAGAAGTAGGTTGCCTTTGGAGCTCTCACTATAAATAGTAAGTACAAATGGGAGGTTTTGACTATCTCTCCTAAATTTAAGCGACGTCCAACTCTCAAAGAGTTATATTTTACCATTCTAGCGCCATGCTCTAACACTGTTAATTGTATAGTCACTCTCACAGCAACGTAGTCGAATTAATTGAGCTGACTCTACGCTGAGAGCGCCGATGGAAGTTGCTGGTGTGAACCCGGCCACAAAGATGCCTACTTGTTACGGCCATGACAAGCAGAAGTATTCTACATAGAGATTCGATTAGCTTACCCTTTAGGTGAAACCTCTATAGTCTTACGATAGACACTTTCCCATTTGTAAATACTGAAGATCGTGTATAGGACTTACAGTAGCATAGCTGAGGCCGTTTAACTAAAAATGACTTACGTAATAATGTTTGTTCAATCCGTATCTTCGGCGTTTGAAGATCTTTATAGCTACTATACTACTACTAGTAATAATAATAATAATCTATATCAATGAGAATTCTGTCCAGCATACTTAATTTGTCATTACCGATTTGGATTTGATCTAGTGTAGCAAACTGCAAGCGTCCGACTGAGGTTCCGGGTAAACTAAATATTTATCAGCGGATTTGTTGATCTCCCGGGATTAGAAGGCGCACACCGATGTCACTTCTACTACACTTCACAATAGCGAAGCTGAACAATTTGAAATGACTGCCTCTGAAACGATAAAGCGAACCACTTCTCTTACAGAATATTTTTTAATTTCTTACAATTACAGTATTACAGGCCCTACTTTACAACTGCAGCCTTTCTTTCAAATTTTATCGGTAAATCTATCCACAATTTCTTCAACCTCACAATTCCCAACTGATGAAGCCCATCAAGAAAAGAAATCTCGTTGCAATAAAGCTACACAGAATGCTGCCGCCAACATCTCTCTTTCAGGATTCACTTTTTGAAACGCGTAGAACCAACGAAAAGAATTTTTGCAGTCGAGAAAAACCTTTGAATGGCAGAGATTCAACTTATACAGCGTTAGGAGGTGGCACTTCCTGTCGTAATCTGAACGCAATAGAATGTAATTTTCTGGGCCGGCACTTGTAGGAGTTCGGCAATCATTTCAGAGACGTGAACCTTATTAAATTGTGACCACGTGATTGCCACTATAAACCATGCCAAAAAATGCTGAAGTTTTCAGTCATACAAAAGCATTACACGTAAGAGACTCCGCTGAGTGTCAGGTTGCAACAGTAGAAGAAATATTTAGATTTTTCCACTTAGTGTATCTTTCTAAGGAAAGTATTATCATCAAAGTGATTTTCGGTGAGAGATGCAGGGAGATATAGAGTGCTGTTCTCTTTATAAAAATAAAAGATGAGAAAGAGAGAACGGCTACACACAATATTATGTTCGAAAATAAGAATTTTTAAGCGCTTCCGTCCTCACAAAATATTTGGCGGCCCATGAAGCTAAACTTACGAAACATCTTCTAAAGAGGCCAAAATTTCGGTTAGGATGAAGATATATGTCATCTTCAGCGAGGCAAGCATTTTGGCCCTAGCGATATAAATCATTTTCAACTTTTAAATACGAGAAAGCTTCATGCAAATAAAAAGTTTACAAATAATTTTGAAAACCTTAAACATGTACATAAGGAATTTACCCAAAATAACTAGTTGACATCACACTGTACTCAATAATAACGATAATAATGCTCATTTATTATCACTCATACGGTGAGATCAACTAATGGGATTTTCTTTACGCTCTAATTCTAGAATTATAAAAATCTGGTCCGTAGTGTGAAGAACAAGAGCAATAGCCAGCACGAGAGCCAATTTGCAAATCTGTTGCTGTACTTTCCTTTGCCTCTTTGATGCCGGAGTTACTCCATGCAGTGCATATGCGCTGCCGGCGCGTGAGCCTCGAACTCGGAACCCCCGCAATAGATGCACAGTCGATGCCAACGTGAAACCACCATCTAATGATAGTTTCTTTCAGGGCTTAATTAAAACTTCAAGACAACTTAATCCTACCTTTTCCATAGAAACAATACTACATATGTAGTAGGAGCTATGAGTATGGTATGCATCAGAGGGTGAAACAATGTTACCTTTAGCTAACTACAGAAACCAAAGTTACCTTTAGTTAACTTCAGTAAGCAATGTTAGCTTTAGCGTCAGGTGACTCCAAAACGTTTATTGTATTTTTCATCGTACTACGAGTCTCTGAGGCATCATGAACAATACAGCACCCGACAGGTTTTCTATGCTGCGGCCATGTACTCCTCTGGGCCATAGAGGGGAGATATCTGCAGCACGAACCAGTGTTTATGGGTGTTCTAGTTGGGTGCGCAGTGCAAAGCGACTATACTTTTGATTTAACCACTGACATCGAGGCCTTCTAACCCGTTTAGGTTTAAGCTGTCTCGAACTTTTACCGTAGTCCATCAATTTGCCACTTTGGACAATAACAAAAAAAAAAATATATATATATATATATATACGCGCTGAAGTTCCGGGCAAGTTGAACCTAAGCGGATTTAATTATTTTGATCTCAGCTTGCAGATTGAATTTTAAACCGCCTTTAGTACGACGGTTTAATCGAAGCCTGCTAAGTTTCAGGGAGAAAAAAAATAAAGATACCCGAAGAGGGTAATCCAAAAGCAAGGTGGTCTTATGAAAAGTGAATAATAAGTTCCCAATTAAGCTTAAATTATCGTATAGTGAGCTGTTCTCTTCTAAAGAGACCAGACCTGAAATTATATTTGGAGCCCACAGCTCGTAGCATAGCACGCGTACACACAAGAGTAGCACAGACACTGTGAACTAAAACCCCACTGACACAACTTGTACTGAGCCCCGAAAAGATGAGCGGACACACACGGTACTGTTGCCCACACATGCACGCTTCCGTTTTGCTATACTGAGCAATAAACGTTACTAGAATACTGAAAAGTCAAAGCCTTTGACGATATTACTAAACCTATTCGACAGAGAAGAAATAAGAGACGCGCAGTATGTCTACAAAACGTACAACCTATGCACGAGGGTGGTGCCACACAGAAACATTTTGCATGATCATAGCAAGCCGGAAAAGAAAAAAAAAGAACAGAGCACAGAGTAATAAGTAGAAGCATGAAGTGGGAAGAAGCAAAGTAGCAAGAAGGAAAGAGGTCCCGAAGAACTAGCGAAGGCTACAGTAGCCCTATAGGGTCTGTTTCGGGTGCTGCTCCCCATAACATATGATAGGCCAATGAGATGTAATGAAAGCTTATGATTGTTCGCAGCATGTATATGATACTATGAGCACTAATTAATAAAAATTATGTACTGTTCATGCCGGTACCCTTAGTTTTTGGCTCTCTTTAATTAACAACTTACACTAAACTCGGCACAATGGCAACCTGATTCAATGTATACTGAGGTAAAACTATGCGAAAAACCTAATCTCCCTATTTATATAAAAACGTATAGTAGCGATATTAAGTGTTATTGAATAAGTCTGGCTTTACTGAATACAGTCAGTTTACACCTAATAGCTATTTTATGCGTTACTGAATAATTCTGGCTTTATTGAACAGTCAACTTACATCTAATAGCAGTGCCTCGAATGAATGCTACACATGCATCTGTTTATTGCTTCATTTTGTGTACTCCTTCTTGCATTAGAAATGCTTCCATTTGAAGGTCCAAAGATACGATACCAAGTTTCTGTTTCCATTCCTAATTCACTTTTGTTGAGCAAGAAAATTTTTACGCGTGTATATTTCAAATATAGAGATGGAAAATCACAAAGTAACATTCAATTTCCTCTCCAAATAAACTTGGTTATTTGCTTGTTTATACTCCAAGCCGAATAAAACAACTCTAATATCAGTCAGCGACGCAGGAAAATGAGTACAGCGTTGCGTTATGAAATGAAACTGCTGAGTGCGTTGTTTTTTAATTAATTTTAAAATGATAAATAATTAAGAACTTCCATTGGCCTGAACTACAGAACCTCAAAGAGGTTACAAACTTGGGGAGAGGTGAGGGTTCCGCTTGCAAGCACGACATAGGAGAATAATTTTATATACGGAAGGAACGGTCTGCACTATTAATTGCT
Source organism: Parhyale hawaiensis (assembly GCA_001587735.2). Classification (NCBI taxonomy): domain Eukaryota; kingdom Metazoa; phylum Arthropoda; class Malacostraca; order Amphipoda; family Hyalidae; genus Parhyale; species Parhyale hawaiensis. The sequence goes on from LQNS02015105.1 coordinate 14,006,665, forward strand.
TCAGTTATCGCACATACCGTACGCTTGCACAGTTCTCAGCACTCCAACGCTCGCACGTCTGATGCAGAATCAGCAAAGTACGTATTGCCTCCAGGGCTTCCATTTCCAACAGCTCAATTCTATCCAATTGAATCAGTAGAAGTCCTCGATATGATTGAAGTGAGTAAGAAAACAATGCAGTGGAGCTCCGTTTAACAGAAGTACAATGCGAAGGCTATTCAGCAGATGAGCACTTACAGTAGTCGGATATTGTGCAGAACTGTGTAGAACACTCGTTACAGCTAACAGATTACAATCCAACGGACCCTGCAAGATTTTGCATAAGGAAACTAATGCAAAGACCCCGTCAACGGAGCGGGGTCGTGGGTTCCAGAATTTGGCATCAAGAAGAAGAACAGAAGCAGGACAAGAGAATCATTGCGTGAACCCGGTGAGTGGGAGTGCAAAACAGTGCAGTTGAGAAGGCACAAAACGCAACTGAAATCCTAAATCAGACTGGCATGCTGCAAGGCAGCGTCTAGTACCGCAGACGCTAAAAAAAGTACCGTATAGAATAGAACATGAAGTGTACCCTGCAGCATGCGATGATGCAATGCTGCTCTACGCAAAGCAGTAGGACGGTAAGCAGAAATAACAACAAGAATCTTATTTCTCTCACATGGTTGCTACGCTTAAAATAAGAGCATATAGCATCCCGAGGATATACATTTAGTGCTTACATCTCTAACATAATTGTAGGCCGCCTGATAAACTAAAACAACAGTTTGGCTTCGAAAGAGCCCGAAACTGCTGTTAAGGATGACGGCATATTTTTTCGTACGCACGATGATGAAGTTACAATTGTAGGCAATGCACGCATGCGATCTCCATTATGGTACTGTTAGCAATATTTTCAGTAAAGTAAGAACGTAAGTTGAATTTTTACCGAGGGTTTCGACTCCTGATGTGGTGTGAATATATTTAATTAGACATTAACAATATTGAAACAAAGAGCTGGGTACGTGGCTCCCCATTTTCAAAAGCTTGCATCTTTTGAACTATAACTTGGGAATTAGACTGATTGTTGGACAGATTTGCCTGGAAATCTATAGTTCACTTACTATAGTTCACTTTGTTGTATTGGTTTATGACAAATCGCATTATAGAAAGTGGCATGAAAAAGACGGGTTCAAGAAATCATCACGATGCAGTGCCGAAACGGCCAGCAGGTAAGGTCGCGAACAGCAACAAAGAGGACGGCATGGCGAGGCTTGGACGTTGCACAGAAAAAAAAGCAGCAACGGGCACCAGCTGGCACGACGCAACACCATGATGACGATGAACAGAAAGAAGAAGCCCATTACGAAGAGTGATATGTTGCGCAGAACAAAGGAGCAGCAGTAATGGGCGATGGCTGGCGGGGCACACACTGACGACCAACACGAGCAGCAAGGTGGAAAACCCATCAAGAAGAGTGGCATGGGCGAGAGCGGCATGTTGCACAGAGCAGTTCAGTAATGGGCAAAGTCTGGCTCGGCACTGCTACAGAACAGCGACAGCAGCAGCTACTCCACCTAATATGCATGCAAATGCCTTTCCAGACTGAGTGTTAAACGGCAGAAGGTGTTCCGCACATTACCAGCCACGAGAAGAGGGGAGAGAGAGAGAGAGGACCATCTACCTAATTGTTACTGGTGCTTAATGATATACGATGCATTGGGACTGTGTAAACAAGGGGCTGGAAACGGCTAGAGGCATGACGGAGTGCAGAGGTTCGAGCTAACTGCAGAGATGAGGGTGTGTGGATACATGGCATTGCTTCAGAGGAATGAGGTGGAGTGTCGACGGTCGGAGGAGCTGCTTCAGAGATAGGGTGAACAAGACATAGAATATTTGTTCTCTCAACGGATCAGTCCACGGCAGTAGTATATAGTTTCTTTACTCAAAAACACACACTGAAGTAAAAATCTATCAAATTTATAAATTTGTAGAAGGAATGAAGGAAATTCTTAAGACAACATGAAGAGAAGGGACGGTAGTTTTTCCTTACTTTATCATGAATGCTTGGAGTAAACTTCCTTCCAAAATTATCGGAGCACAGACAGCCAATGCGGTCGAAAATTGACTGAATAAGTACAGTTCTGAGAGCAGCACTCTCACTGAGAAAAATATTGATTCACGTGGGTGTTTCACAAAGGAAGATTTGGATGCACGTAGGTGTTTTACTGCATAGCTTGATGTGTAATCACAGCAGACACTGCAGTAAAAAAATATTTAAAAAAAACAGAAAATGAAAAAAGTTTCGTGGTTTCGTAACACGTGCGAAGCGAGATGCCGTTTCATACTGCCACGCAGATCGCCATTCTAATTTAAAGTTTCGCCTCCTGATGCTCTTGAATTCTACCGGTTTTTGATGAAACTTGGTGCATCATCGGCTTTGTCCTAAAACCGAAACACATAGGTAAGTGCATCATAAACGTGTCAAATGCATAATGAGACCTCTATATGCATCATCATGATACACTTCAACTAACTTTACTATTATGACAATAATAATAATAATAATAATTCATCATCTCGCATAAGGGGATACACCTGATGTAACTTTCATTTTGCCTCAATTATTCTAGTATTTTGATAATTTGGCACCGGCAGCCTGCAAAGGAGGAGATGACGTCAGCATGTGCTGCGGAGAAATGAAAATCTCTTGCCAGCTGACTTCGATGCTCCGAATTTCACAGCGCTGACTTCTCTTTTTCTTCAATATCTCAGCTTCCAAATTCTACAAATCAACAAACGGAATACCTCGATAGGCGTATTTACTGTATAAAAGACAATACACGAATATTATTACTGTTATTATAATAATTACAGTAGAGTTAATTAAAGTGCGTCATGACGATGCACTTAGCATATTTATGATACACTTGCATTTCGGTTCTGGGACAAAAATGCATGTAATTTTGATACATCTAACCGCATCAAAATACGGCAAAATTTCTTTCAGTGCTCCACAGCTTCGGTAAACTTCTCCGTAGCTCGGCATTAAATTTCTAACCACCCGATCTTTCAGGGGCAGCTTTGTTATGATGACCTTCAATAAACTATCCGACATAACGTGCCTGCATCCCAACCACCGTGCTGCAACTCATCATGTTTATCCAGTCAACCACGGTTTTCCATTAATAGCTAATGAGTTTTCTATGCGTTGCTTGACGGCAATATAGAGCATAGAGGATCGCAGCCTGGGTTGTGAATCCTCTCTGAGAATATGCCCCTTATTATTATCATTACCTCCACCAAAGAGATTATATTTTCGTCGAGTATGTTTATCTGTGTATTTGTCTCTTTGTCTGTCACCAATATAATTCAAAAAGTTATGAACGGACCTTTACGAATTTCATAGGGAATGTTAGGCGTATTAAGAGTGACAGATGATTAACGTTTGGTGAACTTCGTTCAACCGTTTGTTTGTTTGTTTGTTTGTCTGCCTCTTTTTTTCTTAGTACCATAAGTCAAAAAGTTTTAGATGGATTTTTATGAAATTTACGTGAGTAGTTAGGCATATCACGACGAGCAAATGACCAAATTTTCGTGACGATCTGTTTGTTCGTTTGCTCGTCTTTCTGCTTGATTTTATGGTTGTTATCAATATACCTAAAAAGTTAGGAGCAGATTTTCATGAAATTTACGGGAATTGTTAGAAATGTTTAAAGACATAAATGATAAAATTTCGGTGTTAATCGGTAGTTCTGTTTGCGATATTGACTAATGTTCCACAGAATGCTTGTTAGTAGCATCACTCGAAAAGTTATGAAAGGATCTTCAAGAAAATTATAGAAGTTGTTATTATTTTCAAAAGGCACAAAAGATTAGCTTTTGGTGCTGATACAAAGAAAATCATAGTTTCAAGGCAATTTTTTGTTACCGATGCTTGGTGGATGTATGAGCTTGCAGAGTGCTCTAGTTATTATTATTATTTTTATTAAAAACTTCACGCTCAGGTATCCACGGGCAGATAGTGGAATCAACATGATGCTTTATGCAACACCGGAAAAGCCGAAACGCTGCCAAGGAATATCCAGCAGCGGGTCATTAACAGCTGATGCCCGCAAATCAACATTGCCGAAAGCTGATCCCACTAATTGAATGAATTTCAGACCAAAATGGTTTAGGGTAGAAAACACCGACTGAACGGACGAGTTTAGCACCCAACCGTCTCCAGTGCGAGGCGGTGGGCATAAGCTACAGCATATGTATTTCACCCAAAACCTTGAGGACAGGATCAGAATAATACACCAATATCTTGCATTTCTGTATATTCTTGAAACATACAGAAGCAGGCAACCCTTCACCTATGGGATTGCTTCACCAGATCACTCTGTGCTCTCAGCCAGCTGACTAACCTAACAAGTCGGGCCAGTACATGCAAGTGGTTGGCAGCAGCTGAAGCCCATACCGGAGAGAAATACTCCAACAAAAGCAGCAAAAAAGGATAAAAGTATCGACGGACTTCATTTTTGTTCGCAAACACAGAATTTACCTTAAGCAGAAGCCCAATCTTACTCGAAGCCTGTGATACGTGATGCCTAATGTGCGGCTTAAACGTAAGCTTTTCATAAAAGACGACACGGAAAATTTTCAGGGCGCTAGGCCCCTGAACCAGTGCCATCTATCTTTAAAGGTAATCGTTGGGTTAAATGTGTCTGAGACCGGTTGATAATCATAGATTTAGCGGCACTGGCATTCTGTTTCATACTTTGGGCAAAGCATCACGCATTAGTGCGCCACAAGTTCCTATTTATGGATTGGGCGACATCGTTCGCATCAATGCTATCACGGTCCAAGGTGACATCCATGAGGCAGTAACAACACATCCCTGCTCTGTTTCCCATCGAAGTGAGTCGAGAAGAGCACCGCCTTATACAGGGGATCAACACCACCGACCGGGGCCAACAGGAGGCGGTAACCAGGGCTCAACACCGAAAATAGACCTTTCAGCTAACTTCACTTGAGATGTATATTGTCAATACTTAGCAGAGACAACCTGGAACGCTAGGTACCTCTGACGATACTGGTTTCTCTCATATACACGCTGAGCCTCGGCTCTATGCGGTACATATGTCTGCCCCAACGTGCGGGAACGCGAAACGCTGCAAGGCCCGAAATACTGCTTGCTTAGCTGCAATAACCAACGAACACGTACTGATCATCAAATAACAAGAATTATACTTTTCGGGACAAGCCTCTCAAAAACCAACAGTAAAGTCGTTAAATTCAAGGAAAGGGTCACCATTGTAAAGGATTTGGCCCCAAGGAAACTTCTTTACCACCCCAGCAATATCATCACAATTTGCTCTGCTTTCAACGTACACCACTTTCCTGATTTAACCCACTGGGACAGCCTGGTTCAATCCAATAACAAAACAAAGTTAAAGTGGTCTGAAGTGCCAACAGGGGAGCCAATTGATGCAGTCACCAAGTCAGGGATATCAGTCACGATCAGGTCAAGACAATTGCTAAGAAAATGCGTGGACCCCCGAACAAGATGCACATAGTTAGACAAGGTGTAAAAGTCCAGCGCAGCCTCACCAAGTACCTCAGTGAACGATTTAAACCCAAACCAGTCTCTACGGTCTGCATTTCTATTTTCGGTAAAAACAATTATAACTTGGCATCCACACTCTGAATGAAACCCAACGCTGTCAGCAAACATCCAGGAAGGGAATCATCAGTTGCAGAACTCTGATACAGTCAGAACATATGAAAACTGTTCCGACGACCACTAAGACTAACAACCACTAAAAACTAGTGCATCATGATAAACACATTCATATACTCACTTCCGATAGGCGCAAAATCCATTCACGATATAAATGGTTCTTTCACGAAATCTAGGCCTAGACCCAATTAAGTGGCTTGCAGAGAGGGAATAGAAAACCTGTCAGGGCAAGCTCCGTGCCATGTCTCCGACCTGACACACCAACACCACGGAACACGAAACTGAGCTCTGTAGGGTTCGCATTCAATCCTTTAATAGTACAATGAAGGAGACGACAACCTCCAAGCCGACCCGGTCCCGGATTACTCTCCACATCCCCATACAGAAGTAGAAAAAATGAAGATAAAAGAAAAACAGATGAAGACGATAGAGCGAGTAAAAAATCCCATGAATACAACATATGAGAAGCAGAGACAGAAGTAAACGGGCCACTCGGTAGAGCAGCTGCCAAGCAAGGCTTATCAACTCCAAGTTCGCCTGACTATGGAGAACGACAGTCGTGATCGACAAATGGATGCTTCTACCAATTTCCCATGGACCCTCCGCTAACAGCACGGGCTTAGTACACAAAAAAGGATAAAAGAAGATAGGATCCCGATGTGCCATCAAGATATAAGGAGAGAAGCTGACCGTGGAATGCCGGACACACGGCTTTGGTGACAGCCACATGTTTTCCTCGCTGGATACTGTTAGCTCCTTGGAGCTCAGCAGCCTTCCATACACATATCCCCACTCATATGAGGGATCACACAACCCCGCCTTCCACTTGCTCCAACACCCGCGAAGCGGCAGTCTGTGGCTAATGAGAAAGAAAATAAGTTTAGTTGCATAAAATCGACCCCGCGTTAGTCGCTTCCTACGACACGAGCAGGCGATAGGTGTAGAATTCTTATACCGCTACTCCATTTATTGTCATTGATCTGATGTGATATAGCTCACACTACTGCACGGTTCCAGTTGAAACAATGAACGGAAGGAATTCTCAGAAATTAATGAATAACAATGTAGAACAGCCATAAACGACTTCATTACTCCAATGCAACATCATCTCATCTAGAAGTAAGCAAGGATATGCACGTCGCGTCTCCCTACATTTCCCGTAGACGCTGTCAGTCGCCAGCCGGGGGATGGGGCCGGAAGCGCGTATAAACGTTACTCTGAACTTAAGATTTCACAAGATTGGAGCCTATTTGGTACAGTGAGGCAGCAGGGAACTCTAGTCCAAATGTAGGTTATATAAGATGGCAGTAGAGACCCAAACACCGACGCGCCCCGCCTCGCGGCGCAGGCCATACACAATCTGCAATAAGTTGTACGAGCCCAAACTGAGCTTGCGCGGTAGTGCAGCTTTCAGTGGGAACACGAGAGCAGAGGGGGAGCAGCAACCCGTGGCTTTGAAGCGACCTCGTATACATTTCTTCTCACAAGTTTGCTCGAGAGTCTGCGGAAGATGCGCTTAAGTAAAGCACATTGGAAACACAAACACCGACTCGAGCCTCGACTTGATGAAATAGCAAACATTTGACTGAAATTTGGGGTAATGGTATCGTGTAGCCTTAGATGTGAACGGTCCGCGATGTGCATAGCGATGCAGATATCTGATACGGAAAATCACGTCAATATTTTAGAATGTTTGTACTACAGGAGCAGTAAACACCGGTACCAAACACAGGTTAGTAAAATCAGATGTGAACCGCTTTATTAACGTGTGTGGGATGCAGATACCTACACTCTACAGTAGCTAGCGGCGCCAATTACTTAGGAAAAATTCCGATGTACATTTTAAACTTTTGTATTTTAGACACAAGGAACACGCATACTGTAAATGCGTAAACCTAATTAAAATTAAATTAATTAATTAATTAGAATAAAATATGTAAAGAGGTAGTCTTACAAAGACTTTAAAGGTAAATAAATGACATGTTTAACAGCAAAGTGCAAGTTAAACAAAAGAAAAATGTGTACCAGAAATGATACATTAATTCACATTACATGGCACACTATACATTTTTGCAGAAACTGGATCTATTTATTCATTGTATTCCGTAAATCTGAATAATTATTGAAATGACCTGCATATATATGCAGCAATGCGTTACCTTAAAAAGTAAAAATATACCCCCTCTAAATTTCTTTTATTACAGTTGATACTGCGTTTACACAACTTTCAGTTACAGTAAAATACGCAAACAACATCAGTCGAAGCGATTTACGCAATTAAAAAATCTTAGGCCCATGATATTCAATTTTCTACCATATAAACATCGTCTGCTTACCTAAAGTTTCCCGATTGGGCGTGAAGCTTTAGATATTTCTTTCCGCTCTTAGTAGCAAATACAGTATCAACTAAAGCCAGGTGCCCACATAACAACTTCCGTTGCCGCTACTAGCCTAGAAGCAACTCAACTGCTCCGTTTACGAAGCCGTGGCACGGCTTCAGCTTGCGTAAAGTTTAATTGTATAAAAAAATATCGAAAACCTCAGTGGCTACTGCAATGTATAGACCATATAGCAAGTGACAATGGTGAACTCTCAAATAACCCTTCTAATTATGAGCAGTTTAAGTCCACACAAATTGATATTTTGGGAATACGTATACGATGTCCATAGACGTTATGCTGAAGTCACGGCCACCACTACGCAGTCGGATTAGTTGAGTTGCCTCTAGGCTGCTAGCTGCAACGAAAGTTGTTACGTAGGCACCGGGCTTAAGACGATTACCCTTCTTAATAGGAAGCATGGTATCATCTAGGACAACTACTTCTCTTAACAGCAAGCATAATATCACCTAAGGCTAACTCAGCGATCATCGTTAGCCTGCATGACGCACCGGTGCAAGATTCTGAAAAAACCGGAGTTTCTCCTTAAATTGAAATCAAAGAGAGGGAAAAAAACACTCGGGACGCAGTCTCGAGATGATGAATTAACAACAGCTGAAGCTCTAAAGAACAGCCGCAGCAACACCGCAGGCAAAGTGGAAAGTAATAATTCGATGTTGCACCAAGCACAAGAACCATTTTTTTTAAGACGACGAAGTTGCTCTAATGTAAAAGCGTCAAAAAATGCAATTTCTATTCAGGAAGGCCCTGGCGAGCAATCCCGAGCCCATTTCTTTCTCAAGAGCTATTTTGAAAAAAATCTTCCATCATAATCAAGCATGATATTCAATTTTCGAGGGACGAGGCCCTCTAAACGGGCCGTTCTTGGCAAGTATCCTATAAAGAACATTAGGCTTCAAAGTGAGGGGAAGGATGGAGAAGGGGGGCCGGGGGCGTCAGGCAGAGAGCGTCCTGAAGTGTTTCAGCTCGCTGGAATTTGCCGCTATTTGATTCTTACGGAGACGCTAACTCGCGGGCTTAGAAATGGGAGGTACAGGGACAGCTGCTGCCACCCAAAGTTGTCAACAAGATAGTGCAGATAGCGAGGCGTTCGCACTCTAGTCCTTTATTCCCCACGCAAAGTGCAGAGTGCTCGAACGCTTTGTTACTTGCTCATAAACACTACTGTATATCGACGACAAATAAGGTGGCTAAAATATTAACAAGCTTCCAGCAACTATCTGAAGAGATTGCTCAGCTATTTCTTTGAATTTGAAGTGAAATAGGACCCAAAAGGCTGTGCACGTCTCTGTTGTTTACGAAGAATCAATCCATTTTTCTAATGGGTGAGGGGCTTTTGCAGGTGTCAGCCCGGCTTAAGTCCTTTCGGTAGACATACATCGAAAGCACATAAAACAGTTTATTGAATTTGGAGATTATAAGTGTGCATCAACTCGGGATATATGAGTGGGGAGTCTCAAAGAGAGACACTGCTGCAGAATTTACCCAGGGTATGAGTACGGGAAGTTTCGTTTATTTCGGCTAGCATGCATTGGGCATTTGTCGAAATTAGCCCGATTCGCTGCAACGTCAACTCGCTCTAATACATCGCTAAGTAAATACACCGCCTAGTATAAGTATTCATCGAAAATGGACACAGCATTATTCATACGCATTTAAAATTCACCAGGAAACAAACGATGCATCGTAGAGACACTTTGGATTCGTCCATCGCACGATATGTGCTTAGTTTCCAGTTTTGTTGAAACTTCAGGTCCGCGCTTAGTGTACCTTCTTGTGTATTGTAGGCTTCATCTTACGCATGAACATAGCAGGACGATAAATTGGGCACTATATATAGCATTCCACTGTAACGAGGCAGTAGTGGCCACACTCACCACTTTTACTTATGGAAGAAAACACCAGATGGCCCAGTACAATGTATCCTTTGCAGCAGAAGCTTCAGTACCATCAGTAAGAGCAATTAGTGGGTATGCATAACGTACATTATTTACCGTTACACACCAGTAATGAAAATTTTCATATTTTCTGCACAAAAACTAAACGCTCCAATAACTATCAGTCTCCAAATCCTAAGAAATACTAAATTAGGACTATCATAAAAGAGTTTTAGTCTCTATAAGTAGGTACTGTCATATCTATGGTGTAGACAAAACTTCGGATATGAAATGTTTTCCTAATACAAAAAAAAAAAAAAAAACTAGTGTTCATCTCAACGGGACTGGCAACGTTTATTTTTCCGTAATTATATACATAGTTGTGCTCTGTACTTTTGTACTTACAATATTTAACCAAATTTTATATTTTATTGTCATAAATTCTGTTTAGCTTCACATTTTTGCAGTGAATTCTGATATAAAGTTCAATAAACAATATGACAAGAGCAATCTAAAATGAAAAATTTGTAATCTTGAGCGATTAATTTATAACCATAATCTTAATTGGAAATATGTTTACGTATGACGATATATTATTAGGCGACGATTTTACCGGTACCAAGTTAGTATAAACTGGGAAGTGCCTCGAGTGTGAAGTTTTAATAATAACAACTAGAGCACTCTGAGAACGCATACCTCCGCCAAGTAAGGCAACGGTTACGAAAAAAATTAAAATTGGTTCTGAGACCTTGATTTTCTTTGCATCAACAACAAAATCTAATTATTTGTACCCTTCGACAGTGTTAACAGCTTCAGTATTTTTTTTTTTTAAGATCCGCTTATAATTTTTTGAGTTATGCTGCTAACAAACATTCTGACAAACATTAGTCAAACTCACAAACGGATCAACCGATCATCATCAAAATTTAATCATTAATGTCTGTTAACATTGCTAACAACTCCTATAAATTTTATAAAGATCAATTAACAAGTTTTTTTTAGTTATTGTGCTAACAAGCATAAAATTAAAGACAGTGACAAACGAACAAACAGATCATCACAAAAATTTGGACATTAGCTCTTCGTGTTATACCAAACAACTCAAGAAAATTTCACAGAAATCCATCAATAGCTTTTTTCAGTTATGGCATTGAGAAAAATGAGGCAGACAAAAAAAAAAGGATGAACAGATCTTCACCAAAAGTTAATCATCTGTTTCTCCTAACATACCTAACAATCACAGCAAATTTCTCCGAAATCCGTCCATAACGTTTTGAGTTAACTTGATGACAGACAGACAAACAAAGAGAGAAACAAACCCGACGAAAGCAGATCCTCCTTGACATAGGTAATAATAAGCCAGCAGCCGTTTTCAAAAGTCAATCAAATGGTGTTAGAATATCGAGATTAATGGGCCATACCTACACACAAATATGTCCTTCACACACGAATCCCAATATAAAAAAAATGCGCTACAATATTTATCTGACATAATTAATGACAAAAGTTTTCAATGAAGTCGTCAACAAGAGAGAATAGGTACAAAAGACGTGTGCACGATAGGTCATGTTAGTTAAAATTACGTAGTTAATAAGCCGCGTACAGAGCAACCCATTCATTCCGCCTTGACTGATAACGCTACGAGTTATCGTAATAAATTATCTGAATTAACTTAGTAAATGAAATACGGATATTCCTTTTAGAAAACCCGATTTTAAGTTGGCAAGAATATAGTCAAAATCAAACCAAAAAGACATCCCTGATAGGAATGACTCAGTCAAAAGTGCAAGTTTTTTCAGCTAAAGACTCTGTAAATGCACTTTATATTTGACTTTTCAGTGTCTTTATCTTAATAACTGTGAATTAGAATAGGATTTATATTCCAAAACTTCTATTAGTAAAAGTTATATAACCGTGTATCATATGATGCAAAAATGTTACCAGCATAAGTTATGATCCAATATGAAGTAAGTTATAACCCTTTAACAAAAAAAAGCTTTTCTTCTACAGAGATCACAGTTTTTGCAATTTTTTGAAGATCCTTTCATAACTGTTTGAGTTACGCTGCCAACAAACATTACGACAAACATAAGTCAAACATACAAACGAACCAACCGATCTGTACCAAAATTTAATCATTTATAACTTTTAACATTACTAACAACTCCTGTAAATTTCATGAAGATAGATTATTGCGTAACAAACATTATGACAAACAACTCAAACAACATTGAAACGAATCAGCCGATGAGCACCAATATTTACTCATTTATGTCTTTTAACATTACTTACAATTCCTGCAAGTTTCATAAAGATTCACTCAAAACTTTTTTGAATTATTGCGCTAACAAACATAAAATGAAACCCAGCAATAAACATACGAACGAACAAATACATCATCACAAAAACTTGGTCATTTACTCTTTATAATATACCTAACAACTCCTGTAAATTTTATAAAAAAAATCCGTCCCTAACTTTTTGATTTATGGCATTGAGAAAAATGAGACAACCAATCAAACAAACAAACGGGTGGACGGATCTTCACCAAAAGTTAACTATCTGTTTCTCTTAACATACCAAACAATCCTTGTAAATTTCGTCAAAATCCGTCCATAACTTTTTGAGTTATCTTGGTGACAGACAAAGAGACAAACAAAAGCCAAACCCGACGAAAACATAACCACCTCGGCTGAGGTAATTATACCAATCATTCCAATGACAAGAAGAGGTTGCACTCTTGATATGGTAGGAAACAAAACGTTCTGATTGCACATCGGCACAGATAGCTATTACCAGAATTGGTTAAGCTCCCCATATCAGCTCAGGTTTACTATCGTGAAGATTTTTGCAGTGAGATCGACCCAAGCCCTAGACTGTGGAAGTGGTATAGCACGATTAGCTGCAGAGTTTAGTGTTAGGTTAAGAGTCTCATCGGAAGCTAAACTCCCTCTGACACAGGAGCAGGACTCGGTAAAGTGGAAGACCTCGAGTCTTTATGCAAAGATTGTGAGCAGTTAGGGGGGTGCTACAACCAGCTAATTCCGAGCAGGCCAACCTACCGGGACGCTAATGTTCCTCTAACGGCCCAACTCCGGACGAGAAGTCAGAGCGCCAATGCTTTTATGGACGGAACCTCCACAGCTGTGCCTTCGCCTTCGGAATGTCAGAGCCTCTTACGTTACCTTCGGCGAGCAATTCATCTCCGTAAATATCCAGTCTAATTATCGGGATTACAAATTATTGTAATCGCGAGTGATTTTCGCAGAACTTGCGCCTTGAGAATGTTAATCAACCAACATCGTGCAATATTCGAACTTCAAAAGCTGCCAAGGCGATGATGGCGTCGTAGCCATGCATGGCGCGATGTTCATGGCCATCTTGATATAAATTTCTGCGAAATGTAGCCGCTGTAGAAGCAGATTTCGAGTATTTTCCAAGAATGTGATGGGAGTTTTGAGAAATTTTGCCTTTAGGTACAATAAAATACGAGACGAAGGAATATGTGTACGCTACATTCTTCAATAGACTAATATGTATCATAGGATCTAGCCATTGTCGGTTTCAGGAAGCGTCACAACATGGCGCCCTGTAATAATGACAGTTAGTTATAGTTAGGAAGTTTAAGCCTCTGTTTCCGAGCAGAACGAACAGTATTAATGACAGCACAAACAACTACTGTATTGTTACGCGGGAATTAACGCCTTGTTATGAACGGCGATTGCAACTCTTTATTACCCAGGAAATAACGGCTCGTATAAACGATACGATAATAATAAAAAACAGCTATTCGCCAACTTCAAAAACCGTGATGCAAAGGAGAATAAGAGGCTGTATAAAAGGGTCTTCTATTTTAGAGAGTATGCTAGAAATTCATCAAGAAGTGGCAGGGAGCCACGAGGTCGCTTTATTGGACGCTCATCAAAGCATGCCAGAAAAAAAGTGAGCGTAAATATCAGTGCAATATTAGGCAGTGCAGAGACAACAGAAGGGGAGCTCAAATTCTCCGCATAGTTTACCTTCGAGACACTGGTTTGAGTGAGTGGTGCCTGCATGGTTAGGGAGAGAGACAGAGAGAGGGAGGGAGGGAGAGAGAGAGAGAGAGAGTAGGGGTACGGAGAGAATTTGAAATAGGGGGGCCCTAGGGTGCAGCACACACACAGAAGCCTGTAGTTGATGGTAGCAAGCTTCTTAACCAGAAACCGTTAGATTCTGATGTTAAGCGTTCTCGGTGTGAATGGTGTACTTACTAAAAAGAAATACTTTTCTCAAAATCACAAAATCATTGGGTTAGAGGGATAGGTTTCATTTGCCAGAGGGTTTTTTCTCTGAATGTACAACTGTGCATAGTGAGACAAGCAGGCCGAAAACAGAACTGTGCAGTGTCACGAGCAGCTAGTAGTGTGTCTGGACCGGCGTACATTAGCATTATAATCTTGAACCACCGAAAATGCGCACATGGCATAGTCGATTCGTATAGAATGGCAGAATAATATCGAGTATAGGTCTAGGTAGGCACATAGAACACAACAATTCTACGTAGCAAAATCGTGTAGTACAGCGTGATGTGGTGGTAGGAACAAATCAAGAGAGGAACCTACACTTCGAAGCCTGTAGTAGAGAAGGTCTCATAACCTAAACACAGTTAAGCATATCACGGGCCAATAGGAGATCCCGTAGACGTAGGACAGCGTAACTGGCAGGGAAACTTTGGAAGAGGAAAACGCAATAGCATAAGCTAACCATGCGATAGCGCAAAGGATTAAGTCAACCCCAGAAGAAAAATATTACCCAGTGAATGGCATAGGTTGAGTAGAGAAGATGGCAATCCAGTGAACGGAATGAGACATAAATGTGTGCTCTAGACACATCAAAGTAACGTTTCTTTAATAGACTATAGTACACGCTTGTCTTATTGTTATTCTGTCTGCAAAACAAAACTGGAAGAAGGACGCTCCAGATAAGGGCACATTCTATATTTTTCCTCATAGTACGAGTAAAGTGAATATTATCCCCGACCGCTTTAGACACATCGAAAGGAAGTCTTTCCTAAAACACCAAAGTAGACTCTTGTGTTCTTGTTATAACAAGAGCCGTGCGATCGACACCCAATATAGCGTTAGGCAATACAGGGCGGGAAGAGAGAGGCAGCACACATGACCGTCCTGCCAACGACACAATTTGCATCAGAAAGACAATTGCAATCAGCACCAATTGGATTAGATAGCGAAAGGAGTCTGGAAGCGCTGCAGCGTCTGAGAGGCGCTCGCGCTGCCGAAGAGAATGCACTTTAAAGCTCCACCAAATCTGGATACGGCGAGGCTTTTCCAAATGTGAGGTCGGTGCGGGGACGCCGGCTGCAATTTACGGCTGCAAACCCTTGCAGCTTCTTTCACCAACCTTCAAAGCGGCCCTGTATATTTTTCCCTAATGCAGCGAGAGCATTTTAGCGAGAGAAGAGACAGGCAGGACGGTAGCGTCAAATAATTCTGAGTCCCACTGTCTGCACCAATTAAAAGCATCAAATCCAATCTGTACGCGCTAATTGATTTAAAAGTACATCTTCCTTCGCCCACATCAAAGAGCCGTTAGCTGTGCGCCGCTGATAGAAAAGTAATTCCAGGGCCTCGCTCCAGACAACTCCATCAAACTCCAACCGACTGCCATGCTACAGTGACGAATTTCCTGTAATTTGCAAATCAAGCAAGGGACTGCATCGCTCAAATCGATTTATTATGGAAAATTTGACGATGAGTTTCTACAGATGAAACTGTCATTAGCAGATTAGTGGGGGCTGATGGGAGCAGGCGCTGCTGATGACATCGATGTAGCAAAAGCTGTGTTGCGTCTCGGTGGTTGTGCCAGGACTTGTGCTCCAGAGTTATGTTGCGGCGTGTTGCGCCCTCTTGCGTTGCTTATGTGTTGTGCTCGTGAGCGTTATTTAGTGTTGTGCTAGCGTGCAATGCACGAAAATCACTCGATATTCGCACAGTGGTACTCGTTGAAAGCTGTTATGTAAACTGTACTCGATCACAGCTTTCTTTGAACGTTGCATTTTGCTCCTACATGCTATATGAGCAAGTGTGTAAATTATAATAATAGCAGAAATGGTAACCAGAAGAACAATCATAGAAACTTATATAATCGCTCACTAGATGAAATACAACTGTCAGGCTGAGCACAGACTTCATATTATTATAATATTACAATTACAATAGATACTTAGTTTACGCGGCCATAGCCAGGGCACAGCTTTGTTCCTCGTGAGAAAGAGGAGAGAACTTATATTCTGTGAAGAGAAAAGAGGAACTCATGCACAAGGGTGTTCCCATAAAGGGTTCAACGCGCATAGAAACTGCAAGCCGGGAAAGAAGAGGAACAACAAAACATAGTATCATTAGAAATACTCTGGAAGCGGAAAGGAGTATTGTTGGCACGAATTAAAGATGTCCCGAAAGCCTAACTAAGGCCACCTATATGCGTTTCCCTGGGAATGAGACGCCTCTTAAATATGGATGGGCGACTCTAAGCAGCCTAACCATTCATTCTACTGCACATCCTCTGCCGCTGAGATAGCCCAAAAAGCTTCTAATGACCCTAGAGGATGAAACTGCTAACCAAGTATTACTACTGGCGGCAGTCGAACGAACGTGTTATCTAACCTAAGCGTCCGAATGCGTGACTGTGTCCGTCGAAAATGTACAAGAGCACACAAATTCTTAGTTGAAGTCACTATACAAATCTGAAGAGGTACCTGAAATATTACTAGCGATACTAGCACATCCACCAGATTTGCTGGCTACTCTTCTGTTAAATCTTTCGTTAGGCACAGTTGCGCTTGTAAAAAAAAATTTAGGCACTGAACTGAGGCAACACGTTTACCTGACTGTAGTGTGAACACGCCTTCAGCAGATAAAAAAAATTGAAAGGTTTCAAAGGGAGCTTTCAGCTTCATGCTATTGCATCATGTAGCTGGCAGAGAACTTCCGGCTGCCACTGAACAGAATTTATGGCTGCCACGGCAATGCCACCATACGTCACAGAATTGATAGCTGTTATCTAATGCAAGTCGCTAATAATAACAACAACAAAATGATATTTATTTACGTAATCCAAGACAGAGACAAGAACACAGTTCATTAAAAAAAAACCAATTGAATGATTATCGGGCACGTTGATATAAGAAAATGTGGACACGCCAACTGTGTGATTTAAGGTCAATACATATTCCATACAAAATTATTAGTTTGGATTATTCAGCAGTGAACGTAGCAAAGCAAGGAAAAAAATATGGCACGACTCTGACCAACGTGCGCCAGCAAACGTAATTTCCAACTTGTGAGTCCATTACGCTTCACAAAAGAGTTCAGCAACATCGAGTTCGCTTCAAACTTTATAAAAAGTCGAGCAGAAACAGGGCACATTATGTCAGCCACATCTGGGAATAGGAGAGAGTGATTTTCTTTAATTCCGTCATTCCTAAAATGCTGCTTAGCGGCACTAGTATCGGAACTTGTTCGCGGCAAGGAAGTTGCCCTGTTTGTGTCTGAATGTATTGTGTGCTAGTGTGTAGATAGGTGTATGTGTAGCTATTTTTTGCATGTGCGTGTTCCAAAAGGCACTGTAAGTCTGCAATTGGGTTCATATCCGTAGCATAAGCTCAATTAAAAACAACTGTCGAGTACACTTAGCTGCATCTACATTTTTTTACCTCGTTGTCAAGATAACTTCTATTGCATACTGCACTTAAAAATGCTTCACTTTACATGGCTGTTGATCGGTGGTACTACCACTTTAATGATGCAAATGACAATTTCATTTAACCTCACCTCGAATATTCCCATCACATGGAAGAGCATTTCACCCTCTTTCTAAGCCAAGATCAGTTGTTCTATCATAGTCATGATCATAACGTAATAGATCTGGGACTGCAGAAATGATACAAACTCAGTTCATTAGTAGCATGAACGCAATAATGCTCTCGCCACTGCAGCAACGATGTAAACTTCCGTTAATTCAACGTATAAACGCTCCCACCTCTCCACCGCCACTGCAGCAGCGATATATAACTTCAGTTAATTCGTCGCAAAAACGCTCCCGCCTCTCCACCGCCACTGCAACAGCGATATATAACTTCAGTTAATTCGTCGCAAAAACGCTCCCGCCTCTCCACCGCCACTCCAAAAAGTAATTAGTCCACATCACTGTCAAAGTCTCAAAATTTCAGCTAACGCTCGCTTTTCAAAAATCGACGCATCTGCTCGCATCGCTCCACTTCTCAACACTGGCTCGATTAAAAGATGGCGCTCGCTTTGATGCGCTCCTGCCAAATCGAGCAAGACTTTAATGCCAGCAGCGTATGCGATGCGAATCTTTGAAGCATATCGTTGTTGCAGGAGGGATTCCGTCCTTCTCTCGGCTCTTTGCCGTTGTAAGTTCAGCAAAGAGTATATAGGGACAGAAGTTGTTTTACTAAAAAATATGCAGTAACATACACACTGGAACATCTATTTATGAAAAAGTTTTCCGTGACATACTTCTTTCAACAAAGTAACTTAACCGCGTTTATTTAAGTGGATGGAGTAACATGCAGTTATCGAAATGTATGACGAATACAGGAACATATGTTGTCATTAAAATGTTTGCAGCAACATACGAATGTCATTTTAAATGTCTTCAGTAACAAACTGTTATCAAGAGTATGAGGCAACATAGTTGTATCAACAAGTGTAACAGTGCAATAAAGCGCAATAAAGAAACCTGTGGCCAACACCGATATTTTGAACTCGATCTATATATATTTAACAGTTGAGCTGATCAACCTCTATCCGGGAAGTTTTATACAATGTCATTTGCATCAGAAGCCAAATTTTAGTTGTTTTCAATTGTTCTTCTTAACACTCACTTAAAAAATTAATTTTCTTAGAAATAGCGCTATACAGAGCACACGCAAGTGGACATAAATGGGTAACAGTAGAGGAGTTAGAAATCAAATACTATTCCAAGCATTAATTTTGGGCAACGGAATTCTTCAATAGTTCCTTCGACAGCAGGTATCAATAAAGGAATTAGGTATCTGATGAGATTCCTAATACTTTGGTAATGCAATTCCTAAATGCGGGCATCAATAATGGGTCAAGAGTCTTGTACAAAGCCGTGTAAACGTGTAACGGCATTCCTAAAACGTTTTCTGTCGCCAAAGACAGCCAAATTGTGGTAAACAGCGTCGCCAAAGCCTAAATAAAATTTATGAGGATGTTAGTAGTCGACAAATAAAGGCAGTCGTCGGAATAGGACGCTCTTCAGATAAGGCGGAGTTTGAGCGTTGTTAGGTAGAAGGGTGTTTCCATACCGGGGCTACACTGTACAATCAAATGTTCAACTTATAAGCTGAAGTTCGGCTCGTACGTCGTTTAAATGAGAAATCTAGGAGCGTGTTGGATACCGACTTTCGGAACAACGGGTGAGGTGAGCGTCCGCTCATCAAGTTGAGTGTACGATTGTATAGTGTGGCTCGGCATTACAGAAACACGGTCGCAATCACCAACACTGTGTATGTTTGATGAAGCTACAGATTTACTGATATTAGTAATATTCGCAATCGTAATAGACGCAACAGAAACACCCCATTGATTTCTGCACATCAACTTTGCATTTACATCATCAGATACAATGCGAGATTTTTGTTTCACACTCCATCACAACGGCACTGCTGATGTTTCACTATGAAGACAAACGGTTAAATGAAAGTATGATAGCGGCGTGGACCAACTGCAGCGTTGCAGTGTTCGTTACATTCGTGCAAGAAAGCTCTCACTTTTGTGCACTTTTTGAAAGACGGCGGCGCGGACGACTGCAAAACGTTCGACGGATACCATGAGAAATCGTCGACAAATAGAACTTATTTTTCTTCCATTTGCAGTACTGTCCTTGAGAGAAAATTGGTAAGAAAACGAAGTTTGCGCTCTAGTATCCGAAACGAAGGTAGAGCGCGTCAGTTTGCTGCAAGTCAACCGGCGCATGTTCGATAGCGAGAGTCTTGAAGATATTTGGGAGATACGCCCCACTTCACTTGGTTCGTGCACTTCCTAGTGAACGCTCGAAAAATTGAGCCAACTGTATCTTGAAAGATATTGGTTCAGTACAATTCATCACTATAGTAATTAATTCATTACTGTAATAAGTCCATGCTCAAGTAACTGAGTAATGCGATGTATTAGATAATTAACTTAATATAATTATGCGCCCACGAGAGGACCAGATTCCATTTCCGTGGTCCTCTATGCATCAGGTCGACAGTGTCTCAGTGGTGCCATGCATCAGACCAACAGTGTCCAACAGAGGCATGCATCAAATCGGCAGCATCTCCACAGTCCCTTGCATCAGACCAACAGTGTCCCCACAGTGCTTTACATCAGATCTACAGTGTCTCCGCAGTGCTTTACATCAGACCAACAGTGTCTCCGCAGTGCCATGCATCAGATCGACAGTGTCACATATAGAGTACAGAATGCAGTGTAGTTTCCCCCACCGCGTCTCGACATTTTGCAGAAAAACTAGAGAAAACTCCGCAAAGCTGCAGAGTTTTGAACCAAAAGATAGCTTTATCAGGGCGCTATTGGCGAGGACGTCCACGAGGGCACACCATACATAGCGCCAGGCTGCAGGCGCAGGCCAGCTGCTATTGACGGCCTGCCGTCGATAGCGTCAGATTTTATTAAGTCATTGCTATTCTGCTGCTGAGGGATGATGCGAAGTGGTGGTGGTGCTGAAAAGTGATGAAATCAAGTGATGCAAGCGCATGGTCCGGGCATCCAAAGTGATGACACGCACGGTGATATTTCGGACGCGATGCGCAGCAGGGTACAAAACTTTTTTTTTTTTTTGAGGTGGATGCTGCACGAATCCCAAAAATGATGGTGCTTTAGGAGTAATATGCAATGAGGTCCAGTTTTACGGAGTGATGCACTGCAAGTGATAGACTCACGCTGGTGTGATGCGTTATGCTACGCAAGTGCGTACAACGAAGCCTCGGCTCCGATGAAACACTTTATACGGTGATGCAGGGACAGTAATGCGCAATGACGTGCGCTAATACAAAGTGATGCGCAACGCACTGCAGATTCGCAGGATGATGCCTTTAGAATGACGTGCAATTTAGTGCAGATAGAGTAAAGAGAGACAGGCATGAAAAGCCGCGTTGGAAGAGAGACAAATAAGACGTCTCCATTCCACTCAAATACTGTCCTACCCGCGTAGTACTGTAAATGAAAAGCAAAAAAATTGTACGGTAGACAACTTTGCGACTTTGGCGGCACTAAGCAAAAGCGCACCGCCAATTTTCTGCGATTTTATAAAAATTTCGCCTATGCAACAACTATGTAAAACCAAATAAATTGTAAGGGTAACAACCGCAACCAGTATTCTTCGAATATCATTATATGCCGTTTACCGTGCCGTCTCAGTATGGTACTCATACAATGTGTTTTAGACATTTTACTTTTTGTAGATATTATAATAATAATATAGACATTAACTTTACAGACACTTTGCATAGAAACAGAAACGGTATTTATACATGAATGAATTTGTGAGTGTCCGTCGAACACGAAAAAAAGTCAATGTTGCGCCTGGCACTGCTGTGTAGCCCGACCGAAGACGACCTCAGGTCCAAGAACTCGATCCTCCCTGGCTGAGGCTAATTTTGATGAGCTTATCTTCCTCAAAGGGAACTTACACCTCCTTGAAAAGACGATGGGCGAATAGGACATAAAGAAGGAGGAAGAAAACATGTGTAATTAAAAATATAAGTTTAGGCTAGGTTATGTCCAACAAAATAAAAATGGAGAAAAATGTGCTTTTTCTCTTATAAAAGCGAAAGTTTACTTTGTAATTTAGCGGCGTCGCACCGGGGGGAAAATATCGCAGCCGCAAAGTCGACAGTCGAACTGGGGAGACCAAAATAGAGTCGCCCAGTCGTAGTCCCACCAGGTCTGGCGGCGAAGTCGCCGGGTTAAAGTCGTGCAAGAATAAAAAACTAATATCGCACCCAGCACTGAAAATGAGTAAAGAAAACTTACTATATTCAGAAAAAAGATAATATCTAGCATGATGGTCAGAGACTGGCCTGAAACGAAGTGTTGGGACACAGCGTGATGCACTTCGGTCCATATAGGTATAGGTGACGTCACTACTCCACACACCCCCAACTGGAAAATCTACAAGCAATTGCTCGTGCTCCAGATACAGGCCAATTGGCCCCTGAGGAGTGCACGGCTGCAGTCGGCCACAGATCGTCAAAAGCAATAGCACCAGCAACAGAAGGCTTTTATTTCGATGATCAGCGACCCCCTCCCGGGCTATCCCATTTTTGGTTAGAGTCAGTACCCCAGTAGTAGCATCCGGGCACTAATGCTGAGCAACAGTTGATATTAATACGCCGTGTAGCAAAATTGCTATAACAAAAAAACCCAAAGCTGCAATACATAGAATAACCAATTTAAATAATTATACCAACCGCGCAGTGTTAATAACTTAAGCATTTGACATAATAACTAGGTCGTAACAGTTGACCAACAATGACCCGCTCTTTCTTAGAAAATCGGCGAGAATGGCGATTCATAAAAAATACTGAGTACTTCCAAACTTTGTTGTCTTCTCTGTTCAGGCCAAAGTTTCGATTGGTCAAGAAGTACTCTGCCTAATATGCAACAATTTAAATGAAAAAATACATAACTCTAGAGAGAAAATTCCTAAGTTTTGACAGGATAAAGTTGGGTAACTTAATGCAACAGTGCAGTAATTGATATGTATAAAACACAACTTTGGAGAGGAACAAACGCCAAAGGCTCCACTACTTACGGGCCATGTTACCTAATGTACAGAGCACAATAATTTATTTGAAAAACAACTTTGAAGCGGAAGCAGATACCGAAGAGTAGTAGATTGGTCTACGATACGACTCACCTAATGTAAAATTACCAGAATTAGCATAAACAAAAAACATTGTGGTGAGCAACAAAGTGCGAGACGTCGCCTGCACAGAAGCGTGAGCGGGACCGTGAGAGCGTCGTGCATCTGGCGGGTCATTAGGAGACAAATATGGGAGCGCAATTCCAGAGCAGCAGCGGCGTACGGACGTCGCAATTGGACATCGCGGCGGGACGTCGGTCATACTGTACGGCGGTACGAAGGGTCGCCGTGCCGAGGGAGCAGGCCATACTCAGGTGCTTGTGGTGCCTACACACCCAGTGGGCACAGAAATATGTGCACGGTGGGGCGCTTTATCAAAAGAGCCTTACAATTTTTATATATGAATGTATTTATATTTATAGTATGTGTGGGTATATCTATAAAAGAATCGAATCAGGGACTCGAACTGGGTACCTTTCCTTTGCACAGCGCCACTGTAGACAGCACAGCAGCTGTCTATATATGAATATACTGTATATATACTCGAGTGCACGTAAGTATTGTATACAACTAGTGGACAGTGGGAAAGAATAATTAGTTCAGTAACGCCTCCGGTTCTTTCACTCTTCTGTGTGATTCCGTCTTAGGACGATATCTCTCCATTCTTTCGCTTATTTTTCCATCTAATTTGAGGTAAAAATATCCGCAGTTGGAAGGAAGTACAATTAATCCAGTGTCTAAGCTACCCCTTAGAGATGCTTCAGACGCCGTCAAAGAATAGATGTCAGAAAGTGGTTAGGTAACGGCCTCCCTTCTGTTCAGCATATTACTTTTTTTAGCTTATGCTTCATATCGCGACGGAGAGGTCTATCAAAGAACAATTGTGTACTACTACATAGTGGAACATCTATATATATATATATATAAAACATATAGCACTAGACTGTCAAATTTGGCACTCTAGCTGAAAGAAACCTGATTTTAGTGGTATAAATTCAGCCACGTATTCCCGATACAAATATTTTTTTATTTAATTTTTTCAACAAAATGTAGCGGAAGGGAACGCTTACAAGCAGTTTTCTTGCGCTAATTTAAGAAATAAGTCGCCCAATCCAGATCAGTAAGCAAAAGGAAGTGAACAAAAGCATGAACAGATACTAAAATAAATATATCCCACGTAATGGCCAAGAATGTTCTGACACCCGCCCAGATACATGTCTTCTTATACGTACCTACCTGACCAAGGTTAACTTACCGTACTGCATAACGAGTAGTGAATGAGACGTGACTAAAGACGCGCTTAATATATTATCATTATAATTACGCCCGTCATTATACCTCAAGTATAGGTACTTATTACAGTCTAAGCTTGATCACGCCACCTAATCACTGACCGGTTATTCACTTGAGCCAACAACGAAGTTTCATTCATAAACACACAGAAGACAGCCGCGACCAAAGCTTTGTTTAACTAAGTTTTTTCTTCGCAAGAGTTTATCGTTAAGAGCGCAGGTAGTGAGGCAGGTTCTCTAAAGGCTCGCTAAAGTACCAGGTGGAATGGTCTCCAGGTGCACCAGCTCAATTACACCTGAGCACCGGCTGGTGAACATAAGCACAATGAGTTCGCACTTCTAGCACCTGGGTCTCGTTACGTGCGTCTCACCTGTGGGAAACCCAATCTTCTTCGTTAGCAGTTTAAAACTCAGCCTTCCGGTGCAGGGAAACAAAGTTGTGTGCTAGTAGTAGGAAAGTAAAATGTGCCTAATTATGCGGGCACTGCAATGCAATGCAATTTGGCATCATACAAAACTGCACTGGTATGGTGAGGAATCAGTTACAGAAGAGAAACGGTTACTATTATTAAACTTCTCGGCATGGAAGACAACTAGAAGCTTTGCTATGTGTGCTTCAGATGAGCAGAAGAAAACTAAGAAATTCTTCATGATGAGGAACAAGGAAGGTCAGTACAATACGTTGTCAGAGATACGAAGATGCATAAAGTCTGAAGGTTATTTTTGCCAGGAAAAGTGGCTTGCAAAAGACAAGGATAAAACTCTGTCGAGCTTGATAAAAATAGTGCAAACAACTTATGTAGTTTAGGGCAAAAACCGAAATTCATGTAGGCTCTAAAAAGCTAAAAAAGACAACGCCCGCAGGATAAAATTACGGAGTTAAAAAAAAAGCGAAAATTTCTACAACCTTCAACAAACAGAAAGAACGTCAAATTCAACCATGAGTTGGAGCTTTAACATTGGAAGAACAATCTGATCTGCAGAAAATTTAAATTTAAGCGCTGCCGCGTCCAAGGAACCAAGAAACTGCTACAACACTTCACAAACAGAATGGCATCAAAACTCTACCCTAACATATAAGAGAGAATAGGGAACTACAAGAATATACCATAATTTATATGATACACAAGGAATCATGTAAAAACAAAACATGAAATTCCTGTGACTCATAACAAACTGGAAAAAAGTGAAAACCGTGTCACAAATTATAATCCATGAGGAGCTAAATGAGAAGTAAAAAGGAACTATACGATCCTAGCATAATTTATACTACATACACAACAGACACCTCGCAGAAGAAAGACACGGGAATGCTGCAATTCTGCAAAAACAGATAAAAGTCCAAACGGAGCCCCATGCTATACAAGGGAGCGAACCGGCACGCATCCAGCCTCGGACTGCACCGCGGCACCACGGGCCATTTCTCCCTTTGATATCCTCTAAGAACTCATCCACATGAAAGATTAGTTTCAATACGGAAGAAAAAGATGCTCCGCCACCGCTTATCTGTCCCGGGAAATGCATGAAAACGAGCGCGACGCGGGGAAACTTTTTAGAAGGAAGACAAAGAGTTTTGTTTGCCGTGCAGAGCTCGCCTGCGACACCGGCGAGCCCATCCATAACCTGAGAAGGAACGGCGTTAGTCTTGCAAAACTTGGGGTGTTCAAAACAGCTGAACTTCCTAGGCACGGCATCCAAAGGGCACCGTACGATACAGGAACTATACGTATCTCTGCAGTATTTTATGAAAAGTTAACAGACACAATATGTGTTTCGAAAGGGTTTTACAGAAATGTACTGGTTCGCCTTAAGGCCTGTCTGCACGTTAGTCTATTGAATGCATTCACTCTTCTTTGTAGCGTCATTGTTAACACAATTTCGTATACGACTCAAGAAGTTGTTGAAATGTTAGCCGTCAAATCAGTTGCCTCGGTCAGTGTCACTTGGCAAGTTAAGAAAATCTCTTCGAATTTCGACTGAAATAAAACTCATAAACAAGGGCACTTTTCTGCTGGTTCCTTGGCAGGCACAGCAGCACGTTCAGACGAGTGTATGAGCGGACACGTTGACAAAAACTAACGCATAGATCTGCCATTAGACGCAACCCAATTGCGTTGAGCCGTTAAACCCCTCCATTCTCTGAAGCTAGATTGAGGTTTTGAAAGTCTCTAGGGTTATCAGTTGAGGGTTGACGCCTGACACTCGATTCAACGGGTGGAAGCCACGGCATCTGTCTTAAGTAACGGAGAAATCTTGAACGCCATAATGAATAGATGTGCCACTGCAGTCCATGCAAAAGCTTCGTCAAGGCCAAAAAGTCTTCAGTAAGCATTTGTGTGCAGCCGTAGATATCGGACCGTCAGTAACACAACGTTAATCCTAACCTCCCCAGGACACCTTTCAGTTACGTTTTACATAACGTTATGCCTGTGAAAATCGGTGGGCTGATATACCTAGTACAGTAACGCCCTATAGAAATTAACCTTAAGCATTACTGCACCAGTCATGTTAGCCAACTGATGTTTAGTAAGACGCTAAAGGACGATTAAAATAAAAAAAAAGCAAGCTACAACGCTGTCTCATTAACCCCTCGCATTGCTTTATCGGGCAGTGAAGCGAGATCGCTTCTCTAATGGCGCCCTAAGTTAAGTTTTCACGGCAGCTTGACTTTTTGCTTCATATTAAGAGCCGCTTTGGAACATCCCTTAAAACTTTTAATTTTGCGACTAAGATTGTTTCATGTTCGCCATGGCGTAATTACTACGGAGCTCTTTTTAGGAGACGGCGCAGGCACTGGCTTCGATATAATCATTCCAACAACTTATAGTGATCTCAAAACTAAGGAACAAAGCGCAAGTGAAGAAGTAATATTCTTAGGAGTATATACAAATCCCTTAAGTTACCATCAATAGAATAAAAATAGGTATATTTTCCAGGTGTCGTCCTGAATCAACAGCGTAGATAACAGACAAAAGCGCACAAAGTGTTGGGATCCGCAGATACTATAGAAGTAGCAAGGTTACCATACGTTTAGTGAAAACGTAGCAATTTTATCAATGCAACACTGAATGAGAAACGAAAACAATAATTCGCATTCCGCGATAATTTTCGGATGCAATAGACACTGCATAAACTCCCACTCAATATGCACATAGGAGCATCAATAAATAATATTTGTATACCGCATCGGAAGGCGACGGGTGACAACAAGAACATGAAAAACAGCATTAACGGCAGCTACGCGAAAGCTTGCTGATGAGAACATAGAAAGGAATTTGGATATTCATCGGCTAGAGTTCACTAGTATGCAGCTCAATTGGAGAGATAGCAATTTTCAACATAAATTGGGATGATTGGATTTACAAGCGATAAGCCACCAACATACCCAAAAATTAAGACCCAAGACTGAGAAAGCTGCAGATGAGGTCCGTAAATCAACATCGTAATGCACAAAATTTTAAATATATACAGAAGTACATCTCAGGACAGTAGAAGGAGCAAATATGGCCCGTAGACTATCAGCGCATTGATCTGGGCCTTAAATACATACACAGACAAGATAGTGGACTCTGGAAGGAGCAAAAGAAATCCGCAGACCATCAGACAAATGCTCTAGGCTATGCGCTAAAAACATACACGAGCAAACCCCAAACAGTATGTAAAAGCAACAAGTGAGGTCTGTAAACCACCAGACAAATACTTTAGGCTATACACTAAGTGCATAGACAGGTAAAAACCCCAGACAGTATCTCGCAGCAGCAAATGAGATCCACAGACCAGCAGGCAAACGTTCCAGGCTATGCACTAAGTACATACACAGGCAAACCCAGGACAGAGGAAGCAGCAAATGAGGTTGGTACAGAGCGGCGCAGGTCCGTAATACCTTATGGAAATATTGGAGCAGGAATTAGGGCAGGGACATGCAGAGCTCGCACGTATTCGGATGTCAGGATAAAAAATGTGTCTAATTAACGAGGAGCGACTCAATCGATTTATTGGGAGGCTGCCGTGCTATCATCGGAGGGAAATACGAGTCTTTTGGTAGGAGATGAGATTTGTGGAGTGTTTGGTGAGTGGTGGAGTGCAGGAGTGTTTGGTGAGTGGCGGAGAGTAAAGGTGCATCGTGAGTGGTGGAACGTAGGAATGTCTGGTGAGTTCTGTGGTGCAAGAGTGTTTTCGGAGTGGAGGAGTTTCTGATTGCTTGCTAAGCAGTGGAGTGTTAGAGTGGTGAGCGTTGGAGTGCCGCAGCATGAAGATTTTTTATGAGTTCTGAAGTTTTGAGGTACAAGAGTTTTTGAAAAGTAGCATATGGTGTAGTACTAGTATTTTGTAAGTACTAATAACAATAATTTTATTGAAACGTAAAGAATACAGCAAATTACAAGCAGAAAACGAAATTGAAAATAGCAATATGTATGGTAAGCATCATGTACCGGGCACATGTGCAGCCTGTTAGCTAATCCGGTAACTAGGTGGAGAACTGAAACGTTAAAAGAGTGGCGAGTGAATGCTTGGTTTGTGAGTGAAAGAGCATCAATATGAAAACAAACCAAAACCCTGATAGCACCCACTCAGTCACGGTGCGGGAGGCAGGCAAAAGCCGTGCACCACGCATCCAGTCGCAGTAAGGAAGGGAGGCAAAAGCCGTGCACCACGCATCCAGTCGCAGTCAGGGAGGCAGACAAAAACCGTGCATCACGCATCCAGTCGCAGTATGAGAGGCAGACAATAGCCGTGCACCACGCATCCAGTCGCAGTAAGGGAG
>LQNS02015105.1:14090735-14120323 GCA_001587735.2 Parhyale hawaiensis
ACGTGAGGGTAATGTTCTGATTATTTAGCTCACTAGGATCAGAGAACTCTACTACAGAGAGGGACATGTCGGAGATGGGGACACGTGAGGGTAATGTTCTGATTATTTAGCTCACTAGGATCAGAGAACTATACTACAGAGAGGGACATGTCGGAGATGGGGACACGTGAGGGTAATGTTCTGATTATTTAGCTGACCGGGATTAGAGAATTCTACTACATTGAGGAACATATAAGGGATGGGGACATGTAAGGGAATATACTGATTATTTAGCTGACTGGGATCGGAAAACGCTACATAATAATTTATACCATAATAAGAGAGCCGTCCGTCCGTCTGTCTGAAGCCTTATTTTTCCCCTATCTAATACTGAAGAAAAAAAATTCAAGGCATCCAACTTTTTTTTTTGTCAAACCGTATCCAGGATACGAACCGGGGAATTCCCGGGTTATTAGTGAAGGCCTGGTCAGGGGCCTTTGTGAACTGACTTGCTTTCGTGCACTTGGTGGACAATGTGGACTTCGTGAACTTCGTGGACTTTGTGGACTTGGTGAACCTCGTGGACTTGGTGAATTTTGAAGTATTGTGAACTTTTTCGCTGGGATGGTAAGATGTTTTCAAATACAAATTTTCATGATTTATTCAACAAAAGGGTTGCGTTTGGAGCACTAGTAATAATAATTGTAGAACTAGATAGAAAATGACAAAAATCTAAGCTCCCATTCGATTAATGTCATAAACATTGTCAATAACTGAAACTAATCATTACTTAACAAAATAAACACGCTATGAAAGCTGAGTTTTCTCATTTCGTAAAGGCTAGAAATGCGAGAGAAAGCATAAACTGATCATTACTTAACAAAACACGGACTTAGCAAACTGAAATTTCCTGCCACCAGCATCATAAAGTTTGCGTAAATGGTGGAATTTCCCCTGAAAACCCGGCACCTCGTCAAATGATTCTCAACACAATAAAGCCCGGGCTTCTTTCGGATTACCTTTAAAAGTTTGATGAGGTTTAGAGCGAGAAAAGTCCCTCAATGGGCAAAAATTCAATGCAAATCCTCAAATAACTTCGCCAACAAACACGCAGAAAATAATAACAGGCAAGGCAGTAAGACGTACCTACTTGGTAGGGACGTGAAGGTTGTGAACAAAATGGGAGCCAAGTTAGGATTTGTTGATTTTCATCGGGCTAAGTCAGAAATAACTTTTTTTTTTTGCACTTGAAGAAAAACTGGCATGGATACGAAGGGAACTTGTCATTTCTCGTTATAAATTATCTTTTCTATGTTATAACAAAAATTCAAAGTACGCAGTAAGGGATGACAGTCAACAGAAGAGGTAGCCAAGTTTGATTTTTTTATGTCTCTCGCCTGAAGAGAGAACGTACCACAGAAAAAAAAATTATTTCCTGTTAAAAAAAATTTCTTCCATGTAACATGAGATTATTCTAACTGATAACTGTGAATCGAACAGCAGCTAAGTTAACTTTATTCGATAAGAAGAGAATGCATGAAGGTTAAGAAGAGAACAATACATTGTTTGTGAAAAATTAGAGTACCTGGCAGGTGTGTATTTTACAGAAAAAATGAAGCACACATAACCGAATTCACCAAAAAAACTAACCCAAAACGAAGTGCAACTAATATAAAAACTATAGATAGCTTCATTGAGTATTTCATCGTAGCAGAGATGTAATTTTACACAATGACCACTGAGCACATGCACATAAATGAGTACATAATTATAGTGAAAGACATACGATGCGTATTATTATAATGAGTTGATAGGAAAGAGAGGTGAACAGAAGCCAAGGCAAAACTAATAAAACGAAAAATAACGTTGAAGAAGTAGGAAATATAAAGAATTAAAGTTAGTGTTCATTTTTTGTGAAAATCATTAAAGAAAGGAAAAAAACAAGTAAGAAAGTGTGAAAGAAAAAGGCATATAATTAGAAAAATGTTACAAAGTTGTGTACTCTCTCTAAAAATAATAAGGGAAAGAAAACAACCATAGGAAACAAAAAGTATGTTTCATCTTGAATAAAGGAAAGACGAAGAATAACAATAGGAAAAGAAGAGTTATGTTAGCATATGTTAGTCGTCCTTGCCAAAGAAAGTACGAAAATATCATTAAATGAACAGTGAAACAAATAGTACTAATATTTTATTCTTTGGAAAACAACGAGTGAAAGAAGAAATGTAGACGTAGCAAGGCATTGTAGAAAGTTTTTTAGTTTTCATTGAAATAATACGTCAGGGATGAGAGGCGGACAAGACATAGATCCTGTTGTTAATGAAATATGCAGCTAAATACTGACTGCGTGTCTTATGAAAAACATTAATAATGAAATGAGTACAGACTGAGCTACAGGGGGAGTTGCCGTTACAAGAAATTCTGTTGTTTGAGCAGAAAGCAAAGCTAAGGGAAGACGGAATAACGTGGGTCAAGTTTGAGAACGTTTTAGTTTTACAATGTATGTACTACCAACGTTCCAACATTAATATCATTACGGTGACTGTTACCTTGAAATTAAACACCCGACGCTTCAGTACTGAGCAAAATACATTTCGAAACTAGCGCTTGAATCTGAATTGTAGTAACCAGTCCTAGAGATCTTTCCTTTTACTATTTGACGTTCGAACAAAGCTGCGTCTATGTTAGGTTTCATTATATCATGAGCCCCCCCCCCCCTATACGCACAAAGCGATGGAAGGATACACTGTACCGAGTTCAATAGGTAGTCGAAATGCAGACGCTTGCAAGAAGTCCAGTAAAGGTTTCTGCTCTTCATTTGTCAAGCGAAGCACAAGCTATGACAAGCAATTCGAAACAAAGGACATGCATGGGATGGCGTCAAATGGCCTCCTATTGAAAGACAACCCCGAGGTCCTCAGCGGCTCGGCCTCACGAGATCGAATCGAATGAGACCTCAATGAAAAGTTGAGCAAAAATTTTTTATATGTATAGAACAAAGCTACAACAACGGTGCTTTCAGGAGCTTGGACGTGCGGAAGCTTAGCGAGTCAGACAACAAAGAAAAAGTTTATGAAGAGCAAGGTTTTTACAGAGTTCAAATCAGACCTATTTTGGGAATGAGATTTGAAAATAAACAGAATGGCATCACCCTAAATGAAAGATTTTAATTTATAGACACATACATAATTCGTAATAGGACGAGCGTACTCTATCATCGTTGCAGAAGTATATCAATGTTCGACTCCATAGTGTCCTCCAATTGCACTGCAGCGGTTGAGAAGATCAGTCGGAGTAAAATTTAGTTTATGTACTTTTTGAACTAATTGCCGCGAGTGTAAAATTAGGCTCAAGACAAGAAGGCAGTCAGCAATGACCAGGGAGAATTTGAAATTCATCAAATTTACATTGAGATGCAGCGTCTGCACGCATATTAAGCAGTTGGTCGAAGTGCCCTTAGGAAGATCACGACTTAGGAAGACTGCAGGTAGTGAGTGGGAATCCCATGCCAGCTTCGGCACTTTAATATTATTGCGTATGTCGCAGTGCCCTTCGTTATTGGTTTCGCGAACATCCTAAAACAAAGCAATTCCTTAGAAATACCATGCATTGTCAGCTATCAATTGGTACACTAGAGAATATATTCGTTGTTGGAAACACAGCGATGGGAGGTGGCAGGAGACTCGGAACGAGCTACGATACTACAAAGCCTACACAATACGACTGAAGTTGTCCATGTATTGGCGCGTGAAGTTTTTTGCAATTAGAAATGAAGTAGCGATGAATAATGCTGACAGTGACACGCAGTGAAACTCGTGATTTTAAAGAAACAAATACGATAAAGATAACCATGCATATTGGGATTTGTGCCTATATTAATACGGATGCACAATTATTGAATAATACGGACACATTAGCAAGGCCACGTAACAAAACTTATTTTTTTAGCGGTTTTATTTTAAAATGCCTGCTGAAACTGTGCGCGCAGGAGTATTTTATATTCTCTTACAGACACACTTCTCACTGTTACAATAAAACAGCTATGTAAATGAAACGTTTAACAAAATGAAATAACATTGACAAAACTTCGAGACGGCGGTTGTACGAAAGGACGTTCGAGTTTTCATAGAAAGACAGAAAGCGCTGCTGGTATTCCAGATTAAATTAAAAATTTTCTCTCTCATCAAATTTTCATGCCAGTTTTATCAGTTTACCTTGCAATCGACTAGGAAAAATGTGCAGACACAGCCGGCAAAATCAAGGATAGACGGCAGGCCCCCAGTTATCAAGGAAACGAACTAGAAAACTACAGAAAATGCGACTCACTTACACGCCAGTTCGAACAGCTCCCACTAGAATTGACTAAAATGTGAACACCTTTTACCACAAATTTACACTTCAGCCCTACAATTCACGACTGGAATCGAGTAAAAAATGTACGCAAATTTTTCAAAACTTATGCGCCAGTTGTACTTGCCACCACAAAAATTAGCCAGAAAATGGGCTCAAATTGCCACAAAGTGGCGCTCCGTTTCGGCTAGTCATTATTTCAATCGACAAGAGACTGTATACAAATGCACACACGATTTAGTTTTTCCAGGAATCATAGGAATCTGGCAGAAAATGCACATAAACAATTATTCCACAAGTCCGACTTTGTGTGCACAGAAAGTGGGCAACCATTCGTTATAACCAAAACCAATTCACGCACAAGTGAGCGATGCAGAAGTATCATTTCGCGACCAGTATAGGCCAGCCTTTGCTCTTGTCTATCGATGAGCTTTGAACTAAATCTGCACTTAATAACCAGACCCAGGCTAGTGTAGAAAGTTTTTTAGTGAAGCTGATCGATGACAGGCAGTGAAAAGCGGCTAGCAGCTCTCAGAAATGCTGAATAAAATCGGAGAATATTCCCATGTTACAGTAATTGAAGTGTTTTTACTTTAACTGGTTGTTTCTATTAAAAGAACTTAGGAGGGGGCAGTTGGATTGACCTTGATGGGATGTGGAATGTTGACAACAGTATTGGTGGTACTAGAACTGTAGTACTAATCACTTAGTGTTTGGCGTTCGTGGGGATGGGGAGAGCTATAATTATCGAACTCATTACGTCATATATCTCTGAACTAAATTACATAATTCTGGATGAAGCTTATCGTGTCAATTTCAGTATACAAAATAGTACTTGCTAACAGAAGCTGCTGCCCTTTCACGAGGATCGTAAATATTATATAGGGCCTACGTAAATAGTGCCAAAAGCTGCGCAAGTCGGACGACTGAGGTTTCTAACATAGTGTTATATGCTGTTTAATTACACATTAATAACCTTATTCATTCAGTTTACACTACTATAACAGGTGTGTTTGATTTCCTTCCAAATTGCAATCCTAGCCAATCTCGATCTTGTGTTTTCGACGCTAGGCGGGCGTGATGCCTGCGGCGCTAGTAACGCAACCCACTAAAATTATAATAGCCAATCTAGAATAATTTTAGCTAGCTTCTTTATCTACGAATAGCCAGAAGTATTTGAGAGTATTTAGATACATTAGACAGTTGGCAGTAGAAGGACCAACAGATCCAGTCCCAGAGAGCCGCCTGCACTCACGCTCCGGCCATTTATGAGCTATAGCCAGTGTGTCAGAATCATTTAACTATCTGAGGAAAAGAAGAAAAGAATAAACTCAGCAAAGGAAATGATTGTGCAAGCACGACTAATTTCTTCAGATCCGCGAAGCTCGGACACGAGACGTTACGTTAAGTTCGCAGCTGTGGAGGGTGTTGTTCCCGATGTTTGTCAAAATGCTGTTTTTCCAGTCTGCCGCTTAATATATAATGAATTTCTTAAAAATATGACACACAAAGTCAAGATGGCGTTGTATAGTCTTTTTTTTTCATTGCTACTATCATCCAGAATATTGAAGGTCTTCAAATTTCCAAAGCTAATCTGGCGAGTTCTATGAGTTCTCCCAGAAAGCCTGACTAGCAGCTGTGACGTCACAGCCTGAGCGTCGCCGTGTGAACAGGAAGCCTGATTTAGTATACAGCCCGACCTAGCTGAGAGCAGGTGTTTGGTTGAAACAGATTAGGTTCGTTACGAATAGATAAGGGCAGATAAGGGTAGGACAGCCCCGGCTCAACTAGAACAGACGCCTAATGTAACTAGAATAGGTGCCTAATGTAACTTACAGGCACGCATGCTATACCTGGATCATAGGCAGGCCACCTACCTTACCGACACCAAACTGGATTTGTGTCTAAATAGCCTTGCCTATATTCGGCAAGAGACACTGTCATATCCAGTAAAGATGCAACCTAGACCTGGCTGGCCAAGGTGGGTGAAATACCTAAATAACAATGGCAAATCCAGACCCAGATCCATAGTAAATCTGAATCGAGAGCACTGTAAATCCAGAACCGACAAGTTCAATCTTGTATAAAAATATTCCTAACATAAAACTAATAGAATCGCGATCCCAAGACCAGACTATGGCCTTTAACAATCTAGAAGAGGATATTCAAAACGGTCACAAATTAAGAACCTGCTGGTAACTATACAAGCTATACAACGCGTAGATAATCCATAAATTCGCACCCGTCGAAATCCACTTGTACATACATCAAGAAAATCCGCAAATCGAGACCTGAAAACGGGCCGAGGGATATTCAGTCAAGAACTAGGAAATCCAGAACTCCATGTTCATGCAGCAGATCGGTATCGACGATCGGGTCCGTTAAGTCAGGCGGCAGGAGCGTACGACGCGCAGAAACCTGATCAATGGCGATATCCCAGGTCACGGGCGCTCTCAAGCTCGAGTGAGTTGAGAAGTTTGTCGGGAACTCAATTAATGGACGGCAGTCGCGGGTAATATATACGGGACAGGGAGTATATCGATATAGCAAGAGAGTGGTGGTCTGCTCTAGAGTTTGGACCATCTAGATACGGCGAGTTAGAGGGAGCGTGAAACCAGTTGCCGACCGTCAAATGAAGTGGTCGCTACCATTTGTAGGGGGGTCCTCGGAGACATGGTCGCTTTATCCGGTGGATTATGGTCGCGCTTAGGCATTCTCAGAGCAGCACGCTCGGCGATATGGTGAGGGATCATGTGAGCAGCACGCTCAGCGATATGGTGAGGGATCATGTGAGCAGCACGCTTATCCTGCTATACCCTCTTGAAACATAGAGCAAACGCCGCTCACGTAACAGAGTGAAAATTCAAATGAGTAGTGCGCTCCGGCGGCAACGATGAATAGGCGGTTAGTTCGACAATCTAACTACCAACTCTACATACATGGAACGAACTATTAATCTGTTTCACTATTTTTCGATAGAAACAGTGCTGATAGCAAGGATTGTACAGTGCATCAATACTTTAACATTAATATGTAACATTCCGCGTTAAACTAGATTTAATTAATCGTTTTAGTTATGAGAAAATATAGGTAATGTAGTTAAACAATAAATATCTTTATACGCCTTATAATAACTCTTCAACGCATAGTGCACCTTGTACGACACGTCATCTACTGAAGGAATAACAAACCATTAATGATATTACTTTCTGTTACTATACTCTTGATAGTGCGTGATTATTAAGGAGAAGTGGATAATTTTAGAAAATACATCAGATGGTATCTATAGTTACTCCATGAACGAGGTACGCCTTGGTTATAGTAGCTTTATAAGAAATTAATATCGCCACTTCCTTGGAAAAGTAAGCCGGGAGATATCTCGAGCTAGTATCGTACAGGAGTTCCGTTCAAATTTTAATAGCATTGTAAACTAAATGCCTTCACTTCCATAGAAAAGAAAATGACATTTCTTTCCTTCATTTCCTGCGCGACTGTAGCAGCTTGTGAAGCAGCATCGGCTGCAGCCGCTGCAGCGCTCTGCAGCCTGCACTATAAAATGCACTCGGTATCAACACGTAAAATTAGCTGCCTGACAGAAATGCGTCATAAGTTTGGTGCAATACAGGATGGGAGAAAAAGCCCGTAGGCATCAGACTAAGCTAGCCATTTTCATTTGGCTGGAACTGTTCGTGCTTTACAGCGTCACAGTCTGTCCCAATGGACGGAGCGCCTCTCCCCGAACGCAGGATTTCCGGAAAGTCCACGCTCCATATTTTAAGGACAAGCGTCCGGGCAGCGTCCGCCGCTCAAATTGAAAGAATTTTAAAGAATACGAATAGGCTGAGCTGTTCGAGATGAGCAAAATATTTGAATTTTAGAGCATTTGACGGGCGGGTGGATGGCCGGACATCGCTTTCCTCAGCACATGAAAGGGTTAAAATGCAGGGAGAGAAGAGCTGCCTATGCATCTAAAATAAGTTCTGAGGAATATAATGATTCTTTTTGTATTTTCGAACAGCGTACTGAAAGCTAATCTTATCTGCACGTTCTGGTTAAGAATTCCGGCATAAGCGATACTTTCGAATGAAGGAAGAGTGATAGAAGTGAGCTACTGATTAAGAGAAAGAAAAAATTAGAAACGTAGAGAAACTTACGCGTTCATACAAAGAGAAGCGGCTATATAGAGCTATAAAGACACCCAAAGAAGTATGAAAACTTTAACACAAAGATGAAAACATTTTTAAACGTAGAAAAATTTGACCTTTTCAGGATGGACGTTCCATGAAAATTTTACAACTCATTTCCAGTCATCGATACAATGTTCCCAACAAGATACCCGCATTTGTTACGCTACAACCATAAAATCTAGGCACTATTGTGAGACGTCTTATCGAGGCCATTAACTACTTAATACGTCCTCGTAACCAATGAAAAATAAAATCTTAGACAATCTTAGACACGATTTCTACAATAGACGGAATCGAATACTATCGGCGATGTGCCTGAAACTTTCGCTTTAGCAGAGGCCACAGGAAATTAATTCTACAGTTAAAACTTTGATTTTGTATACTTATTTAAGATGTGATTACGGACCCTTGAAACATGACTAAAATCATGCAATTGATATCGCGTCTTATATCACCGCAATTATTCGAATGAATTGCATAGAGTTAACTTAGGATATTTGTAGTGGCAGACATACATTATTCGATCAGCTAGTGTTGTCTGTGGAGTGGCTAAATAAACACCGAGAGCTTAGGGCAAGCATGAAGCTTCATG
Organism: Parhyale hawaiensis; assembly: GCA_001587735.2. Classification (NCBI taxonomy): domain Eukaryota; kingdom Metazoa; phylum Arthropoda; class Malacostraca; order Amphipoda; family Hyalidae; genus Parhyale; species Parhyale hawaiensis. Next base: position 14,099,844 of record LQNS02015105.1, read on the forward strand.
AAGTTTTGTCTTCGGCTTTTTCACTATCCCAAGCTTATTGCCCTTTTTATATAAAAGCTGTCGTATTATGTTATGATGTATCGTCCATTGGGGCAGTTGTTCTATTGAGATCAGCTTATCTCATTAGCTACGACTTAGATGGAATATGAGTTACTGTAAAACATACTCACATGCATGCGCTACATGGAGTTCAGTATCATTAGTACAGTCGAGTACGTACCTGCAACAGAAAGAAAAGTAAATGTTTTCATTAAAAAAATTGAAAAACAATAACCGAGTTAATAACTGAAAAGTGGACAAGTTTTTGACTTAGAACAAAAGAAAGTACAAACGAATTAATCTAGCAATAAACCTTAAACCTAATATACAGTATACATGCCAAAATTAATATGACTTAATTTAAAGGTTCTTATTAAGAAAAGGATGGCAAGGATAAAATATATTCAACTCGAATCTTCATTTAACACCTACCTTAACCTTTACAGATAGACTGAATAGCCAGCTCAAACAGCTTTCGACTCCATCCTTCTCCTAAACTTTATTCAAAATTTAATCAATAATTATCTGTCGCAATCAATGAGCTTGTCGGCGTCTCTCCTGTTGTAAGGATAAACATTCTAGCACTAAACCAGTCAAATTGAAAACACCGTACAGAAAACGAACATGCGTAGCGCTTCAAAACAAATTAAATATTAGAATTATAGAGAATTTAATGGTCAGACGGAGACCGCTCCGTCTCAGTTAAAGAACTAAGAGAGAAAATTCCGAATAAAAACAGTCTACGTAACTCGTTCAATAAGCCAACAACTCGCTAGCCTCCCTACATAAAATGACTTAATACGACATTTTAATTTCCTGTCTAACATGCATATCCAAGCAATAATATCTCATTTCGTATTGATAGCCGATCAGCACCAATGCCTTCCTTAGTGTTTCATCTGGCTTAGTCAACTACTTATGTATGCGATAGCCATCAATTTTGTAATATAAAATACAATATTTATGCCTTGTTGACATTAACCGTTTTTTTTATCCCCTTAACACCTGGAATTAAAGAGCACATACACACTGGTATTAATGATTAGTTCATTATTTGGATGAAGTATAATTTTGCATTAACGTTATCACCAGCAATTTCTTCATAAACGAATATGATGAAGTGATAGGTACCGCCAGCTTCGGTTTTCTGACAATAGGTATTCATACTGTGGTGGCAGAGTAAGTTAATTATCAATAAATACCAGACCACGATAGACTTCTATAGGTAAACACCAGCCATTGGTAGATTATTATGGGTCTTCCCACTGTAGTGGTGCAGCAAAACAATTATAATCAGAAAAAAATCAGGAAATGGTGGACTGAAAAACTGACGCCACGGCAAGCAGGATTGTTGTAAAACAATAACTCCATGAAAAAAATCATAAATCGACAAAAAATATGCAAAAGAAAATCTAATATTCCCGTCTCTGGCCAACACGCCAATTGAAGATGCAACTACAGACGCATCACAACAACAATTTATTTGTTTCTATTTTTTAAACTGGATGAATGACATCAAGTCTATCCACTTCATTCGCAAATTCTATCACTCGCGTATAAAGACGTGAAGTAAACTGCCTGAGACAGACTCTCTTTACTTATTCATGGCACTTGCATGCATTCATAAGCTTCCGCAGCTTCAGGTAAAACTCTTTGAAGAAGCGTCAGAATTTGCGTGAGGAGTTTCCCAGCTTGGAATGTCGCTCTTAATCTTCCAAAGCTGAAGTAGCTCAATTTACTCGCTTCCTCTTCTCAAGCTGACAAACTGAATGGCTAAAGAAGACTAAAACTGGTCACTCTGACAGCTTACTGAGGCACCGCCTAATTTACCCTAGATGCAGGCAGTTGCAGAAGTACATGCAAGTTGGATAGTCTCCGTTTGTTAATTATAGCCCGTTCTAGCGTAAGCGGGAGCATGGTTGTATTGGGAACAGCGCGTGTGTGTCTGTGTTTTCGCATTTTCCTGCTCGAGTGACGATGGATGCCCTAGCAAGTGCGTCAGTCGAGACGAAGCCCTCTTTTTAGCCATACATCACCTTTGACGTCGAGCAGGATATATTTGGAGCAATTGTAGCGTATGTAAGTGTGTAGGTGTATGTGTGTGTGTGTGTTTCTATCATTCCAGACTTTGCCTACCCGGGTGATGCTCTGCATGCCCAAGCGGGTTGTGTGTGCCCAGACGGATTTTAGCTGTGCTAAAAAGAAAATTTTCCAACTACTAGAGTTGACTGAATTAGCCTCAGGCAGAGGAGGCGAAATAAAATTTATGTTTGAGCTCAGCTGCCTCACGATCCCAACGTTTACCGCATTTACTGCCTATGCATTATACAGGTGTACATTACAGCATTACATTGCACTAAATAGTACATTTCAGCTTTGCAATATAAACCTGTGTAGCCACTAGAAAGTTGGTCAACATTTCGGGTAATCAGGAAGTTATAATTTTGCGCTCCATGAGCTTGAATTACCTTCGTAAATATAATAACTCTTATATAAAAGCCCTACTGCATAGACTATCGGAAGAACTGGGCGCATTTCACAAAAAGACGCGATGAAATAGTTACGCAGACGCATTTTTTAATTAACGCATGGCCGGCGCCACTCAGGAACGGGACATGACAGGCCCTCAAAACATGACAAGGGATAAGCAGTTCACTTCAACTCACTAAACACGTACAATTATTGACTGGACACGAGATTGCTAAAACATTATTTGGGACGGATAGTTTCGCTTGGCACAACAAAGAGTCTACGCAAACATACTAATTCCATGAGAGAATTGAGTCTCTTAAGACTCGCCAACGACTGAAAAATTCGATTTATTTTTAGTTAATACAGAAGGAAAGTGTCTGTTCAGAAAAATAATTCTAAGGCCTGGACGCCACAAATTTGTAATTTATGACACTAACTAGTAAGGAACTAGAGGTCAAAGCTGCAATGACTTGATACCATACCTTCAATACCGTAAAGATTCTTTGTGCGAGGTCCAGGTGGCATTTTTCACGCCGCCCATCTTACCCAAAGGTGATGCTTCATTCCGTGACCAGGAAGATGACAAGCAGCGAATCACCCTAACATTGCAAGCAGCGCTGGCAGCGGGTTTATATATCTGGCAATTTTAAAACCTACTGTATGCGTCCAGCAAGTTTTTCAACTTCACTATATCAATAACAGTTGTGCGTTTCGAATGTGACGAGGCCTTATATTGATCACCCGTGACAGTGAAGCTATTAGAATATTTCGTGGATCTTGCAGCATCACTATTTCCGATCGGAATTTGCACTTCACAATTGCGACCAATACTGTCTAAGTATTTCGCAAGAATCCGCTCATTGACATTGATAGTAATTTATTCTAGAATTTTCCAAAAAAATTTGCACGCAAAGCGTCAACCTCCGTTGAATGGAATACATCTAAAGATGAGCAAATCTTTCGTGATAGTTTAATTTTTGCATGCCTTGAATTTTAGCAGTAAGCAGTCTCTGGAGAGCCTCAAGGTGTTCAATATATAGAGGTCTTTGTGTTTTCTCAGTATCCAAAAAAGTGAACAGCATTCTACTAGCGTCTGTTGTTTCCATAAGGTCAGCATGGTGTCTGTTTCTCGTGAAATGAATGTTGGAACCACCCATCCGTCCCCATTCCATACCTATGGTAACAACTCTAGGTACGTGATCCTCAGCAGTGGCATTATCCTGCATTCTCATCCCAAGGTCTCCTAAGATTTTGCTTCTTCTAATATCGCTCCCATCACTCGTCGTGTAGTATGATGATCCAAGAAGAGCAGAGTTTTTCGCGTACCATAACAGTTCGAATTTTGTTTCGGTGATGTTCTTGTTGTTACGCGATGGCCAGCGAAAGATACTGGATAAAACTAACTGCACAGTCTGCACGTCTACCACTGACTGTACCGCTGCTTATATTCGTGCGCGTCGGCAACACTGCCTCTGTATCCATGATATATGCAAAAAGGTACTTTGGACATCTTCTATCCTTAGATATTGACTTGACGAAACAAAAGTAACATTTTTTTCGGCGGGGGTTAACTTCTTTAGTTTAAACCTGTCCATTCATACTGCCAGTAGCTCCGCGCCATGACTGCTGACTTTGCCGATTATCGAGACGTCGGGAGTTCGAGTGCACACCAGGGAAAAAATTTCGTGACGCTCGTGAATGTATAGCGTCAGCAATTCTTTCACTCGTAGTCACTGGGAGGGCACTGGCCTTAGGGTCGTGGGGGGAGCATCTTTGCGTGGACAATCTGTGGTCGACTGCAGCCGCACGCTCTATTGGACTCAAGTGGACAAGTACCTGTGGGACTAACCAGTGCATGTGGGTTTCCTAGTTGGAGGGTATGTGCGGTCATGACTTCACCTTTACATTAGTAACTCGTATGTCTTCATCAGAAAGTGGCAGCAAAAATATGTTAATTAACATATATAATGAAGGGCACAAATTGTGCCATAGCGCTGAAGAGTGACTTGACTCAATTTCACTTAATCCAGGCAAAGAGAGGATCTACGCGAAGGCAAGAAGCAACCCAGACGCACAGCTCCCATGGACTGGACATGACAGACTCCCAAGACATGACAAGGGAGTAGCAGGCTGACGAGGTGGTGCCGGTTTATGTCAGGTCGGCACGCGAGGTGCAGCTGGCCTGACCCGTCCTGACGTCATGGATTCCCACCCCTCTAATGACCGCCTCAGGGAGGCAGGCGTCGCTGGAATTCCAGGCCAAAATGTGGGCAGAAACCAACTGGAGCGTCCGACGGATACTGAGCTCATTATCCCCTGGATTCTTGCAAGAACCGAGTTTTTATCGAAAGTGTTACTAGTTGTACAACGGCCTAGCCCTAATATATCAGTTTACTAGTTGAATAGTCTGTGTAGGCTATTCGTACTAAATTGAAGAGATGTTTGAAAAAAAAAAATATAGATAACGGATTAAGCCTTACATACTTCACCAAGTAAGATAAAATCTGCGCCACAAAAGCTATTCCAATTTCTATAACCGCTATAATTGTAGTAAAAACGTTCCTTTCGGACACTATGTCATAAACGTTTGCTACTCTCCTACGGGAAATGTAGCATGACTGAATTAGCATCAACTACATGATAGGCCTCCAAAATATTATTATCTCAGCAACCTGACATGAACTCTCTTTTTCCAGTGTAAGTATAAGCCACAGGGTGCACATACACGCTTAAAATAATAATTTAAAGTTGATAGGCATCACCAACTGGGCTGAACCATCAAAGATATTCTGAATTCAGTACACATGAGTAAGAAGTAATGTCTATGAATTCTGTGATCCCTCTCATGTATATTGATCGTTGAATAATTTTCATGTGTAAAAAGATGTAGTATGTGCGGCGTTTAGAAGAATACGAGCTAGTCAACAAAAACTCAGAGCTCTTTTGCCGCGACTTGTCATACTAATACTGTATATTAATTTCCCTTAATTTTAGACCTTAAATACATTGACTGAAAAGTAAAGGAGAGGAGATATTGCCAGCTCTACCGTACACGAAGCTCTACACATCTTAGACGGATAAGAGCTTTTGAAGCTGCAGCGCTGTTGATTTTTGTTAATTTTAGTGTTCTAGATCACAATGGGAACATTCATTTTCTTATTAACACAAGAAAATTTTTCTTTGGCACAGGAAAATGATTCTTCTGTTACTATAACTACAAAGCCGAATTATTCAAGGCGAATTCTATAAAATTCAGTTTGGCAGCGCTGTACGCATCCCGACAACACCAAGCCCAGTATTCATCTCGTTTCAACGTGACATTTACCACAAGGCGACCCTGTGGCAGCCAGGTAAAAAGACTGGGCCAAGTTAGAAACTAGGTAATCACCACATTGGCATAATGAAAAATAAAAGTGTAAGGACAATGTGATAAAACTGCCTTGGGTGACAATATTATCTATAGTTTTGCTCCATAATGCCAGCCCCATGTGTCGCAGTGACAGCAACCAACTTGAAACCACGTTGCCTTAAGGAAACCACTTGTGGCCAAATTAGCAAAATTGATAGGGTGGTATTTAGTATACCCAGAGTAAGAACTATTGATGAATAGGATATGCTGCGGAAAGTCAAATCCCCCGTTCCCTCAAGCCCCATAAAATAGCGCAATTCTGCACCTGTTCCCACCCGCAGCAGTTCAGGGGCCAACACGCTGCGGAAGAACGTGACCACATAACTACCAGTATTCCATTTTGCGTAATGTCCAAACACATAACACGGACGAAGAACGTATAGGTAATAGGTATAGGTAATTAAGCTAATATCAGTGAGTCGAACGTGCCTCACTGTACACAATCTCGAGGCACTAATATCGGAGAATTTTGGTGATGGCGACCTGGTTTCATAACAGGGGAACAAGCGTGCCAATGGCTAGAAAGCCTGAGGCAATTATTGTCCGCTACGTGTCCACGCTGACGTGGCTGTCGACAGCACTGCAAATCCGAGAAGTGAATGTTCAAAGCGCGACAGAAAGATGCCGTACGAAAGTGGTTATGGCAATGATTTCCTGACCTTTTAGGTGTGTTTACGCAGTCAAGAAGTGGTGTCGATTTTCGAAAGCTTCAGTTTCTTGCCTATTCAGTAACATTGAAACCAATGAAGAAAGATAATTTCTTCGCTGTAGAAATTCGTCTTTGGCCACATGAAAATTTATGCGGTAGTTTCACTGTAATAAGCATCAACCAAATACCGATAGCATAAGGTTGCCCACATGTCCAAACGCAATACCTACATATATAGGTCATGAAAACGATATTCCAGAAGCAGTTCACGAAACTTATAATTAAAAATATTCATCTTTGTGTACATGGAAGTCTTCAATAAGTAACAATTATTGTCATATTTTTCTGACATTGCAGGGAAGACGTTGCTTGTGTGGATGTGAGTAGTTGCAAGAAATCTCTTTTGGTTTTTAACATCTCTATGCCTCTCATCTCGTCATGGCAGTATACTTACCCTATTCACGGCATGGCCGTCTCTGTGTGTGTACGCCTCGATGGGTGTCTGAGTCATACAACTACTACATGATACAACAGGGTTTTGTCACTAACAAAGGAAGACACAAACATACTACCGCTATGACGTCATTATTGTCTCTTGCTTTGCTGAGCCAGAAACGTCATAGCTACAGACAAGACCAACAGTCTTATCCATTTCATCAAATCTGAACGAAATTCGGATCTGCTAGAGATACCTAAAGAACGCTGGTATCCTGTCAAAGAAACACATGATGTAAACAAGCAAGCAATCGACTGTGACGTCATCATTGTCGGACATTTTTTTCTTGAAAACACTAATGAAATATCCGTCTATGTTCATCCGCCACTGGTTCTGGTGATTGTTTCTTGTGTGTATCAAGTCACTCTGTCCCGATGTGATAGATAAGATAGCGGGAAAAATATTTCTGGGGACAGATAAGAAGACCGTTGCCTTACTAACTGAAAATAAGTACCTGTATGAGGTAGTGTAAACATATACTACATAGATTGCAATTCCAATGGAAATATGTGTCTATGTTCATGAAGTGAAAATTGATTAGGTCGACGATGGAAAAGGGAAAAATATTCATGGAAACAGATCCACGAATGCGAATGAAGGCAGAAGGGCTTGTTGAAATAATTACAGTATTTTCTACGGTCAGTTGACGAGGGCGCGCGCCACTAGTACAGAGTAAATGCGTTGCTTCCAGTACTGGGTGCACACAAAACGACGTTTTTCATATGAACTTCTGAGCTCCTAAAAATCTATTATCAACCAGCATTAAGTGAAGAACATATGCACTGCCACTCCACTTCATATCACTTATGAAATTCTGAGCCATTAACATTAACATACGATAATGCTGGAGAGGAATGGTTAATCACTAGCAGCATGTATACGGTTCTGTCATTAGATAGTTGGTTATTTGAGTGGAGTTACATCAGCTAGAAACGAAGCGCCTTCGGTTACATACACTGTGGAGACAACTTGCTCTTTGTTCTCCCGTTGATCATAAGCTACAACATAGGTGGAATGGGCCTCGACTTCAAAGAACCTGTGTGTGCGCAGTGCAGCCCATTGACATCCATATCAAACAATTTTTGTCATAGGCATAGCACTATTTTCAAGCTTGACTAATGACTGTTTTAGGAGGTGAAGGGTTAACGCAACCACGACCTCATTTAAAAAAGCTACAGTAATACCGGCAACAGAGTACCTCTGAAGAGAAACACCTTGCAAGTTGTCTGAATCGTTCAACACCTTAGCATCAGCTAGGAACAAGAAATAAGTTTAACTTTGCAGTAGGCCGGAGCCTGGGTCTCAGTTACGCTCTAAGAATGGGTCTATCGGCCTGTCAATTGCCAACTGTCTAATTTGAGCTTCTAAATCGACGGGCATTTTGCATTTTGGCTACCGATAGACTCACGAGCAAACCCACAAAGCCTCAGCAATAACTTTGGAACAACCAATAAATTCAAACTTGTTATCTGATGGGTGGACCATTTTCGCATTTTGGCCACCGGAGAGGTAACGAGCAAAATATTATTAGCACAGCCCGGTGTGGTCTCGTGGCCAGACAAGACAAAGCCGAATATGTCGTGCTGAGGTGGCCGCCCTTTCACAGTGATGGCTAAACTTAGGCTGGCGTTACAGCACTCATGACCTTTTCTTAGGCAGAGCTCGCTGATGGCAACACGCGATGACCCTTTCATTAGGGCAGCAAAGATGCGGGACTGGACACAGAGTAAGGAATTCCGCCCCACCCTCATCCTCCTCCTCCGACCAGGTTTATTACATTAATAATATATAATAATCTCCTCACAGGTTTATGATATTAACAATAATAAAAATGACAATACAATAATATTAGAATGGTAGATATATAGTCACAGGCATTTTTGTTATGTCTGTAGGGACAGGGCTGGATAAGGGGTAAGGAATCTCCCACTCTTCCTACCCACTACTCCCAGATTTAAAATCATAATAATGGTAAGAATGCTATAATAATAGAATTATTTTTTATTTATTACATATAACGTACAAACGTGAACTGGAGAAACATAGTGTTTTGAGGCTTACCTACAGTATACACTATTTGAGGAAAATTTTCTACATTAGCAATGACCCATGCCGTCGTGACATAACGGCAGGAAATGTTCTGCTCAGAAAATAAATCATTTGTTCATTGGAGTTCCCATATATTCCCATGAAAAACCATTGCGAGCTTTGTAACTCTTGTGCATGGTTCGACAGCAACAGGACTGACTTATTTCTTTATAATTATCATGTCTACGGTTGTGGGTGGCAATGGACGTAGAAAACAACCAATCAGCCAAGCAAGCAGCCAGACGTGCAACAAACTATGTGATACTTCTCATTAATAATATAATATTAGTAATATTATGATTATAATAGTATTATGAAAACAAGTTAAGGCAGATTAAGTACAATGGCGTTGGTACAGAGACACGTTGTTGAAAGTTAAATGAATTAAATTACTACACAGCTACGTATAACCGAAGGAAGAAATACAAACCAAGTTGTCGCAAGAGAATAAAAACGAATGATCACAGAAATGTACAGGAACAAAAATGTAAAATTAACAGTAATGGCGCAGGCCCAGTCACGGTAAGTTACGGGTCCAATAACATGTATGGCACAGCCGGGTCCGATAACATGAACGACGCAGGCCCAGTCACGGTAAGTTACGGGTCCAATAACATGTATGGCGCAGCCGGGTCCGATAACATGAACGACGCAGGCCCAGTCACGGTAAGTTACGGGTCCAATAACATGTATGGCGCAGCCGGGTCCGATAATATGAACGGCGCAGGCTCAGTTACGATAAGTTACGGGCCCAATAAAACCTAAGTCACGGACCCAGTCACGGAAAGTTCAAAAGCCAGCCCCATGACCCATGGCTGCATTGATTACAAGGGAGCCAGCGAGGGAGTGATGGCATAAGGCGGCGTACGTACACACGGGGGGCGGCGTGCCCTGCAGTGGACGTACGGTGCTAGGTACTATAAAGCGAACAGGTCACGCCGCTCTGGGAGTTGCCATTTGCTGTAAATCAAGTTGCATGCCTCGTGAACATCAAGCGAGCAGAGGCAGTTGCAGCACCAAGTTACGATACGCACTGTGTTTGTAAGCAGGCCATTCTTTACCCTTTCCCTAACCATTATTTACGGAGAAGCGTTTTACTTCTGCCAATTTCTTATTTGTTGGCGCGTTTTAGGCTGACTTAATACTGGATGACTTGGATTACCAATATTTTGTTATTTCTTGGCAAAACTATATTAAGAAAAGACCGTTTACAAAATATCAAGGCCAAGTCCAAAGGAGGTCGTCAGGCACAAAGTGCGGTTCATACTCATCTCTGACAATGGTATTGTTAACCCTTTCATCCATGTCATAGCATATGTGTTACACTTAAGATAGCCTGGGTTATTTCTACGAGGAAGACAAATTAATTTATGAATGAAAGTGGTAAAGCGAGCCCTAATTGGCTACGTACTTATAGTAGTTACATAGTTTAAACGGGATAATTTAGGATGTTCGGCAGTGTAAGGTAAAAGACACACAAACTTAAGTTTTTTATTATACTTATAAGTATAAATAACCAGTTTGTTTTGAAAAGACACAAGGCACTGCACTAGTGACACGGACTACGCCAGAGAATGTGACGGTAAACATTTTATCGAAAGTTTTGGTAGACTCGCAGTCGTCTTTGCAAAGACTGTGCGAATGATTCGAACGTGGTGAAGTGAAAACACAGGACAAAAGACTATCGTTTGCAGCGGACTTTAGAGGTACAAACAACTTTGCCATAGCCAGTGATGCCAAAATTTGATAAACAATAATAACTGATATACCAGGTGTGCTCCCCTTTATTTAATGCACATACTGGAGGCTGTGAGTGCCGTATAGTAAAACGCATGTATTTGAGAAATCTACGGACTCTTAGACCAGGATTTAATTACTAAAACTAAATTCAATTGGCACTATTTGTATTCTGCACAGGCACATTAGTACCAGTTACAAAAACCAACTTAACCGCAAACTGAATAAATTAACTACATTATTATACTGCATGTGGGTCCGTACGTCCATCCGCAGGTTACGATGTCAGTATTATTGTCTGACCATTTTATGAAGGCGGTTCGGTCGTGGTCAAATTCCTCTACAGCGGAGCCAAGCCTATGAATATTTCTGAGATTTATTCTACATGCAGTTAGTGGGCGTGTCTCAGACATGGGCCGAACAAAATCTCAGATATACTCATAGAATTGGCAACGCTATAGAGGAATTTGAACAAGACCGAACCGCCTTCATAAAATGGTAAACTATAGTGTAAAAAAAAAAGACTATCCATAATATGAAAACGTTGACAACAGTGGTCAGTTTCGAGCGTCTCCACCTCATTGATGATATGCTGTTTGCCTCGGGATATAATTTCAGACTATGCATGCATGCATCCATGACAAGGGCCTGGGCATACATGAAAAGCAAAAAATGTACACTGTGCAAGTCTTTCTAGTATCTTTTCATAGCTAAAGTGCGTAAAGTCGCTACTAGATACGTTTTAAGTGAACAAAATTGGTACCTCTGCTCTACTCACATTAAATTATTAAACTTAGTTGTTGAAATATTAATACATAAAAAAGGGTAACTTGCTCAGCAGGAGCAAAGTTACCTCTGATGGAGGTATAAATATAAATACAAGGTATAAAGTAAAGACTTAGACATGCAGACCATAGGTGCTACATATTAATGTCTACAAATCGATGTATTACTACTGACCACATACGATAAAAGAAACGACCATCATCATGTATCACAACCTCTGCTGAATTTACAGAATCCACGCAAGAAATGAAATTACAGAAAATAAAAAATTGCTATTCCTACCACCTAAAAAAAAAACAATGGTCACACACAACGTCTTTATCTTTTTTTTACACATTAGACTTCAAAATATTCCAATACATTTCGGCGTTTTTTACAGAGCAACTGGCGAGCTGCATGAATTCTATCGGAAATCTTTGATAATTTAATTAATTTAAATAAAAAGAGAGTCGGGGAAATAAAAGGGCTCGGCGGGAGCGCCATGCTTCACAATTGAAAAATGTACAACTTTTTGGAGCTGCAATCAGAGGGCCGAGCGAGCGAGAGAGAGTCTTTTTATTTGTTTGGAGTTCTCACGGAGCGGCAGGAAAATACAGATATGTGGTGGATACTGTGCACATGTGCAGGACACAGAAATACGTGGGGAAATTGCTATATTGGCACTGAGATTTACTACACAAAATACAAAAAAAAAGGATATAGGGTCTCATATAAAATAAATGCAATATACAGACACGCTAAGCACTGTATATGGGTATAAAGAATGCAGCGTTCACAAGCTAGAAACAAAAAGACGTATGAACACGTTGCCTGTCACCACCGATACATGCTTTACAGAGAAATTACGTTGTACCTACACTGCATACGCTCGAATTGGAAATTACGCTGATATTCCCGGATAAGAAATACAGTAGTTACAATTTTAGCCTTGGAATAGGCTGCACAGAATATAGAAATATGTTCGGAATCGCAGACATATCTCATCTCTGCAGATAAAAGGCGGATACCGTTTATAGCTTCACTATACAACACAAAAGATGACGATCCGGCCACCATCAGGTACCTACAGCCGCATGTACGATAAACAAGATGACCTCATTCTGAACATTTCAGTGATGACAAACAGAAGCAAAAGAGAGCCTGGTGCGCATGGCTCAAGAGAAAGCTCAAGTGGAGGCCGGAAGAGACGATCGCCAAGAAGTCCATAACAAACTTGGGGGCACAGGCACGCCGTATCTGCTCGAGTGGGCCGAGCTTGAGTGCCACCAGAGGATCTGGCCCGCGTCTGCGAAGATAGTAGACACGGACGGGTTCCAATGCTGTACCTTTTGCCCACCGCAGAGGTGGGTCGCGATAGATAGTGGGAGCATCACTGGGGTATCCACGAGCAGTTAACGTTACATGCTAAAGAGAAAGAAGCTGCGGTGAAGATTCGTGTACTAAGCCTGCTACTGATACTATACATGCAGTAGAAAATAAAAGAGGGTGGCAAAAGTTTGCAGACTGGTAAATGGGAGTTCTTCAGCAGGCACATACGAGAATGTGATACCTCATACTGCAGCAAATGGCTGTATACAGAATATTCATAGACTGGTCTACAAGTGAAACTATGTGCAGCAGATTATGAATGTGTATGGAAAAATTTGTAAACTGGAAATGGGAGGTCTGACTGGGTATATACCTACGAGACAAAGTTAAAGTAACATGCAGCATGAGCCAAAAGTGCAAGAAATATTTACAGACTAACATACAAAAAGTTCGGTTTGGCTTTGAGAATTAGTAGTCAAATTATACACAAGAAGAACGCAAATTGGGAAGGATATTCCAAAGAGCTACCACAATATTAGATTGTCTGCGCTCAATGTGAAATAGCTGCAGAAGACCGTACAGTAGCGTCGCTATATATGGACAATGTAGTGGATATTAAATTAAAGTTCTCTTGCCACATTGATACAATAAGCTGAAAATGAGCCAAAACTGTGGGAAATTTTCACCCGATTAAACCAGTACCTATATTCGCGAAAAAGCTTTGGTGAGGCTCTATAATGTTCTGATTTACCCATACCAAATTTACTACAATCTTATTTGGGACGATGCCCCTAAATGTTACTACAATCTTATTTGGGACAATGCCCCTAACTGTTACTACAATCTTATTTGGGACAATGCCCCTAGCTGTCATCTGGACCAGCTCGTTCTTCGCCAGAAGCAAACTGTCTGCCTCATGACTGGTGAGCACTACTTAGCTCACACAAATCCTTTATTTCGCAGAACTAAGACTTTAAAAATGTGCGATATTCACAAATACTTGCTTGGCATTCATATGTAGCAGGCGGTCGCGTAGAGGTGGCCTAGCGCGCCCCAACAAAATTACGGGACCAGGAGTAGAGATTCTACGTACAGTCCCAGCCTTCCAGAGGCTCTCGCGTTGGCAGCGGTCCCCTGCCTTAGGGCTGTAGGTCTGGAATACCCTACCTCGTGAGATTAGGTTTGCTGGCGATATCTCCAAATTTAAGTGTTTCTTGAAAAAATTTTGGTTGCTGTCCTGCGACTGAGTTTCGTTATTCTGTGTTGTTATTTAACATTGGCTTGCCGTCTCTACTAACTTGCCATATGCATCATATATACTAATATCATTCTGTACTATTTTAGATGTTCCTGTGCTGAAAAAAGTTTCTTTGAAAGAAGAGCTTGTATTCTCTTTTTTTGCATAAGGATGTTCCAATAAACTTACATTATTTCAGCTTCATTGCAACTAAAGCTATTACATTTTGTAATCGCAAATGACCTCACCTACTTTTCAAATTTTTCAGAGCGCTTTTTATTAAACGATTACCAAACTTTCTATGAAGAGCTAAGCTGCCACAATCTTATAAGCTCCTAGAGAAACTGCTGTTATTAAATATTTCAATAAAAATTTAAGTGATATATCTCTGCGTAATGAAATTAAAAGCGATGAAGTTGAAATTAATCCAGTTAAATCGTAATTGCATTAAAATGAAGAGTTACAAGAACCATGATATTGGAAGGCACACAATTATGAAATAAATGAATAGATTTCCTACTCTTAACTTATCGGCTCGCAACGCTAAGCGCCTAACGGTTTAGCGACCTTGTTCCATTATCTTTCATATCTCATCTAACGCGACGTCACCGAACCTACGCAGCTCTGCTGCAACTAATCGTAATCGTACAATCGTATACTTGGCTACGGTTTTTCAGAGACATCTAAATGTTTTCATTTGGACATAACGGCAATAACCCAAAGAGCGCCAGAGCGGGAGTTTCAGCTCCTCTATGGGAATGGGTCTATTGATACGTCTACTGCCATCAATCTCATCTATTGCTTCGCCTACCAAAGTTTCTAGTACAGTATTACTGCGGTTGCGTTTCGCCAGTCAAGCAGCAGGACGATTACATATCTGCAAATAAAACTTTGGATAGCAATAAAGCAGAAACCTCCAGACCATTTAACTGTAGAGGAGATGTTGAACAAAAACGGACATTTCCCGTTAAGATCGCATTGCAAGAGAACAAGGCCACCTGAGCGAAGCCAGCATTTATGTAGCAGGTGGGCGAGCGGCAACATTTTCCGGAGTATTGCAGCCTACGAATAATAAGAGATGGCTATGATCCACAGGAGAGCCCGAGTCCTCATTTCTCTCAATTCGAGTAAATGCGACTTAAGCTCTGGCAGACCCGGGGAAAGAGCACAGCATGGAATGCAGCCTCTACAGAGAGAAGTGAAAGAAGACCATGTTCGATAAGGACTGTGGGCTGAAGAAACCCCATGTCCGATAAGATTAGAGGCTCAAGGGACACATGTCCGACGAGGATAGTAGGCTGAAAAAGCCCATGTAAGACGAAGATTAGAGGTTCAAGAAACCTACGTCCGAAGAGGATAGTAGGCTAATAAAACCCATATTGGACGTAGGCAATAGAGGTAAGGCAGACCTGCAGAAGATCACGCTGCTATCATCTCTGTAGACTGGGCGGAAGACTCTGATGTCTGTCACGGACTTGGTTTATTTCTCGGAAACCGAGTGACTTCCTAACCGCCAGCGTAAAGACGAGGGATTGTAGGGGTCTTTTCAAGAAGGAAACTCAGCTTCTTTGACTTCGGTGTAATTCAGAACTTAGACAAAATGGGACACTGGTTACAAACTTTAACCCCCGACCACAAAGCTGTGGCCGGAGCGGCCAAAAATGCGGACGAACTCCGCCTTATTTACGTCAGGACGGCCGCTCCAACACTGCCACCAACCTTTATTTCACAGAACAGCGCGGCGGTTGTGCACAAAGAACCTCCTTTATCACAAACCTTTCCTACATCTAGCTGTTATTTTGAATGATATTTTCTTAAAACTGTGAATACTTGTCACCATCCTACATTATTTATACTCCAAACGTCTGCGGCTTCGTATGCAAATTATAGTTATCGGTAAAAATAGGCATCCTTTCCAAGCTGTAACGATACAGTCTCGAAACAAAGCCATTAACTGAGCGGAAAGGGGGAGAGGGGCAGAGGTAAGGGACTGCACGGCTGTAGCTTACTGCGCTGTTCATTCTGTATTTATATGATCCTCTCATGCTTTGCGTATTCGTGGGAAGTAGTCAAGAACTCTGAAATTTCCTCTGAAAAATATAAAACGTATTTTGGCACTACTGCTCATTTAAGAATTTACTGATAAACGTCTTTATTTAAGCAATAATTAAAGTTTGATAGCTTACATTATTTTAGGATTATGACATGTTCGACGACAACTCTGATGTTCAAGCACACCGGCAGAAGATGCATAGAACATGCACTGCAGATTTTGGGCAGTAGGCGAAAGACGCCAGTGTAGGAAGAAATTTCAGAGCTGCCAAATCCCACGTTCGAAGAAGATTCCTGAGGGACAGACGGGCTTGCACAAGGTGCACAGAACATGCACTGCAGAATATCTATATTGACAGAAAGAAATTCAAGTTAAACGAAGATACTGGAATGAGTTCCAGCTCAGGCCTGTAGACAAAGCAAAGCGCGCCGTAGCAGCATCTTTTGCAAACAATAAAGGAAGCTTATGTTCGATGAGAATGATTTTCGACGCTGAGGCAGGCCTGCAGAAGTAGCACAACACATGAAGTGCAGCATCCAAAAAGCGTAAGAGGGCAGCAGTCAAAATGTAATGATACGATGAGCAGCAACAGGAACTGAAAGCACCGCCTGAATAATAAAACATGCAAACCTTCAGCTGAACCCCATCCATAGCTAAGGAAGATTTTCACCGCCGAGGCAGACTTGCAGAAGAAGAAGCACAGCACACACATGTGCAGCATCGACAGACTGAGCCAAAGAAGACCACGTTGGACGAGGAGGACTCTTCACGCTCAGGCAGACCAGACTGGGAGATATGGAGGAGACCGGGGCGCTTCAAGTGCCCTACATGAGATCGATAACAATATCTAGCCAGAAATGGCTCCTTTCTAGAGAGCGCCTCGGCAGATTCAAGCAAAAATGAAATTGGCGGAGGTTTGACGTATACTCGACGAAATGACAAAACGCAAGGAGTGACACACGACGTACTTTGGTGAATTATTCAGGACACACGAAATACTGTACGCAGCCGAGCTGAAACTGACGTATGTATAAGGGCGGTGGGAGAAACTCGTGATGTGGACATGGTGAGGTAAAAAAGTTTGGAGAGTTATTTGCCTATTAAATTGGCTTTAACTTTTGCCTAAAACAGTCAAGTAGAGGCTAAATTTATAAGAAAGGGCGAGCAGCAACAGAAAACTTAACGTATCCCTTAATAATGTAACCTACAACACTTCTGAGCGTCATTATTACTCTCAATTGTAAAACTCGAAGCTTAATTTGACCTTAGGTGTGTCCTTCATGTCATGACACAGCAAGGAAAGAGACACTGCAGGTAGCAGGGGACACAGCAGGCAGCAGGGGACTCAGCAGGCAGCGTGGGACACAGCAGGCAGCAAAGGACACAGCAGGCAGCAGGGGACACAGCAGGCAGCAGGGTACACAGCAGGCAGCAGGAGACACAGCAGGCAGCAGGAGACAGAGCAACAGACAGCAGGGGACACAGCAGGCAGCAGGGGACACAGCAGGCAGCAGGGGACACAGCAGGCAGCAGGAGACACAGCAGGCAGCAGGAGACAGAGCAACAGACAGCAGGGGACACAGCAGGCAGCAGGAGACACAGCAGGCAGCAGGGGACAGAGCAGCAGGCAGCAGGGGGGCCGCTAAGTACGAAGCACACCGGTGTTTACAGGCGCTGTCGCTCTGTACAGACAAACACAAACAAGCGCAGCTGATCGGCCTACGTGAGACGGATCTGCTGCACTAGCGCTGTCGCTAGCGTCGAGCGTTAGAAGAAACGCTATCACCCAAAGTAGATCATACGAACGTTAGAGGGAGCGCTAGCACCAAACGTAGAGCATATGAACGCTAGCGGTAGCACCGTCACAAAAGAACACGAACAGTACGTGGAACAAACGCTAGCATCAAAGGCAGATTACATGAACCCTGGAAGAAATGTTTAGATAAAGGTAGATTATACGAACGTTAGAAGTAACGCTAGCACCAAAGGTAGATAACACAACTGTTAAAAGAAACGTTGGAATCAAAGGTAAATCATGCAAAGGTCGGAGGTAACGCCAGCACCAAATCGAATCCCATACAAACGTCAGAGCCCTGTAATCTGCGTCTAATGTACAAAAAAGTTTTACATGAGTCGTATTAGCCATCAATGAAAATAATTCGCATGATACGTTTTTTGTCATGACCAGCTATAACAGTAACGAACTTTCTCAGTTTCTGACCTTTAAATAAAGAAGTTTGAGTCAAAAAGTTCATCTACAAACCTTATAAAGTGGGAATAAGTTCGTTCCCACATATCGAAGCTGTTCAAAGCAACAAGCCGAATCGAGAATCTTAATAAACACAGCAATGCATTCATTCAATCGCTCGTTCGTCAGCTCTTTAAAGAGCATAGAGAAACAAAATTTTGAACTGACAGCAAACACCACGATGTTAATAGTACTTGAGTGGAAACCACCTGAGAGTAGTGGCGTGTTACAGATACTTTATTGGATGCTGCTCCTCACAAAACACCAGTCTGTTGATGGGAAAAGCGATTAGAAGAAAAAAGAGAGAGCTGCAGAAGTGGTGCAAGGAAGGGGAGTTTATCAACTGATATAAAAACAGCAGCCTAACTTCAAAATTAGTGGAGGCACGCCATCGAAATTCAAATGAAAAGGTAGCCCAGGAGATTGCAAATTCACTTGAACCTGTATCCTCCATTTACATCAAATTCTTGCACTCAGTAACTTCCAGCCCGCTGGGTGCCCAAAGCATTGTGTGCTGATCAGCTACTCAATGGAATGACATGTCAATAAGTCTCATTTGGAGCCGAGACTGATTTAGAAGTATATTTCTTGGAAAAGATTTGTTACCGCAGATGAAACCTGGATCTTAGCGATAAGATCCAGTCGAAATAGTCACTTCTCAGGGGTTCTTTTAGTCCATTTCAATCACAAAAAGGTCGACATGTCACTCAGAAGATGATAACAACCATTTTCTCGATTTCGCCGAAGATCATTCTGGTATAGAGCCTCAAAAATCTACGAAATATAGCGGAAGCATAACAGGAAAATACATAAAAGATGCTGAATAGGTGCGTTCTTGGTGAAACCAATGACAAGGGAAGTTTCAGCACTTAATTTTTTTTCACAATACAGCACCAGTCCATTCTTCCAGAGTAGCATGAGCTATTCTGCGAGAATTGGGCTGGATATAATGTTAGACTCTCCCTACAGCCCTGATCTTCTTCCTGTAGAGTATAGACTTTTCCCTAGAAATTTAAAGCACACTTAAAAAGAACACGATTTAAGTTGCTTCAAAATGATGCACAAATCAAACAAGGAACATCTACCCACGGGTGAAAACGCCTCCAGTAAAAGTACTTTGACATAAATGAGGGATAAGCTGAGCAAGCGAAACATTGTTAAACAAATGTGCTCTTTAGAAAGTAGAAGAACTTCTTGACTACGCTCATGTGTCGTCTACACTTCGGGTTGCACTCTACCGTTCTAACCATCACGGTCTTTTCACCCTAAGGACGTTCCATGCAAAGCTTCTCAACATTGACCGTACGACCGAGCTTCCGTTCGCCCCAACTTAGGTGGTGAAGAGGGATGGAAAATACGGAGCAAAAGAGAACAAAATATCCAGTTAGTGTGAAGAGGAGCGAGTGGTCAGGCGCTTTAGGAAGACACATGATGGATAGCTCGCCATGCCAAGCACCCTAACCAAGTCCATCTTTTCTTGTGGTCGAGCTTGTTTACGGGCGAGATAGGGCAGCGCGAACCACCAAAAATATAGGGAGTACCAAGCTGGCACTCAGCAAAATAAGATCATCTAACAAGAGCGAGTCTATCGAATAACAACCTTGCCAGAGCTTGCGGATGCGGTGCAAGTAATGACGCGTCGCAGCTGCTTCGATGGTTTCCAATATCACGCAGCGTAGCATGTAACCCCGGCTAATGGCACTGAAGTTGTAAGTTGAAGATACGCCGTATTTCATGTAGCGTAAGAACCTCAGGCTAGTGGTGCTGAAGCAGTTAGCAAACGGTGAGTGGAGTGAAGAAGAAAGAAGAAAATTAGACGATAGTGGGAGAGTTGTTAGTATGTAGAGAGGAAAATGGAAGAAAGGTGAAAACAGAAAAATAGGAAGAGAATAAATGACCGGGCAGTGCCGGTTTAGTTAGGGTAGGTTATTCAATTAGGTTACTGAGTGGTTTGCAGT
>LQNS02015105.1:14120606-14133144 GCA_001587735.2 Parhyale hawaiensis
CTTACTTAATTCGTGAAGTTCTGTGGATCTCTTCTGTTCTCTGAGCGATTTGCCTGTGATATACCTGGTGGCTTGATTTTGGACTCTTTGCAGTTTCGTCATTTGTGAAGTAGAGCATAAATGAAGTGGGGTTGGTGGATATAAGAGAATAGGTCGAACAAGAGCTATGTACAATTTCCTTTTGTTTTCTTGCGAGAGATTTCTGAAACGGTATAACTTTGCTAGTGTTACTTTTGCTTGTGTTACTCTATTTTTGATGTGTCCGACAAATCCTCTGGAGCTAAAATTCAGTCCCAGAACCTTGCCGTTGGTGGAGTATTGTATCACCCTGTCCTGCAGTGTCAGGTTAACGGTTTTTTGTCTTCCGATTGGTATGATTTGGAACTTTTCTTTGTTTGTTTTGAGCAGTTAGTTGAAGATACGCCGTATTTTATGTAGCGTAAGAAGCTCCGGCTAGTGGTGCTGAAGCAGTTAGTTGAAGATACGCCGTATTTCATGTAGCGTAAGAAGCTCCGGCCAATGGAGCAGGTGCAGCAGCTGCAGATACTCCGTATCTTGTTCACAGAAAATACACAAAGCGGGCGGAAAATTTGCGTGACGAGCAGTAATTTTCGTTTAAAACCTGCATGTACATATCACGGTTCGTTTCCTGTGTTGCACAGAAAAATTTTCAACAGTACAATCATTACGTTCTAAGTTCTTCAACACTCGTGATGCACAAACTATTTTGTGCTGCAGCAGAATATTGCAGCGATCGTAAAATAATTCATACAGTACAAAAAGGAATAATTAACTGCAGTGGCAGCATCTTACCGTAGCGGAACCATGCTGTACTGCAGCAATATTAAGTCATAGCTAGCGTTAGAACAGAGTCTATAGGCCAATTATCCAATTATGAAAAGTATAGTAACTTCATAATTTCACCAAATAACTTAACCCTTTGTGCTACATGCTATTCCGACAAAAATGGTCGCTAATTCGGATAGGAGACTCCGACAAAAATGGTCTCTAATTCGGATAGGAGACTCCGACAAAAATGGTCTCTAATTCGGATAGGAGACTCCGACAAAAATGGTCTCTAATTCGGATAGGAGACTCCAACAAAAATGGTCTCTAATTCGGATAGGAGACTCCGACAAAAATGGTCTCTAATTCGGATAGGAGATTCCGACAAAAATGGTCTCTAATTCGGATAGGAGATTCCGACAAAAATGGTCTCTAATTCGGATAGGAGATTCCGACAAAAATGGTCTCTAATTCGGATCGGAGACTCCGACAAAAATGGTCTCTAATTCGGATAGGAGACGGTTCATTTGTTTTTTATTGAGGTTAATGTGCTAGTGCTGTTTAAGTCCGCCAACTGATAGGTTAATTTAGCGAAAGAAGCTGTACGGCTGTTGAAACTAAACCGATTGTCATGAGACGACTGCATTTCTCCAAATAATCCTTCAAGTTATACGGAAACTTCAGAAACGACATGAATATAATATAACGGCATGAAAGCTTGTCAACACACGCCTTGAAATCCATGAACTTTAGGGCGTGGAACGTGAAAAAACGTGCCTAAATATACATGGACTGTAAGGCCTGGAAGGTACAAACACATGCCTAGACTACATGAGCTTCAGGACCTGGAAGGTGCAAACACATGCCTTGAAATGCATGAACTCCAGAACCTAGAAGATGCAAAGACACGCCTAGAATACATGAACTTTAAGGCCTGGAAGGTGCAAACACATGCCTTGAAATACATGAACTTTAGGACCCAAGAGAGAGCTAGTCGGTGCCGGAGAGTTATGGCCATAGGACGGTGTTACGACGTGTGGCGCGCTGCCCCCCAGCTAGCGGATTGCTTCGCTGACAGGGAGGAAGGGGCGGTGAGGGAGCGGAGGTGCAAAGGGGGGGGGGGGTGTTGGTAGGGAACCTCGCTCGAGAGTGGGTATGCCTAAGGCCACCAGCACTTCAGCATACTAGTCCTTTAGTGCCTCAACTAAACAAACATCGCTTTTCATCGGAATAATGTTATATGTGTATGGTAGGCACTAATACCGGTCAACGACATGACAAACTTTGCCGAGCGTGGAGTTTTCGCAGCAATATTAGATAATTCTTACATCACTGGAACTCATACTGATTGTACTGCACCACCGCACCTGTAAAACTGACCTACAAACTTAAATTCTCTGTGACCAAAACATAAGGGCTGCTAGCGGATGCAACTTCCTCCAAAGGTCGCTACTGGCATCATTTGGAGGTTTCACTGCGCCACAAACAGGTTTAATATTGTGGAAAAGGTGACACCATTTGTACAATGACGTCACAGGAGCCGATTAAACTATATGTCAGCGGTTGCGTGCACCGTGGAGACAACTAACTGGTTGGTTCTCTCGTTGCCATAAACTAGGACTGAACTAAGGGCAGCCGGAGCGAGACTTGTCCGCATTTTAGGGAACGCGCATTATCCGACCATCCAAAGGAAGGGAGTAGTGATGCAAGGAAGGGAGTAGTGATGCAAGGAAGAATGGTTATATTTCAGAACAAGTCCAACTTTAAGAACAAGTATCGTGTTGCAGTGACCTCAGCCTTATCCCCCGACAGTGCAACGGCGACACGCGGCATCCTCGGGCCCACACTGGAGTGAATCCCGGCTTCCGTTATGGCATGGAGGTTCTTCAACAACAAGAGAAAAAAGGGACCGCACCCTCACCTGTGTTTTAAAGAAGCATGCATTCCTCCACGGGTGAGTGTGGTTCTGTGGCAACCACCGCCATGGAGCAGGTGGGCACCACACCCAACCTGTGTTTCGGTACACTCCCACCACCATGGAGCAGGTGGGCACCACACCCAACCTGTGTTTTGGTACACTCCCACTACCTGGGGGCGGGTGGGCATCGGTCCCTCCCACTTGTGTTTTGCTGCGCACCCCCATCACCAGGGAGTAAGTGGACACTGTACCCCGGTGGTGTTTTGATGCACACTCCCACCACCAGGGAGCGGGTGGTCACCGCCCCCCGCCCGTGTTTTGACGACGCACTCATAACACAGCCACTTAAAAGAGCGACGGTAAAAGCTACAGGAAGCGGGCATGTTTCCATCAGCCAAATGCATCGCCTCTCGCTACAGCTGAAGGCAAAGAAACCAGATTTCGCAGAAAATATAATTTATTTTAGGCAACTTTTGCTGAACGCGTCTACCGAGAGGCGCGGAACTCTTCTATTAGTATCTGAATAAAGTAGCATGCGGCACATACTTTCTCGCTTTCGCATAAATAATTGCATTGCTCTAGAAAACACGCCGCGTAACACTGACAAAGTATTGGGAAAAAAGGCCCAGGAACTCTGAGTAACTCCGTGCTACACTAACAATGCAGTTACTAAGAGATATAACAATACTACGCAATATTTTCACTCGGACAAGCTTAATGACGCACGACATGATCGCAAGCGTCCCTTTCCTCTCGAGGAGGCTGCTGTTATAATACCTGGTAAACGTTGACGTACGGGCACCACGGAAAGGGTACATCTAAATAGAACACTCAACAAACCCACAACCCCAGAAACACTGCTAAAAGGAACCATTTCAACAACAGTCACAGCTGATTTTGACGCCCGTAGATCCGCAATAATAAACACGGATCCTGACAGTAAATTCCTGGTCACTGTGTCAGAGTTTGACATTAACCCTAAAATGTCACAAATGTGAAGTATTGTGTATCAACCGCGACTGGTGTGTTTCTCCCAAGGATTTCAGAGAGGAATATGAGCACGTACCTAACGGGTAAATTTTCACGCCGCAGGCTGGAACGATGGATCTCGAACACCGCACCACAATGCTCGCTGCTGGCTACGTTTGCCATTTGCAGCACAAAGTTTCCCTCGCCGTGCTTCGGATTTTCATCACGAAAATTGCTAGCATATGTATTGTGAAAACTTCATGTGAGACTAAGGTGAGACTAAGTAGAAATGTATTGCGGTAGGCAGAATAGAAAGCGTCACAGCTGCCTGGACGTGCGTTTCATTCGAACACAAACTAGAACTTCACGTGGCTCTGAATTGGTGGTGGTTGCTTCCCGCCAGGCGTGATTCCGATACGCCGAGAACGCGAGGGTGTCGAATGATGTGGGCTAGTTTATTAATGAAACTCCGGTGTAGTCTTTGCAAACATAAGCGAGAACTGTTTTATGATTTGCCCCTTAATGTCTAAGCTAAGATAATTTGCGGTTTACTTTATAAAAATATTAGATTTTGTGCTCCATTTTTCACGTTATGTAATAAAGATTGATGTGCCATTGTCACTTGGATAGGCTGTAATACGATGTGTATCAAGCTTGAGTATATTGTAACTTTAACTGTATAAAAATGGCGAATCTGATGCTGACAATTCAATTGTGACCTCACCCACGCCGTCTAGTGACCGTCACTAAGCACCCTGTTGCGTTCAGACCAGAACATGACACTTCTATCTAGCGACTGTCACTACGCACTCTGTTGCGTTCGGTCTACAGCATGTATTCTACATACAGTGCTCCTCAGCACGTATCCTGTTGCGTTCAATGTATAGAAGCCCGAGACATGCAGTGTAGACCATTTCAGAATACGCACCTCGCATGGTTCGATCAGAAACACCTCAATTTCAGCACCGACTCATTTCCAGCGCACACAGCACCCAGCCGGTACGTGGTTCCATACTCCACAAGCTTCCAAATTTGGCCGACCATCATTAAGAAAATCGCAAGCGTAGAATTCCCAAGGGCAGAACATTGTCTCAAACGTCTAATCGGATTATAATTAAGGCGAGGACGGCGAGGCTCGGCAGCTTCGTTGGATGAGCTCAGAAATGTGTAAAATTTTGATGGAAATAGCGACACATTCGAGGCCTTCTGCGACGACTGGAATTTGGCTGGATGTTGGGGAACCGCTTGGTTCGCTCAAATGGGCTGCCAGCATCTCAAGAACAACTGACTAAACTGAGTATAGGTAAATGACGTGGAATCTAAAGGGCTCCTTGGCTTTTCGTTAAACCGACTATAAAATATAAAGGATTGAAAAACTGGACTTATGTATCTAATGGCATCCAGAGACCCCGAGAACTGCTGATGATGAAATGCTGCAAAATAATTAATCTTACAAGCATCAATTAAAATATCAATTCATTGTATGAATAATATTAGGAGTATTTGATACGTCATTTGAGCGTATGCTGGTCCTTATGAACTTAACAGAGGGCGCAGAAATCAAAATCTACTTGATGTGCCTAGGCAGTGGAGCGCCCATGAAAAATCGAAAGATATGGGAATGAGAACACAAAAGATATAAATGTATATGTCGTATTAGCGTGAAATCAAGGGGAAAACAATCGCTCATGGAGCCTCCTTCAAATAACAGAATTATTAAGGAGGTCTCTCAAAGGCTCTTCTCGCCCCGCCGCTTCTAATTAGCGTCTCTCAAACAATGAAGCGCGAAAATGCCAAGAATTTTCCCTGTCATCCGGGAAAAATTCGCTGGAAAAATATTGACGACACATTTCCTAATCAAAGTCTCAGTATCGGAGGCTATAGTTCCCTCACTTTTCCAGGGAATTAAAAGTTCGGAACAGTGGGAAGGAAGGGTTGTTAGAAGGAGGAGGGGGAGCGCACCGACGGAAAGTAGATATCGTGAGAAGGGGTGAGACGGAGGAAGTTCGGAGGAGTTGGAGTCCGTCAGGAGAAGGGTGTGAGGCATTAGTGAGAAGGAAATGGAGACCGTCAGACAGAGAATGAGAGCGCTAACAGAAAGTGGAAATTATGAGTAGGAGTATGAAGGAAGACGATTCGAGGAAGTTGGAGTCCGTCAAGAGAAAGAGTTGGAGGCAAGAGTGAGACAGAAATAGAGGCGGTCAGGCAAAGAATGAAGGCGCAAACAGAATTACAACAGGTGAAGAGGTGGGAAAGACTGAATTCAATCAAAACAGAGGCCGTCGAAGAAAGAGGCGGGAGATAAGATTTTAAAAGAGATGGACATCATCAAAAGAAGGATAATAATCCTAGAATTTAGCGTACGTATCAAGAATAAGGGAGGTTGTCCGAGAACAGGAGATACCTTTAAGCAAATATCCTGAAATAAGAATCGTCGGTTTGGTGGTCCTAGCTCATTAACCGGCAACTCTACAACTGGTAGACAATTGTACTCCCTGTCTTTGCTACGATTGGATGACCAAGCTACGTCACCGCTCCATCCTACGCCCGCCGCGTTCGTCAGCAGGCTAACCTGTTCCATATCATCATCCTTGTTCCGTATCATTCTGATGCACAAGCATCATTCATTTCAAAGCGTTGTTGTTTTCTGGTATGCCATTAATGAGTAAGTCATTTTCAAGCTACACTTTTTCCAGAGTGTTATATTGGAATGCTCATTTCACCTTCTGCATACTGAATCCAGTAACTACATATTTCTGATTGTCTAGGAATGGTATGGGAAGAAGCATTCTGCCCATAAAGTTAAAGTTGGCCCAGTAATATGTGCGTTGATGTGGGTGAGATGAGGGAAGTCCGACAATGGAGCAAAGCCCAGTAATATTTGCGTTGTCTTAGGTGAGATGAGGGAAGTCCGACAGCGACCGGCCGACCATATTAAGGATGATTGAGGAAGCATTTTGCCTTAGTCTCAGGAGCAATCAGGATATAAGGTGTAAATATAGCGCTTAAAAAGCAGCTCAGCCTTCAAAGTTCTGGAATCCTCCAGTTAATTTTGAAGCCTAGCCAACTTATCGGGAAACTTTGGAAGAGGAGTTGGGATGAGGAAGTGAATGTTTAGGGTTAACCCTTTCACATAAAGGCACAATTGCTGTAATAAGCGTCAAAATTATTAACAACATTAATTTGCTGGCATAAGCATTACAGTCGTTGTCGAAGAACAATAAGACCAAATTCAAATCTTATTACGCTGATGTACACACATACCGCACTAGCAAGGCGAATTAATACTTTGTAGCGAGACTCGGGAATTAAAGAAAATAAAAATACTTAATCTGCTGGATATATTTTCATGCGCATATTTTATGAGACAGTTACGTATTTATAAGTAGTTCTCGTTCACAAGTACTTCGGAACATTATAAAGTTTGGTCTCTTTGAATTAAACAAATTAAAAGTTCAGTCGTTTCAAAATAGACCTTAGTTATTAATATTAGGCTTCATTTAACTTTATTTCGGGGTGAAAAACTGGGATTTTCTCAGTGAAAATGAACCAATGGACAGAGAGCTACAGGATCCCGCCAACATCGCGTGAGGTGAAGAACGCGTGCAGCTCAGGAAGGGACGGCGATTTTAGGTTCACCCTACGAACACAGAACCGCTTATATAATTCCTCTAATCAAAGTAGGATGAACCGCTGCTGATAAGCTTTAATGATCTTTAATATGCGTCATTTTATCGATAATCGAACGCTAGTCACGGATGCTCGCGGCGGTCCCGTGAGCGGGTTCAT
This sequence comes from Parhyale hawaiensis, assembly GCA_001587735.2. NCBI lineage: Eukaryota > Metazoa > Arthropoda > Malacostraca > Amphipoda > Hyalidae > Parhyale > Parhyale hawaiensis. The sequence continues at coordinate 14,128,069 of LQNS02015105.1, forward strand.
GAAAGGAAGGTAGCGTGTTTCTGATTAATCCATGGGTGAAAATGTCACCCAGGATTATATGGCTGATGTAGTTTCGGATAAACCATCCATGGGCGAAAATGTCACCCAGGATTATATGGCTGATGTAGTTTCGGACAAACCCTTCCATGTGAATGCTAGTTTTGTTCTGTGTAAGCCAGAGGAGGTCAAACTACGGCCCGCGGGCCGCATTCGGCCCGTAGACCCTCTAACCCGGCCAGCCGAAATTTTGGGTCCTTCAATATATTAACCCATTTTAAGCCTTTACTATAAGATTTTTATAGTCATCTTTTTGCATCAAAAGATCTGTGCTTTGATCCCATGTATGCATCAACACTTTTCTTTTTTTTTTGTTTATGTTTGATGTCAGCATCGGGAACTGGCCCCGCCCGTCTGTCAATTTTCAAATGTCCATGTGGCCACAGAGTCAAAAAGTTTGTCTACCCCTGCAATAAGTCGTACAGTCGCGCCTTCTGCACTCAATTGCAGTCGCATGAATTAATTGTACTCAACTGTAGCTACACAAACTCTGCCCAACTGTTAGTCGCTCCAAATGTACTCGGCGCGACGTAGTTGCCCCTTGTTTCCTCAGCTGTACTCGCACAAACTGTATTTAACGGTAGTCAACTTATTGTACTCAACTGTAGCCGTAAAAGCTGTAATCAACTGTACACAGTTGCACCAACTGTACTCAGTCGCAATTGCACCAACTATACTCTGTCGCAGTTGCACCAACTGTACTCAGTCGCAGTTGCACCAACTGTACTCAGTCGCAGTTGCACCAACTGTACTCAGTCGCAGTTGCACCAACTGTACTCAGTCGCAAATGCACCAACTGTACTCAACTACTGGAGTCCAGCAAAAGAATTGAGACGAGGCCTTCAGCTGAATTGCTCCCGGAAAAATAGATGTCTGTGACGAGCCTCGAGGGCGGCTGGAATCAACTCCTGATGAGGTGCAATTAGGAACAGCAGGTAAAAATACCCGCCACCAACAACCGTTCGAAATTATCCCAAGAAACAAAAATTGTACGGACAAAAGCTTTCGCAACAGCGGGAGCAGCAGCGATGGTTTGAGAATAGGGAGCGACCGGGGATACGAAACACAGAGATACCTGGAGGACGATTTTTAGATTAGCAAAGGATTCAGAAAAGCAGCATACAAGTTCATAGACTAGTATAGAATCGTAAATGCTAGCACGGGGATCCAGAATGCCAGTAGGATTCTCAATGCTTGTGTAGGATCCAAGCACCGACAGAAAATCATTCAGACTACATATAGCATAGGATAACGACCGTTGACCCCACTCAGACTACTGTACAGCAGGATCCATAGTACAACACCTATACGGCGTTTAGACTTGTGTGTGGAATCTTAAATAATGTCAGGGTAACGGAAAAGTTTAACAGTAGAAGCGAGAAGAAAACAAAAACCTGTACCATAAGGCCTTACATACATCGGATATGCAAAACAAAAATCTCGCAAGTGATCTACGTTACACCCCTCCCAGGACTCTCTATATCATATGGTAAGCATACTTAAAATCCTACCATTGCAGTCTATGCTCAGCATCTCAAATTACGCACCACACGCAGTCTAGGCAGACAAAAAACTGAGCATTGCAACCTATACAGGAACGTGACTTCCCATAACGTAGGAAAAGTTTAGCTAAAAACTTGATTTTGTGAGCTATGTTGGAAGCCTTCAAGTACTCCCCATGGAAAACAGAGGTTGTGCAAACCTAAACACCAACCATTTTCATCCTTGCTACACCTCTTTAAAGAGTCCTTCAGTAATTTCTCCCATAAATATTGTACTTTTAAAGAGTGAAATCATGTCAATAAAATTACAATTATTGCAAAGTAAGAAAAGTCAAAACCACAACCTTTGCCATGCACCCCACTGAGTGCTACCAACGAGCAGAGCAAATTAAGAATAAGCAGTACAACCGTCAGAGGGTAAACTCGGGGGGAGCTGTGGCCGGAGCGCGGCCTGCGGTGCCACTAATAATAAGACAGGGGGGCGCTGAACGACAGCGGGAGGAATGACTCTGCTCCCCTGTCAGTCATACGATTTGGCAGACGGTGACCATACGATAAGGAGATGGTGAGGGCTGTACCATGAGGGTTTGTAACACTCAGCAGTACTGCAGCTTCTTGGGTTTTTCCACAAATTTGAGGGATAACTGGAAGTTTGGGAGAAAGCTTTTCCATCCTAAGTGTTACGAAACTATCTGTGGACTCTTTTGTGAGGTACATTTCACTGTCTATGGAAATATGTGGGCAAATCGAGAGCGATTATTGGAGTTAATTTATGGGTAAGTGGCAACACTAAGTACCGACGCTGGTAAAGTAGCAGCCGGACGCCAGTATAGTTTGTAAGAAGCGTAACAATGAAGTTGTACAGCAATAGAGTAACCAGAAATTGAAGTGTACAAAAATTATAATAGTATTGCAGTGGCAATAGTGTAACCTGAAGTTGCAAGAAACAGAAGCCTAAGACATGCAGTGTAGATATTATTAAACGTTACTGTAGACATACAAAGCAAGTTTGGACAAAACACCTTACGAAACACAGAGTCTTGCAAAGAGAACGTTCTAAATAATGGTATCCCTACGAGCAGCCGAACGTATACTGTTTGTATACTCGGTCGTTAGCAGGTTCTTTCGTTTATTCTTATAAGTACAGCAAACACAGTAATCTCCACGAAAAGGGGTGCCTGAGCAAGACGATGGTCGTCACCTAAACAAAAATGCAATAAATTCATTAGCAAAGAATACGACATGGAAGGAAATTCATGTATTTAAGTAGATTCAGAGCAACCCGCATTACAGTTCACCCTCCTCAATAATCATCAGGCACTTTTAAAAAAGGCCACCGTCATCAGTTTTAGAAACATACAACGCCTCCTCCAGGAAATACGGCACGCCAGTCTATCGCCATTTATTTTAATTACAGAAGCATCGGACATAACAGCAACGATTGTTTGCCTCCTCAGGAGGAGCCGTGCCCCTGAGTAGGACGCTGCTTATCGGTGGTACCTACCTCGCGCCCCTGGGAGCACATTACCTGTAGGGGCGCGGTCCGATAATTCATTAGAACAGGACCAATATTTGGCAGAGACGAGTGGACACACACACATACCGACACACGCGGCAGGCTGCCGGCTGCAGAGTGTAGACCGGCCACGGGTGACCACTATAAATAATGCCCTGCGCCTCTGCCATCTGTCATGCTGACATTCTGCATTTGTAGCTGCCGCCGCAGCGCTGCGCAAATTATCTCCTACCGAAATAGTATGGGGAAAATATAGAAAATACGGGGCGATAATTTCGGCTCCGGGATTGTGTTTCTTTGGAGCGTGAGAGCGCATGCGACGCGTGCGTAGGACTGGCGATTTGTGAGCGACCTGCTGCTCGTTAGTGCGCTACCTGGATGTTGCTAGTGAACTACTAGCAGGTCGTTAGTGCGTCATTTGAATGTTGCTGGTGTACAGCTTGCAGGTCGTTAGTATGTCACATGACTATTTTTAGGCCACAACTTGCAGGTCGTTACTGTGCGACTTGAATGTTGTTAGTGCATAGCTTGCATGTAGTGTGTAACCTGCAGCTCGTTAACGAGTGACCTGCAGCTCGTTAACGAGTGACCTGCAGGCCGTTACAGCACGATCCCATGCCGTTAATATGCAGTTGCAGGCTGGTTTCCTACGGCCTACAGTTACGACCTGCAGTGATGACCCTCAGCACACGCCACGTAGCAGCCAAAAACACCATCTCGATTCAGGAAAATACAACATGACTAAATTTCACCGGCGCTTCCCTTTGAGTGTCAGGGCAAAAAGAAAAAAAATCTCTTGAGAAATCCCACATTGGGAAATTTATGCAAAATCCCTTGCACGAGACTGACCTGAGGACCAAAAGATTCCCGGAGAGGTGAAGCAGAACTTATAATATATTATGAATAAAACACCGCCCATCAATGGGTCGTTAAAACACGAACGTCGGCAGGCGATGTTAACGATGCGCGTACGTCACGACAGCCGCGGCAGATGAGATAGGAACCCGACCCCGAGGGTTGCTCAGGTTTAGGATCGTATATATATAGAACTTAGTCCATTGTTCCGTATAGGTCGTAGTAGATACCATAAAACAAAAGGCACGCATGACTACATTAACGAAGGATTAGGATATAGAGGGAGCGGATGCTAAACAGTGCAGTTCATTGTTAGGTACGCACTCAATGATGCAATTGAAAATACTTGATGATAATACTACGATGAGTGCTTCTTTATATTACTGTAGCTAGAGTGACGTATATGGAACGAAGAGTTAAGTAGCTAGAGGTGCAGTTCATCAAATTCCAGTGGAGCTCAGAGCAGTTAGTCGCAGTAGAATGCAGGGCAGTCATTCTTAATGGAGTATAGGGCAACTGGTTTCAGTGGAGCACAGTGCAGCAATAGTATTTCAGTGGAGCACAGTGTAAAGCGATAGCATCTCAGTGGAACACAGTTCAGCAACAGTCAGTCAGCGGATTATTGTGCAGCAAGCAGCAGCCTCTCAGTGGAGCACCGTGCAGTACTCAGCGGCCACTGGGTCCCTCACAGACCTGTCAAGGCGTCTGTCATGCAGAGCGCTGACTGATGAACCTCCGCCGCCTCGAGTGGCAAGAAGAGTTTGGAGTCGCTGGGGTGCACTTTTTAAGCCCATCTTTTTGTTTAGAGATCATCGACATCTCTGGTCTATTTGTGTACAGGACGTGGGGACCTGCGGCGTGCACCGTACCTGCGTCATGTGGTCTCTACGGCCCTGCTAATGACACTGTACCACACCGGCACCAACGCCAGCTGATGATGAGAATTTGTGCTTGGCATGGCACTGTACCACACCGGTACCGACGCCAGCTGATGATGAGAATTTGTGCTTGGCATGACACTGTACCACACCGGTACCAACGCCAGCTGATGATGAGAATTTGTGCTTGGCATGGCACTGTACCACACCGGCACCAACGCCAGCTGATGATGAGAATTTGTGCTTGGCATGGCACTGTACCACACCG
>LQNS02015105.1:14134868-14171676 GCA_001587735.2 Parhyale hawaiensis
CCAACGCCAGCTGATGATGAGAATTTGTGCTTGGCATGGCACTGTACCACACCGGCACCAACGCCAGCTGATGATGAGAATTTGTGCTTGGCATGGCACTGTACCACACCGGCACCATCGGTAGCTAATGAATGAAATTAATGCCAGGCATGACACAGTACCACACAGGTACCAGCGACTGAGCCATGGTGAACCTGGAACAGCTTGCAAGACAAACTGAATCTCCGATTGGCACGACAAAGTCGAATTAAGTTAAGCTCAATGAATTTGATTTCTCTGAAACACAAATTAGGAACGTTGCTTTCGCCTAGTTGGATCGTGCTGCCGGTGTTAGCCTAGCAGTAAGTCGATTACGTTTCAGACGACTGAAATTTACGTATTAATTGATGCTCAGTGAATGCCTGAATTTCGATTCCGAGGGACGAAACCGACGCTTCCATCTGGAGTCAGGACAAGTCAAGTGGGCAGAGCTTAGCTCGACTTTGTCGTGCTACTCGATGGCACCTGTAATCTGCGTCTCGTGCCGTCACTACTACACTACACTACTACAGGAACACAACCTTAGCTAAAATAAAAGTCCCACAAATATAAGTAATAGGCCTGCTCTATAGCGTCCTTTTTGCCAAAGGGACACATTGTGGCCTGCAACTTACGTATAAAAAGTACAAGTTACCAGAGAATACTTCTGCTCAGAGTTATTACCTCCGCCGAGGAAGTTATGTTTTGACGTGTTTGTCTGTCTGTTATTCTGTTTGACTGTCACCAAGATTACTCAAGAAGTTGTGGACGGATTTTCACGAAGTTTGCAGGGATTGTTAGGCATGATAACAGTAACAGATGATTACCTTTTGGTGAAAATCCGTTCATCTGTCTGTTCGCTTGTCTGTCTGCCTATTTTTTCTTAGGGGCATGACTCTAAAAGTTATGGATGGATTTTAATGGAAATTTATATGAGTTTTAGATATATTACGAAGTGTAAACGACCAAATTTTGGGGAGGATCTGTTTGTTCCTTAGTTTCCTTGTTTATCGCTATGTTTGATTTCATGCTTGTTAACAAAATAAATAAAAGAGTTAGGGATGGATCTTTTTGAAATTTAGGTAGAGGACTTGTTAGAGATGTTCAAAGACATAATTGATTGAATTTTGATGACGATGATGATGATGATGTTTGAGTGTGACTTATATTTTTCATCGTGTTTATTAACGGCATAACTCAAAAGGTTATGAACGGATCTTCATGAAAATTACAGGAATTGTTAATACTATCATATGCACAAATGATTAGATTTTGGTGTTGATACGAAGTAAATCATAGTTTCAGAACCAATTTGAATTTTTCGTTACTGTTGCCCTTCTTGCTGGAGGTATGCGCTCTCAGAGTACTCTCTAGTTACTTATGCCTCATAGCATAAATAAAAAGCCTTTAAAGCGGGGATAAACTCAATAGCATAGGGTATACTGTGAAACAGATAAGGAAAAGTATCCATAACACTGGCCCAAAAACAATGGAAAAATTTAGAAGTAATAGAACGATTGAAAAATAACTTTTGTCCCACCCGATACAAGAAGAATATGTAATGGTAGATGAAATATTTTAAATCTTCCTGCAGACTCTATTTACTCGATGTTTTAAGAGCTGCAGAAGAAGAGACACTAGGTATGTCTCAGCAAGAGCACCATACACAAGTGTATCGGTATGTAGGTGTTAATTTACGCAAGGAAGAGACATGGAATATGCCACGGCAAATAAAAAATTAGCCAATTTACTGACAACGCATTATGTTTAAGTCTCTATTATAGCCCCTGCAAAATATCTCAGTTTGGAAATGTAAACAAAGAAAGAAATAAACTAAAGAACGCCCTTCAATAGATCAGCCCATTAAATATCAACACATTTTTTGGTAGGTTGGTTGCTTCCTAAAATGGTTGGTTACCTGGTGCCGATGTGAAGGATTAAACATAGAAAATTCTTCGGCAGCACAGCAAGAGGGCACTTACCTTGCCATTTCTTTTATCTAAGCAATGAAGGCTTCTAGTTATTGTTAGCATAAATAGTGCACTTCGTGTCACAGCGCATAGTCCATTTCTCTGGACTCATAATGCTAAGATTGCGTAAAATTTCAACTAAGCTAGAAGGAAAGATAATCATGAGAACAGAAACGCAAAAAGAATGAACAAAACAAAAGCTTCGCTCATTTAATTAGTTTCAATTGCCGTTGTACGTACGATCGACGGTGCGGGCCGCTGGTTAGACCTTTGAGATGTCGTGAGAATCTCTTTAGATAATACAGCATATACATATTCTAAGCGCTGGAAACGAACTAACCCTTCAAGGTACAACGAGGATCATTCCATAAATGCATCAGGATCAACACACGATTGAATCTAAAAAAAAAAACTATTCTAGATGTCTTAACAGTTTAAAATGAAGGGACATGTCAGGTAATGTTTAAAAATTGTTTGTGTCTCTTACTGACACTATAATATCATAATTATAGTAACTGTGTCGTAGAATTGAAGCGCAGGGACATGTTAGGCAATGTTCAAGACATATGATATTATCGCGATAGGTTTCTGTCTCCATTGACACTACTAGGCATCTCAGAATATGAAAACGAAGAGACACGTCCCGACAGAACGAGCAGCGTTCAACAAAATAATAGAACAGAAGGAGCAGGAAGGAGTCGAGCCAGCTCGGGCGCCCGTCCACCCCCCGTGTTTCTCTCTCTCTAGGAATGGCAAGTGCTTGCCAGCATCAACTTAGCATATAAAGTGTACGAGGAACATTAGCTTGCCCACCGGAGTGGCATCCTGGGAGGTGTTACACCACCTAAATCTTAATTTTCTTCGAGCTTTGCTCAACTGAGCAAACCAGCAGTCGTTATGCTTTAGTTCTCCTCGGTGGCTTTTAAAGATGAGACATAAAGATTTGAGGTTGTGGGTCTACGGTCCTGATGATATGCGAGATCTTGTGCTCCAGTGCTACGTGAGCCACAGCATCAGTAACGCTTTACATGCTTGTAAAACCGAAGGTGATTGTCGGTGACACTATCGTAAAAACGAAACCTTGTAGAGGTGGCATATTCGCAAAAACAAAACTTTTACAGAAATGACACGCTCTAGAAACTTGCTCGTTTTCTTGGTAGAACTTTCAGTAAAATGAACCGCTTACTGATGGCGCTCTCATAAAGACTACGCACGATCGTCAGCGAGGTTAAAAACTAAACATGTCTGTCGATGACACTTTCATGAGTACGAAACATACATGCTTGTGACTAGCATAAAATGAAACAAGCCTGTCTTAGATTTTTTATACAAAGGACACATGACAGCCGCCAGGGACAGTTAGAGGCAGGAGAACAGAACAGGACTGCCGTGAACCCTTCTATAAAAATTACAGCTAATTAGCGCTAATATCCATGACACCCACCAAATAGGTAATAGGTCACAGCGCGGTCAACATGACAGAGGCAAAACTGCAGCACATGCACCAGCAATCTCGCCTTCAGCCAGGGTCATACTACAGTCTTCTGTTCACCGTAAGCGGTGCAAAGCGCCCCCAATATTTTCTTACTTCTTTGAAAACAGAAGCATAGTCACAGCTTCCTGAATTTTAATTCGGTTCACATTGGAAGAACTAAACGAACCTTTACTACAGTGACGACCGCTAAGTCAACATAGCGAATATGTTAGGAGATGATTCGGTATACAATCAGCTGTTTGCGATAACGCAACAAACGTTCGAACTGTTAGGACAGAGCTCGGGTACTGACCAACTATAGTGCGAGTTTATAGAGAAATAGACGACCGTCCCCGTGTGGACTGGATATGCGAGGGAAATAGAGAGAAGCTTTGGAAGGTACCTGGCCAAGTCGAGCTATTGATCAGCAGGACATAGGCACCGGGTGACACACGCAATCTGATGTGCCTTAGCCATGGCTACAACACTGCCAACTCGGGGCCTGGCTTCACTAGATTCTAACTTATAATCCTTTCGAAATTCAGACGGGGATGAGCCCCCGTGAGCAGCTTTGTGTTATGATCCATCATACACTCAGTAAAGAAAAGAATGACTGCACTACCGAAGGGACATCTTATAACTCTTCTATAAATCCTATAGTCAAGCACCGCTCGGAACTTGCTGATACTACTGTCCATCATATATTATACAGTGGAGACAAAAATGACTGTACTACTGAAATAACAACTTGTAACTCTTCAGTAAATCGCGTAGAAACACACCCCAATAAACTGGCTTACGCTACGATCTGCCACAGCAAAGGCACGAATGCTTTTGCCACCGAAATAACCATGTCACTAACTCCTTCAGTGAATGCGATGAAAATGAAGCGCACTTTAATGGCGTACGTTTGATTAACACCCTCGCCTTTACATGCAGCATCTTCAAGAAATAATATATAACGCTTCAGCGAACATGATCATAACAGACTATTGATTAACTAGGTAATTAAGATGTTTGATTAGACATAGGAGACGAAGTAGATAAGTCGCATAACCAAAAGCTTAACTAAGCGTTTATGATGAAATGTCTCATGAATAACTAGAGAGCACTCTGAGAGCGCATACCTCCGCCAAGCAAAGTAACGGTAATGAAACATTCAAATTGGTTCCGAAACCATGATTTTCTTTGTATCAACACCAAAATGTACCCATTTGTGCCTTTTGATAGCATTAACAGCTTCTAAAATTTTCTTGAAGATCAGCTTATACCTTTTTGAGTTATGCTGATAACAAACATTCTGACAAACATTAGTCAAACAAACAAGTAGACTAACCGATCATCACCAAAATTTAATCATTAATATCTTTCAATAATGCTAACAACTCCTGGAAATTTCATAAAGATCCATTCATAATTTTGCGATCATTGTGCTAACAAGCATAAAATCAAACGCAGCGACAAACAGACGAACGAATAAACAGATCGTCAAAAAATTTGGTCATTTACCTAACAATTAAAAAAACGGATGGACGGATTTTCACCAAAAGTTAATCATCTGTTGCTGTTAACATGCCTAACAATCCCTATAAATTTCGTAAATATCCGTTCGCAACTTTCTGAGTTATCTTGGTGACAGACAAATAAACACGACAAGAACATAACCTCCTTGACGGAGGCAATTAGCTGTGGCGATTACGAGAATGAATTCAACGACTTGACGCGACTGATTGTTTGTTTTCGAAATTCCGCGCAGCTGATCAGCGAATTTCAGTCAAAAGCGCAGCATTTTCCATCCTTAAAATTCTGCGCAAATGCGTGAGTTTGCCGGTATTTGGCTCTCGATTCGCTGGCTTGAACTTGCAAACTCATTCATTTGGCTATCGTATAAAGCCGCTTTAACCCGCACAGTGACGTGGCATAGCAGAGCAAGAGCGGTTAAACTATAGATCGGAGAAACGGGCATGGAAGTCAACACCGACAACTGGCTTATTTCAACCTGCCTGTTAGTTGCCTCTGCAACATTACGACTGCCATTAATATTAGCAAAAGGGGCAACACGCAAATGCCAAATATGGTTTTGAATAGAACATGGCGGCCACAGCGGCAGGATATGTGCCGTGAGGGGAGCACGTTAAGGTCGGAAGAGGCACTCAGTTTTGAAGGCAAATAAGCCAGGCCACAGATTTAGGCTCCATCTCATTTACTCGGCCGTTAGTGAATATGATGAGGGCAGTAAGGGGAGTCTCTTTGCAATATTGCAAATTTTACGTAGCGGGTTCTGAATTATATTTCCAAAGCTTCCCAACTTCCACTGACATATTTTTTGTTTTGAAACAGAAAATATTCATTTAAAAAACTAATTGATATTATCAGTATATGCCAAAAGTTTACAAACTTCCAGTGCCGATACAATATTTTCTGTTCGGAAAATAAGAATATTCATTTAAAAAACTAGTAGATATTATCAGTATATATCAAAAGTTTACAAACTTCCAGTGGCGATACAATATTTTCTTTTCTGAAACAGAGTGTTCATTAGAAGACAGTTTTCTTATTTTCCAAAATTTCAGTATGTTTCCAGAGCTTCCGGTACAACTTTCACTTGCGGTTGCAGTGTTCTCGGTTGTAAAAGAACAGCGACTGCACCTAAAAAGTTAATACTCTTAATACTGCAATTTTGGTTTTTCCCTAGTGCAAGATCAGAGTAAATGAGAAGCCAAAACAACCATACTCTCATATGTTGAGGAATAAGCCACATTGAGAGATTGTTCTCAAACATTCATTTTGCATCTTGCAGAAGAGCGAAAATAATAGTAACATTGTCCACTTTCAGATGTTAAAACGCCTCAGCCGATTAATAAAGAAAAACCCGCCTAGTTCTAACACCGGATCGTGTAGAATTATTCCGGGCGCAAAAAAAAACCTAAAGTAAACGAAAATCTAGTCATCTCGTTCGCCATTGAGTAACACAGTCAAGATTCAGTCCTGCTGTATACTACACACCGTCTATTTTATAATGGAATGAGACTTTCGTAGTCCACAAAGATAGCCACTGATGGCACCATGAGAACAAGTCCACGTTTGAAGGCAGAACCCTCTCTATATATGTCTTTAGACTGGTAGTAGCGCACGGTCCCGCAATCACGCTACTGATGCCTCTAGGCACGCAATCCTACACACCGGCTGCCGGCTGGCACGCTATAGCTAATGATATTCCTGACGTGTTCTGCTGTGAGGGTAAGTTGCTTGCTCGCATATAATAGGGGTATATTCGCACCACAACTTCATTAAGCTGGTAGCATATATGTGCCAATGCATTATCGTTTATAAAAAATAATGTTTCAAACAAAAATGCAGAATATATAAAAATTGGAACGAATCTCAAACGCATAAAAAAATTCAGTTCGAATAAAATATAAAAAAATGGGAACTTTGTACTTTAGCGCATAAAAAAAAATAAGTTCAACAAAAATGTAAAAGTAGGAACTCTGCACTCTAGCACATGAAAAAAAATATATAATTCAAACAAAAAATATAACAAAATGGGAACCCATGTTTGAATGCATGAAGACAACTGCAATTTGAACAAAGATGAAAACAAGATAAGAACAATGGCAACTCTACGATCGAGCTCACTTCAACTACTCGACTATTCCAGAGTCTACTGCCTACAGGAACTCAATCCAAAAATTTTATGTAAACAGCCGATATTGTCCGATATACGATCTCTGTACAGACAGCGGCTGTTTGCCTAGAATTTTCAGACTAGTAACAAAATAAACTCTAGCAATGAACACCAGTAGGAGTCAGTTACGTACCTAGTGAAATAGCTGGCATGAAACATTCGAGGAACACTGCGTTATGAGTACGGCAATGACATAGCTAGCATTAAACATGCGTAGAACATTGCGTACCTAATGACACAGCTAGCATGAAACACTCGAGGAACACTAGGTACCTAATGATACAGCTGATATGAAACACTCGAAGAACATTGGGTACCTAATGATACAGCTGATATGAAGCATTCGAGGAACATTGGGTACCTAATGATACAGCTGACATGAAACACTCGAGGAACATTACGCACCTAATGATACAGCAGATACGACATAGTCAGAACGTTGAGCTCCTAAGAAAAAAAAATATTCCTGTCATAGCATGCGTACGTGAAACATTGCGCAATAACTTCGTTCATACTAGGAGTTTTCATAATACTGGTAACAAAAGAAAAAATAATTTACGTGGCTAACGATGCTCCAGTGGCGTTCTTTTACAAGCGCATATTTACGCTACCTCTTCGCATAGCGCCACTCTGATTCTACTCTCGTCAGAGCTTCGTTCTTTTATTACATACAAGTGCTTTGTAGCGACTAAATGCGCCGATAATAGATAATTAGAACCATGAGATCTAGAAAATCGACCTTGTATAACGCATGCGATGCAAGGCTCTGCACCGTCATGCTACTACTGTATAATATAGCTCTGCTTGTACATCCGATAAACTTATATAGCGGAACTTCATCAATCGTATATTGACCCTAATATGCACAATGGTTGCATATGCCCTATGGTCGCATATATAGTTACCTAACGGTCGGACAGAAGTCAAGTAAATTGACGTGGCTACTCCTGCTTCATTTCAATGTTTAGGATAACTTTTCTCGCTACTGACCGCCGTAGCGAAGTAAAATTAAGCAATGGCATCCAGGCAACAGTACCGAGCATGCTCGCAGTGTCTGTTTTTAGGCTCAGTGAAGGTTGTTTGTTTCGGCTTCCGTTATGCTCTTGCCACGCGAAGTCATGCTGTGTTGCAGGCCGTGGGTTTCCTCGAGAACTCCAATTATGCCTGGCATGCACACGAGGTGCCTCGTAATTTTACGGATATCCTGTGCTAAAATAGTAGGATTGCCTCAGCAAAGATGGAATTAGAGCATGTCAATATCCTAACAAAATTCTGGGTAGCCCTTAAAAGCTTAAATGGTAAGGTAAATCAGTTTCTGGGGTGACCAAACATTCTGTTCGGGAATATTTCCCATTATCTCGTGAGCGTGACCCCGCTAACCTGCATATTTTGTTACCCAAATGCACTATATTTCCAATGTAATTTTTATAGTCGTAAATCAAACCAATCACACACACTGAAATGCCTAGAAAGAAGTTGGGCTGTGAAACAAATAATTTATGTAAGGAAAAATGTTAGCACTGCCGACAAAAATAACCTATTTACATTGAATGGTTAGCACGCAGAGGTGCCACAGCGAACACTCACCCGGCACAGCAAACTATAGGGAACCTACCCCTATTCTAGAAGAAAATAACTCATTTGTATCGTATGGTTAACACCAGCAGGCGCCGACCTCAACGAACACCCACGGGCTAAGCAAACTGTAGGGAAAATACATCCATTGAAGAAAAAATTATTTGCATTGTAAGGCCAACACTCGGAGAGCGTCTAAATGATCAGCACGGTTCTCAGTACAGCTGTCAAAAGAAAAGATTTAATGAAGGCCACATTTTCTTCTGATATTGAGCAGCAGCAGCAGCCGGTCGTGATCACCTCATTGACTCGCTGCCCTCTAAGCGATAGAAGGCAGTCCAATATTTGATCTTTCGGCCAATGGTCTATTGGCTTCATTATTAGAGGCGAACTTCTGGCCACCATTTCTGACTGCAAAGTTATATGCGTCGGTAGTGCAGGCGTCGGCATGTAGATTACTGCACGGCTTACCTAAATGGAAAACTTTACGCAAGCTACTCTTACTGCAAAGTTATGCGTGAGCAGTACGAGCCTCACCATACAAAGTTCTGAGGCGTTCACGTAAATGCAAAACTTTGCAAACGCTACTCTTTAAGGGAAAGTTATGAGTTGGTGGCTCAAGCGTCACCATATAACGGATATGACATGATGTAACTTATACATGATACATAGCTGCTTTTGCTGTACCTACAGTTATGTCTAAGCTATGTATGCTTCCCAAAACACTTAGAACATGTGGCTTCTCCAAAACATAATGAAATAATACGGGGTGTTCTAACAATAAAGTTTGAGATACGCGGATTTATTGAAATCATTAAGCCACACACTTACGGGATATCACTGATACAAACTATATATAAAAGGTGGCGGTAAATCGGTGTACAAATAGCAGACTTGAATAGAAGAGTCACTCAGTGTGCTATACTGCCCCAAAGGTTTACAGTCTAGCGCGGACATTGGAACTGCATGTAATTTGAATATCGAACAAGTAACTTATAGCAGTGAGTGTAGCCGACTCATATAGAGGCATAAGACATAATATCTTGTTACTGCATACAGCGTCAGCAACAATGTAGTGAGTCAGTACAAAGAAAGACCTCGTATGCACCTCCCTACCTAAGAAAGTATTGACATTTTGTGACACTAATGCCAGGTTATAAATAAGCTTCTGAAGCGATAAAATGTAGCACTCACAAGGCCTGGCGAGCAGTCAGTGCGTTATAGGACTCAGCTTGCCAAGTCATAAGACGTAAATAACGAAGAGCTACAAGTTCCAATTTTTAAATCAACCATTAACGATAACTTTTATAATTAATGAACACGTTTCAACTTTCAACTTAAGAATTAGCAATGTGATCCTTAAACGAGGGAAAGCCACGACAACGTATAATTCTCAAATTCAGAATTATCAATGTGATCCAAAAACTGTGATAACTACGAGACTTTTCATATTAAGAATTAACAACGTGATCCACAAACGAGGGAATGGAGCTACAAGTTCAAACTTTTCAAATTAAAAACTGACGATGTGATTCATTAGTAACAGAAAAACAAAACAATTTCTATCAAGGAAATAATGAATTTTTAGTAACACGATCCATAAGTAAAGAAAGGCTACAGTAGATTATAATTTTCCTATTAAAATTTATCGTTGTGATTCAATATCAACAGAGGGCGATGGCACGATCCAATTGTTATAATTAGAATTTATCAATGTGAGCGAGGAAGCGAAAGAATAAAGAATTATACACGTTACAAAATATCTTACGTGCTAAAAACCATTATGCCTCAAACAGACTGATAAGCGGAAGGTAATACCGCGAAGTGAGTTAAGTACAATGACACTAAAAAGGCGTTAACTGACTTGGCCTTTTGTCCTCCGACTATTGTTGACTTCATTATCCCCTTCTGAATTTAAGATCATAAGTCAGTCATTAAAATTCCTTGACAATATTGGAGATAAAATACATACATTCCTTCGTAGAACTTACCGGGTGCTCCTGCTTTGTCTCCAGCTCGAAGCAACTTGTTCATGTCGTAATTTTTTGCTCATCTTTCATCAATCATCTAAATATAAAATTGTATCAATGGCACAAAAATACATTATGTGAGCACAATAGTTAGAAGCTTTGCAACTAAAATGAAACTTAGAAAAAGTATTCTCAGACGATAAGCACTTTTGCCCCTTCTTTGTAAATAAGTGAGCAAAATTCCACAGATAATAGTGAAGGTAAAAATACCGACGCTACTACGCAGAACTTATCGATTGACTGTGATTTGCACCACTTTCTCAGTTATTTACCTGAGCTCATAGCTACTGCAGTCTGTTGGACAAGAATGACGCACATATACGAACAGAATGGAATGCACTTAGCGCACAAGATCAGTAACTCATTGAAACAGAAAGTGGATCGATGCTTAGAGTCATCAGGCTCTCACTAAACGGTGGTAGCTGAATTGAATACTTGACAAAGAATGTAGAATAACTTATAATTTACCGAGACATATCAACACTTTCTTCAAAATTGTACAAAACACTTTTTAATCATCACTACTTACAATGTTGTAAGAGTACTTACATTACTTACACTTTTTACCATCACTATTACAGTGACAATGACCAAACGCATTCCTTTACAGCTTTGAAAGTTTCGGTGTATTTGGTCACAGTAAGTTGTGGTTCGAAATTATTTAACGGTAAAAAACATGAGGTTATAATGATTTTACACCTCAGCTAGGAAACTCTCTCAGCAGTGGCTCACGGTACAGGTAAATCAGCCATAGGGCCCAGAGAAATGTACGGCTTCAGTCGACCAAAGGTTGTGTGCACTATGGCGTCGCGAACGGAAGGCCCGTATGACCACTGCGCCCCGGCCGTAAGAACAGTAACCCTCGCTCCCTTACCGGTAGACAGCCTACGAAGAGCAGAAATGTTGACGCTGTATTGCCGAGCATCAAGATTTTCCATCAGAAATGCTGGCGCAGCAGTGCCGGGCACCAAGATTTCCCAGCAGAAATGCTGACGCAGCAATGTCAAGATTTTCCTCCCTGCTTTGGGAACAGAACGCCCAACGCCGCAACAGCGAGCGAGACAACATCCCTAACCACTGCGTCACGGGACAGGAGAGAAGGGTTTCGCCCAAATTTTAGTTCAGGGCTCCCTAGACCAACAGCATAATTCATGCATGAGAAAAATGTGCGCAGGTCAATAAAACTGGGGCGAACCATGAAGTTGTAAAATTCAAACACTTACTGCAGGGACGCATGCTTACTGAAAGTACCACATCAATGAGCTGTAAGCGGTTACGTGCACTGTGGAAATAATTTGCTCCAAGACATTCCAATACTCACGGAGTGTAATTAAGACAACAATTCAAACAGCGGGTGGAGTGCATTACATCACCTGGACCTCATCCAAAAATTAGCTAGGGTAACTAAGGCATGAGAAGCACGAACCGATGTGCGCGCAGTGCAAAGGGACGGTAATCGAGAAAGATGAAGAACAAAGATTGACGACACTGAACTAGAACAAGGAGCGATGCAGATTAAGAATGAAAAGATATACATATATATTTATATTAACAGCTCAGCTACCCTACTGGAATTGTTGGCCACTCCACAATGCCAAAAAACATAAAATAGTTGCTGGGGCGGCCAAAAATATTAGTATTAGTTTCACCCTCTTCGTATACGAGACGGCGAGAATAAGAGTATCCCTTGATAGCAGCATGATTATTATAAGTGAATAACAAAGATAAAAACATTGGTTTCTGTTATAGATCTGTTATCCCATTAGCAACTGGATTGGCACTGTCTTGTGATCGACAAATAATCAGAATATAATACTGTTATTCGTATTAGAGGCACAATGGTATTATGCAGCGCATAAATACATTGAAAATAGGTATCGAACTTTAATGGTCTCATAAACAACTGTAAAAAAGTAACAAGAACAATTACGGGGCTGCTTAGACGTTATCAAAAAATTATGCTATTCCTATAAGGAACGCACTGCTGCAAAAGTTTCTAGTTCACGCGATCCCAAAAAGTAACGCCAATTTAGAACGATCAGGTAAAAAAAAAATAGGATAAATATCGATGGATTTGGGAGCTGGGCGAATTCGACCACGTCAATTGGGAGCTTTTATACCTGGTCAGAGCAAGCCTTCACCCCGCCCCATCTCACAGGCACCAGGTCCTCTCGCCTACGTACCATTTTCGCGTGCTGGTTTTCGAAATCGGATAAACAATTCAAATTTGAAGCTTTATTATGCACACAATATTTCGGTGTGCCAAGCGATGTCTGGTGTTTTCGTCCATCAAGATTGCTACTATGTGCACTTTAGTCCAATAAATGGCGCCCGCATTGAGAACACTTCCAGTTAAATAGAGATAGACAATTAGACGCTGTTAGGCATGGATTATTAGTATTAGATATTCCGCGAAAAGGTCAGCAATCAATATAAAGTATAGCTAGTCCTCGTCACAACAATAACATTTAACAAAAGGTGGTGGAGACACGACCAACGATGACAAGTAATAATAAGCTATAGGCTGCAACCAGCCGCACTCAGTGACCAATCTATCATCTTTGTCTCCGCATCAGTGTTTATTAGAGGAGAAGACAGAGCTGCCTGGTGAAGATGTACAGTCAACTGACCTCCTTTTGCTGTCAGTCCAGTTAGCCGACTTAGCCTATTTACCCTCCAATTAAGAAGCATATATATGATCATGATCGGCTATGCATCAGTCACCGCAGTTGTACGGCTGAGTGGGGCACATCCAGCATATTAATCAATAAATATAAACAAAACAACACGTTGTCGATGTTAGCAGTGCAGGCGCATCTACTGGATATAGATACGACGGTATATACATGTATCGTGCACCACCCTTCCGAGAAAAGAACTCAATATGCAATGTTTATCTGCTCACAATACGTAGATAATTTGACAGAAGAAAATCATATCATTTTCCTCTCTATTGCTGTCGTTTGAGTTTCTCATGTTGTTCCAGATAGAGCAACCCGTATCAGAGAGAGCAAAGTATTTATTTGTGTCTGCACTTTTACAGCCCTCGGTGGCAAAGCGAAAGTGAGTACTGTATTGGCGACGAAGCGGTGTGAGTCCGCACAGCACGCCCCGGGTCAATGACCGTTGGGGGGGGGGGGCTACAGGCTCAGCGCATGAATATGTTGCGGTGTCCTTGTGCTATGCTGTATGGCGTGGGTTTACGTGCGGGGACTAATTAGTTCCTGCAGTAATTTCTCAACCTCAATTCCATTTTAAAGATGAAACTTTTGGTGCGGCTATCAGCTGGAAACTTGAATGCCATAGCATGGATACGGCTGAGTTATCAAAAATATACATATGTAAAAATGTTTGGCCAACTCGACTATTTTTTCTAAATTTAGCAGTACGTATAGAAAAACGGTATCTAAGCGCTTCTGCAAACTACAGTATATGTCTAACGATTCCCCTACAGCAGAATTCACAAGCATCAACAATGATAGTACGTCAATACAAATTGTTCGCTGTCTCTTCTTGTACGGCGGGAATCACTCGTGTATTTTTCAAACTGCACATTAATATTTTAATGAGAAACCACTTATTTTTTTTTAGTAAAAATTAATCCCACACTGCAGGTAGTTCAGGCGAGCACACTCTGCAGGGCCCTCAGCCAAGGCACAGTCTACCTCATGTCGATCCATCGGATTAATTAGCAGTAGAGCATAACTATTTTCCGGCGTTATAATGACCTCCTTCACGCGTTAATTAAAACAAAGAATGACAAACAGAGCTGGGCTGCCTCCCGCTGTGGCAAATAGATCATTGATTTAGCATCTCCGGCTCTGGAAATATTCATCAGCGAGAAATGAATGTGAAGTTTGTTCGATAATTTGCTATTTATCCACGGAAAGTATCCTGGTCGAGTGAAGCAAATAAATGAAAAGTAAAATAAATAACACAGCACGGTAAAAAAACGTGCACTGCGAGTGAAGCAAGTAAACGAAAATAAAAGTGACATACATAATATACTAAAGAAACTGACAATGAAGTATACAGTAACGAGCACCGTAGTAAAGGGACGAGCACCATCGTAAAGTTACGTTGATGGTAGTCAGAAACCGCCCACGACGGGAAAGTAACGACCGCAAACGGAAAGTAATGAAAACAAACAGATAGAATGGTGCATAAAAATGAAGTAATACACACTGAAGGAAAGTAGCCCCACTGAGTCATCCACACACAAATTATAAAGTAGCAAGCAGGCTCGGGAAGCCAGTATAGCACAGTACAGTATCAGCGTTCTGTAACGCTTCTAAAATTGTACAGTTACATTGTTCTTACTATTAGTATTGTTACCCAAAAAAGTTCCATACCTTTTCTATGGGTTATGCAGATATATTACTGTACGTATATTGAACTCAGAAAGTTTTTCATTATTGTAATGTTTATCTGTGTGTAATAAACCTATTAAACATATTATCATGTTGGTATTTCCAACTTTACAATAACACCTATGCAGATCAAACAACGTGGTCAACCTTTTAAAGGGTAAATTGATAGATTGTATAAAGAAAACGTCTTACTTGAACGTCCCAATCCATATGGTCCCAATCAATCATATTAATAACTGTTTACCATGTATTAATAGTGTATGAAAAATGTATTTATTGAACGTCGCAGTCTATCGTCCCGATTATTCAAATTAGTTATCGTAAATCCCCTAATGTCCCAATTAATAATCAGTTTCCATATAAAAGCTACCACGATTTTAAGCGCAACAAAATGGACCCCGTGGGTATGATAATAAAAATCAAACTGCAGTAAAAGAAAAATAAGTCACAGCACAGGTTTAAGCGATACAAATAGTTTGTGCTGCACGAATTCTGAACTACACATTTGGTCAACAACAGGTAAAAGTAAACACTGTTACGATGCAAAGGACCTAAGCAAGGGGCAAATAGAAGAGCAGTATACTCACCTTAGGGTGAGCGCGCCTGGGGAAAGCGACTTTGGGATCGATCTGAAAGCAGGAAAAACAAAAACGTATAAATTACTCATTATACTCACTATATTACTCATACACATTATATTACACATTAATATTCATGTAATATGTGCACACACGCTCATAATGTTATGTAAGAATAAAAACAAATATTTAAACTAAACTGTGCATGAAATATATACGGATAATATTATGCAATTATAACATGTACATAACATTATGAATAGTTATCAATGGATTAGCTTCATTAGGTACACACATGGAGACAGTACATTTGCATGAAACACAGCTAATCTTTTGGAGTAAATTAGATACAAGAGGCGACTGAAAGTAATAGTACATGTGACACTGCATTGCGGTTCGCTGTTTGGCCCCTGTTTGGTAAGAGTATGCGCTGCCATTATGCTATGCATAATGAACAGTTTCTAGCCAGGGCCATTATGAAGATTTACCAGGGAATTAACGGATTTTCCTAACCTGAATTGGAGATTGAAAGCAGTTCTGACTTTAAGGCAGTCAATATAGAAACTTATGAGCAAATATTACCCCGCACTATTTGACCTCGGTCCATTCAAAATCCGGTGAAATACTGTATGTAACAATCCTATCAAAATTTATGTACATTGCACATAAAACTTTGTAATATTATGTAAGAAAAGTTCGAAAGTTCTTTTAGGTACTCATATATTGATTAGATTATGAAAATAGCGGTTAATTATGGTATGCAGACAATTATTCAAAACATAATGAATATAAATGCTTAAAATATTATATGTATCGATACTCGGTAGCGGTTCGTGACTTTTAAAAGAACAGCTAGGGGTTGTGCTGCACCGCTCCTTAACAAGATATTCGTAATTCTTTCACATTGTAGACAACAGCTGCTGACGTTACCGATCCATCCCAACTCTCCAGTGGCCACGAGCCACCCCTGCTCTAATGAAACATTTTTCACGTCAAATGATAACTTAAAATTTAAACATTTTCTGCAACACGCGAACCTTAGAAATGGTGACTGGCGACTCGACGGTGTAAGTGCCGCACGGAGCAGCTACAGACTATCTTATGGCTCGTCCACCCCACCGTGTCTACACTGTTGCGTTTTCAAACATCGGTGTTCAATTGCAGCATTTTGCATATTTGCACGATTCTGACTAGGATATTCCCGCCCAAATTAGGTCGCGAATAACGCCGAGTTCACTCTATAGTGCATTGCTCCTCTAAAGGTAAGTTCAAACGATGGTGAAATAAACGAGTTTACTCAACATATTCCGCGTCTGAGGGCATGGCGTTGTTCGTTTCATCAGCACAAGAATAAAAAGGTCTCCGAGTTCTAGTTCACTCTAAATTTGAGCAGTGATCCAAAACTTTCATTACTGGTGACCCTTGCGAAGTAAATTGAGTTCACGGCTAACATTTCAACAAGGTTTTGTAAGACACAGCTCTGCTTTCAAAAAACACTAAAACGTTCTAACAGCGTGTCTTGTATACGAAGACCAAAAGACTGACGTATGACGCGATAGTCTTTTGTACGCGTTCTCTCAGCTAGGCAACTGACTGATTTGCTGTGCCGCCTCATTAATATTTCTTCGTACCAACCAAGAGCTTGTTAAAATGTTTGCGGCCAAATCAATTGACTTAAACAAGTGTCGTCGCTAGTAAAATTTCGGATATATTTCCACTTTTGCAGGGAATTAGAACTTGATGAAAATTTGCGTACTTTGCTGCTGCTTAAACAGCACAGCAACATAATCGGATAATTATCTGGTGCGAATCCACTATTACAACGAGCATTTTGCAAGAAAAACCAAACTAATTATATCTACCTTCACAGTGTTGCTTTATTCATGATAACATCGGTCCTATAAGACGTATCAGTAATTAGCAGTGTCCAAAATTATACCACACTTGATGAAAGGCTTTCAGCAAAGAAGTTCTCAACGTCTGGGCTGATTAATAGTGCGTACGCGAGACAACAGCTGGGTGTGGACGCTGTCAGGCGATTTTCGCAGCGGTCTCAGAGATTACACACGTAATTTTGCACGCACTTGCGGTAGTATGGGCATCAGCAGAAGTGAGCCCTTGCGACCACTGGTGGCATGACCGAACAAGAATAAAGCCGGGTTCACATTTTAGTCTTTTGTTCCCAGTATGCAGGACAAGGTATTCGAACGTTTCGCTGTGCCCAAGCTAATACAACTGCGTGTTTGCCAAAAGATATGTTAAAATCGTAGTCGGCCCGTCAGCTGACTGTTAGCATGGGTCACGTATGATGTTTTTGGATATATTTTTAAATTAGGAATAAATTTTGAAGCACAGAAAGCTGCGAACTTTTCTGCTGTTTATAAGGATGCAACAATACAGTGTGACGTCCAACGGGTTATGACAGTGTCAAAAGACTAAAGTGTGAACCAGCCCTAATAAAAAGCCTGCAGCCGGCGGACGGCAGCCATTTTTTCTACTGCTGCAGGCTGGACTGCAAGAGCCGATTTCGGAGGTTAAGACCCGAACTGAGCACAGGTACTGAATACTTCAGTTGCCCGCAGTTACGTGCACTGTGGAGATAACTTGCTGCTGGTTTTCCCCTCGGCAACAAGCAACGACTTCGCAGAACTGCGCAGCAGACGTGCACACCGCGGGTACCTTGTGTGTCTTCGGAAAAAGTCCAGGTAGGTAACGTTCCTCACGTCACCCCACGGGTGTGGAGTGACGCTGCTGGGTGTCTTCTGTGGGACTGCAGTAAGCGACCAAAGAGAGAGCCAGCATCGAATTAACTCCACAGTGCACGTAACCGCTAACCGCTGGTCTATCTGGTATTCTTCTTAAATGAGAAACCAGCAAATTTTTCAACTATATAACTTCGATATTAGAGGCGATTCGAACATGTCAAGGCACTGATCTAGTTCATT
This sequence comes from Parhyale hawaiensis, assembly GCA_001587735.2. NCBI lineage: Eukaryota > Metazoa > Arthropoda > Malacostraca > Amphipoda > Hyalidae > Parhyale > Parhyale hawaiensis. The sequence goes on from LQNS02015105.1 coordinate 14,153,517, forward strand.
GAATGGTAGCTGTGTGACTGGTGGAGGGAGGGGGTGAGTGCCAGAAACCCACTTGAAAGTTAAAGAGAGGGAGGAGCAAACCTAGAAGGGAGAGTTTGGAGCCCACTGGTCCATACCCACAACAGCAGCATGCTATGCGTGCCTGACTTCTGCCAAGTCCGAGCAACAAGCCTATCGAGAGATCTTTGTGGCGTTCGCCGTGCTGAGTCGGCAATTGCTTGGTGTGCGGAGCTGTGCGAGTGCACCTGCCTGACCCAAAATGGGAGGGTGGGGGAGGGGCTGGGGTCGTTGGACCTTCCGTTTCGGGGTCATAGTTCTTAGCGACCAATGGTCGGCTGCGGTTCTACTTACTCCTCTGGGGCCAGTCGGCCTGTATCTGCAGCACAAACCAGCGCGTGTGGGTTTCCAAGTGGAGGGTACAGTCAAAGTTGACTTTAACTTTAATGCAACCTTAACGAAACTCGAGCGCTGGAATGAGCAGATCGACGGCAAAGAATAAGCCCGAAACTAATACCAAGTATTCTCCCTAGACTTCACTGATGAACTACAGCAAGTTATACTTGGTAGTAAGGAGGTATGAGCGGTTTGACGCTCACTTATCCCTTCCGTTCATGAATTAACATTGCTTTTTACAGTAAGAAGAGCGTTATTTGGTGCGTGCCATAGTAACGCACACAACGCATTGCAGGTCTCAATGCAAACCCATGTTTATGCTCTCAGAGACTATATGGCCCAATAAGGAAAAAATTCACACCGCGACAGATACCATGAAAGAATTATCGGGCGTCCCAGAAGCTGAAACCGCGGAACAGTTGCTGGGGCAGCTGAAAATTTTGATTGTGTTGCACAGTTATAGTTTCCCAATAGCTATACGAACTTGAGAATGTTTAACCCGCTTACGAATAGTACCCCTTTTTATAGAAGGTAACAATGTTAATCTTACGGAAATTAAACGTCTCCTTCATCATTAATGGGCTTTTACGTTCGGCATGATTCAGGACAAAAAACATTTTTCCCACTTCAGCAAAATCATCTCCGTGACGTTGTGATGAGCCTTACATGAAATTAGAGGCAAAGAGCAGAATTACAAATGAGGACATGAATATGATGTTTATATGTTAACTTATGATTCCGCCTTTAAATATATCTTGTTTTATATGTATCTTGTTAACGATACGTTCAAAAATTGGCTTCAATAATCCCTATTTAGTATGCACTGAACTGTCTAGAAAGTACACCCAAAGGAAGACGTCACAGTATTATTAATGGAAGAGGAGAATCTATGAAAGAAAGAAAGTTCATTTATTTCTCTCCGAGGAGAGGTTTCATCGATTAATTCTATTGCATCTGATTAGCTTTATACTATTACAGCTGATTAGCTTAATACTGTTACATCTGATACAAAATAAACACGGCGGTACCAATGTTGCATCCTGCTACGAAAATGGAGCCATTATTTAGCTAGACATTACACGCAATGGAGGAGGCTCACTTCCACTTGACCACACCAACAAAAGTGCTCAGCATTGTAAGTTACAACACACTTTAAATTCAGCAATGAAAAAGCAGCTCTTATTTGGCTTAGGTTAGCAACGAAATAAATTCAGATGACCTCAGCATACGCAGCCTCCCGCCGCCGCCATCAAAGGCGACTTTAATTACAGATAATTTTAGTGCTAATGGTGAACACCACTCGCGGCGCAATTTGTATCAGTTTCCTCTCACCATTAGGCCAAACTGTGCAAAAATTGCCAGCAGACCAATTTTTGGCGCTGCCACAGTGAGGTCGGAGAGCTCTAGGGAGCCTGTGCGGTAATTCCAGAGGCAATTGTTTACGCCTGGCCATCGGTATGTTATCGAAATGTTTTATTGTGCACGAAAGTTACTTTTTTTGGCCATCGGTATTTATAGTATTGAATCGTTGTGTAAGAAATATATCTATATTTGGTTATTGGTATGTTATCGTAATATTTAATTGTGTAAGAAAGTTACTTTTTTGGCCATTGGTATTTATAAAATTGGATTATTCTTTAAGAGAATTACATTTGGACATCGGTATGTTATCAAACTGCGTTAGTATGATTACTGTTGTCTATGAATTTATATTTGGCTATTGGCATAATAGCGAAATACAATATTGTGTTATATCGTGATGATGATGATGATTATTTTTGTAATATATATAATATAAAACATATATATAATATATTATTATAATATACATAAGGCTCTGCTGTTCCATGCTCAGCGCTTTCATATGCAAAAGTACTATTGTGCTTAGCATATCATGGCAAGTGTCATCACATAATTTGTAGCTGCTCCTTCACCGCTACATACAGTATAAGCACGCAGCAGCCCTATCCTTACAACATGCCAATTTTCGTACTAACCGTAAAACTCGGAATCTGCTTAGATGGCGGCATCGGGAGCCAAATAAATTTCCATTCCCGGGATATTGGTTGCATTTGTTTAAGGATTCTCAAAGTAATATAACCACAGATGATTGCATATCAATTTAGAATAGGCCTATATCAAAATAAAATATTTAACTGCACAAAAGCGTATATAAACGCAGAATAAACCCCATTCACGCTGCACATATCCTCCCTGAAGACAAGGTCATCTATATAATATAATATTTATTCAAAATCAAAGTAACAAAATAGAAAGATTGACAACATTGATGGAAACAGCAATAACAACTGAAGAACGAAAAGCATTAATTAATCAACGACCGGTGCCCAAAGAAAGAACAACTCAGATGAATCTGACTAAACTTAGATATGTTTTCCAGTGTTCTTACCTTCTTGCCGTCCAGCTCATGCGTAGGTAGCGTAAGCACTTTGTCCACCCCGCTAGGATCACTGAATGTAACAAAACCAAACCCCCTGCAAGAGAAATAAATCAGCGTTAGTGAGAGTATTTCTTTCTAAATCAGTTTCAGTATTTGTTAATCAAAACTAGAGCATCTGCATAAAGCCTTGGACCATTACATTTTTAACCAACTTCGTATATAAGAAGCTCTCTGAGAAGTTAAAACCTCAATCAGACAACATGGGTTTCGTGAAATACTAATTTTCTGCCATCATTTATAACGACGGCTCGGGCCACTAGTAATAATAATAATAACAATTACAAACTTCTGCCAAGTACTAATGAGGAACATTGGGATATCACTCACATGGTGCAAAGCGCTCGTCAGTAGAGTTAAAATAACAACGAGAAATGCCAAGTATTATCGAAGCATACTAGACTGCATCGCAGCCCATATTGTCTGGCCCCTGTTTGGTAACACTATACGTTGCCATCAGCTGTACATGTTAAACAGTTTGTAGCCAAGTCATCATACGGATCAGCTTTAATTAAGATTTATTGAATTTTTCCACCATGACTTGAAAAATGAGAGTCCACACCTTGAATTTGAGGTATCAGCATATTTTTGAGCAAATATCACACTTGCACAAGTTGACCTCGGTACAATCATAAGCTGGTGAAATATCCCCTTATCAGCTACACGTAGGCGTTCAATAGAGTTTTGCTTAAAGTTCGACCAGAGCTAGTATATAGTTACAAAATAGGAGACATCAGTAGCTAAGAAACAGCTGACGTTCAACTTCTTAAGAACAGGGACCAAACTTCCTAAATAGCATGTTACTCACTGCATGAAGCTTCCGCGTTTAATTCTCTGCATCTTGGTTAGCAAGAAAACCGCCAGTGCTTTTATGACCCAGGTAAGAGAGAATAAGCGAAATGAGTAGCGTAACAAACTAGAGCACTCAGAGAGCGCATACCTCCGCCAAGCAAGCCAACGGTAGTGAAAAATTCAAATTGGCACTTAAACCATGATTTTCTTTGTATCAAGAGCAAAATATAATCATTTGTGCCTTCTAACAGTATTCACAGTTTCAGTTATTTTCTTGAAGATCCGTTCATAACTTTCTGAGTTATGCTGCCAACAAACATTCTAACAAATATTAATCAAACTCACAAACAGAAAAATCGATCATCACCAAAATTTCATCAAATATGTCTTTTAACATTACTAACAACTTCTGGGAATATCTTCAAGATTCATTCTTAACATTTTCAGTTACTGTGCTAACAAGCATAAAATTAAAAACAGCGAAAACAAACGAACGAGCAGATCAGCACAAAAATTTGGTCATTTACTCTTCGTAACATTCCTTACAACTCATGTACATTTCATAAAAAGCCATTAATATCCGTTAATAACTTTTTGGGCTATGGTATTAAGAAAAATACGGCAATCAAAGAAACGGATTAACGGATCTTCAACAAAAGTTAATTCAAACATACTTAACAATCCTTGTAAATTTCGTCAAAATCCGTCCATAACTTTTTGAGTTATCTTTGTGACAGACAAATAGACAGAACAGACGAAAACATAACCTCCTTGGCGGAGGTAATAAGCGATATGAATAAAGCACCCTATACTCTCATATAAGCAAACAGTCCGTTGCACCGAGAGTACTCTTCCAATATTAAATGTGCGGCGTTGGGTGACAGGCGAGAATTTCAGATAGTCGATGAAAACGCTCGCGGAGATCGACGTACGAGCACATAATACAATTAAGGGGAGAGCTTGGCGACTGCGCCGGATTGGTACAGAGAAAGTAAATTGCCGGTAAAGTATTAAGCAACAAGAATAACGGGACTGTAAGCCTGTATGCGACGGACTGCTTGTCTACGAATGTATTGGCCACCCTATACTAACATATAGCTACATAGTTCTTCAGGTATTTAGGCTTTGTTTTTTACGAAATTTATTCCTGTAATACCAGGTTTCAAATCCACTTCCTGCAGCCAAAAATAAAGCCTAGCTGAGTAGAGTGAAGCTCTACGGTATAATAATACTACGACATATAAAGCAAACCACAGCAAATGGAAAAAAATATGATTAGCATGGCAAACCGCAACGAATTGAAAAAAAAAATTGATAAGCAAGTACGGTGGCTGTACTTACAAGAAAGAACGAGTTGTATTTTCTTTCAATGACGCAGTGAATGATGAAGTAGATGTTGCAACAAAAAATGCAGTGCCGAATTAAACTTTTATTTCTGAACTACATCTGCAACGTCTGAATCTAATCGTAGAACATTTTAGCAAAAATTCGGCTAGAACTATTCATGTGAATTATTTTCTTTCTTTTTCGCAAAGATTATCATTTCACAAATACGTCAGTTTTTCTATACTATATTTGATCTTTCACTTTTTTACTGAGTATTCAAATGAATAGGACATAGAAGAATTCTGTATTTTCAGAAGGGCAGTGGGATATACCTAGTGTAGCTATATGGGGCACCAAGCACAGTCCCGCCAAGACTTCCGTAATAAGTATGGCTTCCGCTCACTCCAACAATTTTCAGTCATGAATCTTAGTCACGCTTTTTTAAAGAACACTTAACGCAAATTAGAAAGGGCTACATCTTTTCGGCGAGCGTCGAGTAGAACTTTGTAAGAAGTGGATCATAAATTTCGCAGCCCGTGCGTCAATTTGATTCATATCGCCAGCTCAGTTGGTATCGTCCACTAAGCTATTGATCTTACGCTAAAAGCCTGTAAATTGAAGTTCACTGAATACTAATATGGAAAAGCGAAGACTGAAACACAGAAAAAGAGAGCGTAAGTTATAGACTGTTGGTATAACATTAACATGCCTACATACAACCCTGTGCAACATGAGGACCTCGCTTCAGGAAAAGCACGGCACACGGTCATCTACGCATGTCATGCCGAGGCTACATAGGCATTTGCACGCACAACTGGAAGCGAGGCCTAGTCCTAGCTAGCCGGATTTGGGCAGCTCACTCGTGATCTTGAAATATACTTAAACTCGGTAGCATAGATACAGTAGCATGAACGACATGCGAGTTACACATCCTCACATCACGTTGTTCCTACGAAACTGTAGCGTGGCTCCGGCATGAGACGCTTTTTAATACGTCAAAAATAACTTTTCCTTATCTAATATAAGACAAAAAAGCTGTCGAAGTATTTTCTTGTTTCACGTACAGTAGATCTTAGCGCATTTGATTCTAGCAAGTTCTCAACGTCATCTTCAGTTGTGACACGAGGTTGATGAAGATCCTTCGGGCTCTCCGTAACGAAGCGAAACCGATGATGTATAATCAACAGTAAGGTGTGTGTGTGTGTCCGCACCCTGTGGGCGATGTCTGATCGGAGTTCAGTGCCTGCCAGAGAATTGGAATTGACGGGAGAGTTTGAGCTATGCTGCGAGTAGTGGGTGCTTGCGGATGCTAGCGCTCATTTTAAGATAGCACAGCCGCACAAAATAAATACCGTGGATGGCAGACCATCCGATTGGCAAGAAAAAGGAACACTTCGAGGTTTGATTTGTCCGGGACATCAGGCAGGTGTGTTGGCTCCGACATGCTGACTCGAGTTACATGCGTTGATTCTTAATAGTTTACCCTCGAGACTTCCGTAAACTCAATCCTGCTCATAAAATGGAGTTTTCAACCGGTTCAAGGTAATCGTTTTTGATCTAACATTTGCAACACGATTTGGAATTGCAAAGCTAGCGCTCCTATCTGAACTCTAGTCAAGTTAATAAATTTCAGCAGCCGTTCGGAGGCGCTCTGAATCCCGTTAATATTGCGCTACTTGCTTCTCAAATGCCACGTATACTACAGGACCTTACAAGACCTCACAGCAAGTGCTGTACGAAGAAATTGAAACGAGTCTTGCAAAGCTGCAAAATCAAATGCCATAATTCTGCGCACTGAAATTCAAATATCACAGCGCATATGTGGAAACTGCATCAGCGGGTAGTGAATAAATCACGACTGCCTCCGCCATGCATACAAGGGGCCAGAACAGCGCCCCTCATTTACTCCAAACTGCCTCTGTACACAGTCAGGCTTCTGGCGGGAACCAGTTCTCATCAGTTTTGTGTACCAACAGATATACCGTAGCATTGTTGCTGAATGAGATATTTAATTTGGCACCCGAACTACTGCATTAAAGAAATGAGAAACGTTAGAGTTTAATGGAGAGGCCAGACCGAAGCAGAATAGAGCTCGTTAGACCCACGCCGTTACACCTCGTGAGGGGGGTCGTACAAAAGAGCATGATAGGGGGCCATGACCCATCAGGCACAGCTGTGTCTAACGAGGCCTTAGTTATGGCCTCCCTCAGAGACATGGGCCCATCGATTACCTCGATGCAGGTCACGTTGATCAATGGGCAGGTGCTATTTAAGGTAGACTCGGAGACTCCCTTCCAGATCACAGGATAACTTCATTGATCGAGCAGTCAGTTCTCTACCAACTGCCACTTACGTCCAACACCTTCCAGTGCCAAGGCATCGAACTGAAGTTGCGTCTTAGAGGAAGCAACTGCACTGGTATGAATCGGTTTTCATACACCCACGCGCTAATGGGATAATAACAATGCTGAAATCAGGAGCTATGAGAAGTAGGTATATGTACTAGCCATTCTCCACCCGTCTCAGGGAGAATGAAATCGTTCACTAAACAGCGCAAATACAAGCACTATCTGGAAGTTGTAGTAATGATATAAACGACGTGAGTTTGAAAATTATTTAGAGCAAAGGGACAGCGACAACACTGCAAACGTCGCGCCTGAGTCAGCAACTCGGTGTACGAAAGAGAAAAGTTTCACCCGAAGACTCAGCAGGCGCCAGCATTCAGAATCGCAAAGCGACGGCGACAACACTGCAAAAGTCACACCTGAGCCGGCAGCTCGTAGACGCAAGGAGGAAAAAAAACTTTGGGAGTAGACTCAGTCAGGGGCCGGTAGCCGGCGTGGCTAAACAGCAGAGCGAGGGAGAAGAGCCCTAATTTAGGAGAGAAGCTGCCCGTGTTGACACAGCGAGAGATGAGCCTCCTCAACAGCTCATTGCCGACCCGCCTGGAGACACTTGTTTCGAGCACCGGCCCGGACTGGAGAGCCCGTACGCCTCCAGGTATCCAACCTACCTACAGGCTGCTTGTGTTAAGGCATTTACTGAGGCCTAATCAGGGAATGGAGACGCTCCTGTTACCACGCAACCAGAAATTGATGACTGGTTTTCTGAGATTGCTGTATAAGACTATCGAGGAACTTCCGCATTGGAAACATTCGATAGAAGCTTTCCGTGGAATACCCACTTTCAAGATAACAAGGAGTGAGAGATTACTATCATTTCATTCACTATTACTCTTTGACTAGTCTATTCAAGTTCCGGGTTATCTGAGACACTTTAAATGGAAAAGCAGGAAAAATTTGGGCAATCTAAGAGAACGGGCAATCGGTGCTTTAGTTCGTGACCGTTTCGATTACGAATAAAGTCCTCCACTCAAATGTACACAGTAGCAACATAGTACTTCGTCCTTTGAAAAAGTCGATAGAACACCTGTACAGGATATCGTATTTTAACGACAGTCGTCACGCAGTTGTTACTATGTTTGAGTGGTATTACGCTTGAAGGAACTAACTATATATAATAATAATAAACAGTTTGTAAGTTGATTGCTAGCTTGCTTGATCTCTCCAACGCCTTATGAAATTTGCACAATAAATTTACTTGCTCAACGGCAAACAAGTCATTCCTTAGCCAAATTTGAAATCTACGCATCGACTATCGAAGATGCCTGAAGTACCACGTATCGGTAGCACGAATAATGAATTGCACTTCCTTCCAACCACAAAGCTTTATTTGCTTTTAGTTTACGATGGGCACACTGAAAAGATCAAAGAAAAATATTCCCCAGGGCAAAACAAAGAGGAAGAAAACGAGGGTTTCGCCCATCTAAATTTTTCTGCCCGTCTTGTCATGACGGCGCCGGCCTTTATCTTCATAACAATTACAATCGCTGGTGTTAATATTAATACCAATTTCTAACGTATAATAACTCTAACGGTCTCAATAGCAGTAACAATACACTAGGCAGACATTCACGATTTGGTTACTATTAAATGCGACTCAACGCAGAGCCACTCAGGAAGAAGCGTCAAGCTCCCAAGCCTCCACGATGAAGCGAAGCACAAACCCTAGGGAAATATAAGGATGTAGTGCAACGCTCCCTATCTCACACCCTCTTCCTTATATAAAAGCAAGACAGGTAATTCCCTACGGACACAAAGCAATATTCGGGGCACATTACGCAGATTATCAAGAGGCCTGCGAACACCTGAAATGTTCTTCACCAAGTCAGAGCGGATATACAACGCCACATATTGAATTCGACGTCCAAAATCTAGAGCGAAAACTAAATGCTGTCATTCACAGTGACTTAAATTCTAGGTCACGGTTGCTAGTTAGAATGAAGGAGGAAGAGAACCTATGCATTTACCCCTGAAGCGTTTTTAACTCAACGCCAAAATTGCACAAATGGATACTGAATTCGACGTCCAGATTCCAGAGCGATAACTAAAAGCTAGTCGCTTACAGTCTAAGAGTAGATCATGGTGATTAGTTAGAGAAACTGAGGAAAAGAGGGCATGCATTTAGATTAGGAATATTCTTTACAAAATAACACGGTGCAGATGCAGATCTGGAAACTAAATTGAGCTTCACAAGTAACAATAACTAAATGCTATTAGGTACAGGCACTGAAAGTTTAGCGCATTGTGAGTGACTATGGAGAGAAGAAGTAAACCGTTACATTTACGTTCGTACCTACTTGCTGCATTGATAAACTAGAGCACTCTGAGAGTGCATGCCTCCGCCAAGTGAAGAAATGGTAACGAAAAATTGAAATTGGTTCTGAAACCATGATTTCTTTTGAATCAACTCCAAAATCTAATCATTTGTGCCTTTTAATAGTATTAACAGTTTCTGCAATTTGTTTGAAGATCCTTTCATAACTGTTTGAGCTATGCTGCTAACAAATTTATGACAAACGTAAGTCAAGCATACAAACGAACCAACCGATCTGCACCAAAATTTAATCATTTACATCTTTTAACAATACTAACAACTCCTGCAAATTTCATAAAGATCCATTCAAAACTTTTTGAGTTATTGCGTAACAAACATAATGACAAACACAACTCAAACATAGAAACGAATCAGCCGATCTGCACCAAAATTTACTTACTCATGTCTTTTTATATTACTAACAATTCCTGTAAGTTTCATATTCACTTAAAACTTATTCAGTTGCCGCACTAACAAACATAAAATCAAACACAGCAACAAACATACGAACGAACAAACAGATCACAAAAATTTGGTCATTTACTCTTTATGATATACCTAACAACTCATGCAAATTTCATAAAAGTCCGTCCATAACTTTTTCAATTATGACATTAAGAAAACTGAGGCATACAAACAAACAAACGGATGGACGGATCTCCATCAAAACTTGATCATCTGCTCCTCCTAACATACCTAACAATCCCTGTAAATATCGTCAAAATCCGTTGATAACTTTTTGAGTTATCTTGGTGACAGACAAACACGCAAACAGACAGACAAACCCGACGAAAACATAACCTCCTTTGCGGAGGTAATCATTGGACGTCACCTTAGTATTTGTTGATAGTTGTACATTTCAACGACTGCTACTCGTACGGCGGTAATCCACGAATATAATTCGTAATACGGTAATTCTTAACTGGCATTTGTATGGCGGCGATACACGAATGCAATTCGTAAGACCATGATTCTCAACTGGTATTTGCACGGCGGCGATACACGATTGTAAATTGTGCAACGGCGATTCATGACTGTTACAACTGCAATCAATCACAGCTTTAAGATATACAAGCAGCCATTCAATGGAAGATTTGATCTTCCCCTACTTTAAAAAAAAAAAACTTTAGACTCTGTCCGGACATACACAGACTGATAGTGCATGCACTTTCACATGGACAGACCAATGAAACAACACAGACACGCGTCCCCAATACAGTCACGCTTCCGTTGACGCCAAAACGTGCTATCAGAACATTATTATTTCCACTAACGTAACACATTACCACCCTAATTACAACACATCCAGCAGTCCACAGCAAAGCACAACTTCGCGCGACAAGAGTGACAAGAGTTAGAGAGACAGTGAGTCAAGGCTTGCTAGATACAATCCTGATGAACCAAGAACAATCACTGCACACTTACGGTGCCGTTGCCCATGCATCCTCGCTTTCGCTTCTTAACAGCGCAGCTATGATCAGTTTGTGTAGAAAAGCATTATATATTTGAAGCATAACCGAGGGATTCCCGTGAACAGTAAAGTTAGTATCAACACAAAGACTTAAACCAGCTGTGCGATGATTCTAGATTACGTAACGAATCTGCAAAAGCGAGCGAACTATTGGCATTGTCGTTATTGTTGCAACTGCGTCCAAGCTGCCATAATAAAGATACTTGTAGAGCAGTATTTTTCAGCCTTATTTTACTCAGCAAGGTTATGCTGTTTCGCTACAAGGAATCTTTCTTCTACCGTATTCCTATAGGAAAAAGAATCCTACTGTAACAAAATAACACAGCCTGAGTGAAGTAGCTTTAGGTATAGCCATTCGCTAGTAACTATGATAGAGCACTGCACTCTGATAGATAAAATATAAGCAGCAGCAGATAGTCATCATAACAGTGTTGCAGCTAGAAGGTGGCAAAGCATTCATCGATGATTAACTGCTGAAAATAAATATAAAATTTACCACCTATAAGCAGCACAATCGCTAGACCATATCCCGATAGACTTATTACAGAACTGGGTGATAAGAATTATTGCAATGAATCTCATGTTTCTTTCGCGTATTTTGTTTTTTTTTTTAGTTGCTTCGAGAATATCTTCCATATTTCTTTCGTTGACCTTCTACTTAACTTGGGCAATAAAAAGATTCGCAGCGAGAGAAAGTTGCACGCTACAATCAATAAGAGTGCCTAATATGCCACCTTTTAGAGGTAGCTACTTCAGTTGTCTTCACTGTTTATAGCTGTGACAATTTGAGGTACGCAACGGCCCTCATGTCGCTTAGTATTTGAATTTTACATCCAATGCTTAAGCTCGGACGGAGAAACCAACTACAAAAGCAAGCAACATAACGTGTAATATTATGTAATAGGACATCGGTGTACAAATTACATATTTTATGGCTGTACTGCGCCTCCATAAGCTGTTGCAATTGCAGGCGAACTACAAAATTACATCGAAAATACAAGCAAAACTGATTTATTGAAGAATTTTTACAAAGACATATATCACAAAAAGAAAAATTATCATCAATATAACACGCCCGTGCACGGGCGTGTCTTTGTAAAAATTCTTCAATAAATCGATTTTGCTTGTATTTTCGATGTAATTTGGTAGTTCGCCTGCAATTGCATCGGTCAAGGCATGGGCAGTAAAAATCCAAGTGAAACATTGAGCACCTCCAAGACGCATGAAGCATTGCCAAGAAGAGCCACTCAAAAAGCCATTCACGGTAGTCTTGATCGCTTGCAGATCAATACGGCCGAACACGGATCCCAAAAATGAAACCATTACCAACAGAGATCCGCCTTCAAGATACCCAATAGAATGTTGAGCTTGACACATAACAATCACTAATGTTTAGAAATGGGGCCTATGCCACAGCTCGTGTGTTTCTCCCAAAGATTTTATGGGACGCATTGATGGAAGCAACTAATGTCCAGATAAAAATATAGATATTTTTTAAAGTAGCCAGGAAGTAAATACGAGTCACTGCAAAGCGAATGTGCCATAACTATAAAAAAAACACGCTCACGCGCACCTTTCGTAAAAAAACTTTAAAAGAATACTGTATACTTTGCGAAGCTCAACCATAACTGCTCAAGTCAGGTAAGCTATAAAGTACAGTTCAAGCACGATATATCTAAAGTTCATCACCCCATTCATGAAAACGTTCAGTGCGACATTTGATTAATTAAGAAAGACATCCATTTGCAAAAAAAAACATCCATAAAGTCAAGCGCTGAAGCTAGTAAAAATCAACATCGGAACAACAGACCAAAGAGCATTGAAGTATTAGCTCTTCCACAAGAATGGTTCTGAATTAAAATTTAACCTGCTTTTCCAAATAAACTGGTCTGGATTAAAAATCAACATTAGAGCAAGAGACCAAAGCGATTTAGAATAGCAGCATTACCCCAAGACTTGTTCTAGATTAAACAATTAACATTAAACGGCATATAACAATAGAGCTTAACTACAGTATATTTAACAGTTGAGCCATCAGCGGTATACAGCACCAGAATAAAAAGCACGTGTGCCCATGGGTTCTGCTACATTATTAAACCCCATATTAAACCCCATGGGTTCTGCTACAGTATTAAACCCCATGGGTTCTGCTACAATATTAAACCCCATGGGTTCTGCTACAGTATTAAACCCCATGGGTTCTGCTACAATATTAAACCCCATGGGTTCTGCTACAATATTAAACCCCATGGGTTCTGCTACAGTATTAAACCCCATGGGTTCTGCTACAGTATTAAACCCCATGGGTTCTGCTACAATATTAAACTCAGGTACTCACAGGGATACGGTACAAATGCATGAGGCACGGCTTATCNATTAAACCCCATGGGTTCTGCTACAGTATTAAACCCCATGGGTTCTGCTACAGTATTAAACCCCATGGGTTCTGCTACAGTATTAAACCCCATGGGTTCTGCTACAGTATTAAACCCCATGGGTTCTGCTACAGTATTTAACCCCATGGGTTCTGCTACAATATTAAACTCAGGTACTCACAGGGATACGGTACAAATGCATGAGGCACGGCTTATCGTTAGAGTTAGATTAGAACCAAAGAGTGGATAATATTATCATTGCATAATACAATGCATTACGGCTCATAGCTATTTCTGAATTGAACCAACAGCATTGTACTGCACCCGGATCAAAGAACTGACTTTACCATAGCGTTTGCTGAGTCACTGCAGCAAAAGTAAATTTAAAAAGCAAGTAAAGAGACCTTTGCTAATGACTACCGATGAGCGAATGACTAAAGATTTTTTTTTTTTATGGAAGCACCGTTCAAGCAAGTGGGCGTAGGCATCAAACTTCTGCCCAGAAAAAGTAACAGGGAAAAAAACTTAACTGAGGAAAGATTTAAAGGGCCGTCACTAGAGACACCCACACTGACTGCTTTGTGAAGAGTTTTTAACGTCTTGTGCGAGTGCGAAACACAGCAAGTGTGAAAAAACGTGACATGCGATGGACAGCTAAGGCGCTGCCCGTATATGCTGCTGCAGGCGTTCTTGTATTGAGAGCTAAACTGTTCGCTTAGTATTGATCTAATTCGCTAGTAAATTCGTCGGTACGGAGTGCACTTCACAGATCCAGTTCAATGGTAGATTCACTAGCGTTAAGTACAGTTCACGGATCCAGTTAAATGGCAGATTCACTAGCGCGGAGTGCAGTTCACAGATTCAGTTCAAACGTAAATTCACTAGCTGGAGTGCAGTTCACAGATTCAGTTCAAAGATAGATTCACTAGCTGGAGTGCAGTTCACAGATTCAGTTCAACAGTTAATTCACAATCATGGAGTGAATTTCACAGATCCAGTTCATTAAATTCACTAGAGCGGAGAGCAGTTCACAGATCCAGTTTAACAAGTTCACTAGCGTGTAGTGCAGTTCACAGATCCCGTTCAATAGTAGATTCACTAGCGTGGAATGCAGTTCACAGATCCCGTTCAATAGTAGATTCACTAGCGTGGAGTGCAGTTCACAGATCCCGTTCAATAGTAGATTCACTAGCGTGGAGTGCAGTACACAGATCCCATTCAATAGTAGATTCACTAGCATGGAGTGCAGTTCACATTGTGTAAAGTGTATTTCACATGAGCAATTCAGTCGAAATTTCGCTGACACGGAGTGTGGTCACCTCCAGACCAAAGCCATGGAAATTTCATAAGCAAGGAGTACAGTTCAAAATACTGTATTCTCTTTTGTATTTACAGAAGATCAACAACTTATGGCAGTAACCTGATACATCACGCAGTCTGTAACCCAATTTCGGAGTTAACACGAAACGTCAAATATGATATCGTACGTAGGATGATGAATGCTTTCAGCACTTTACTACATTTTTATTGAGTTTAATTAACGTCTGGACCCAGTTTAATACCCACTGTTAAAAAAATTTTCTCTTAGCCTTTTCGCTATGGACTGGGCTATGAACATCGTAACTAATACTTAATTTCCTATACCAGCATGCTGTTTCATTCTTTGAAAATTTTGCCGCTGATTTTAGCAAGCACTCCCATAGTTTTGCCAAGTTTCGCTCACGTGTTAAAGATAAAATGCGTACGAATAATTGTAAACAAATTCACAAATGTTCGGCAATGCAGGTAGGACCGGAGAACCCTTCAGCCCTCAATTAGAAATGAACGGGACAGAATTAGCAGCTGTCAACGGCCCAACAAAATGAACTGGGAAAATAACTATCTCAAACAAACTGCAACACAGTCGCGAGTTGAGAAGCGAGTCAAAATGGCAAGCAGAGTACTGGGATTCATTAGCAGGAATTTTGAGTACAAATCCAAGGACATAACCATTCCTTTATACAAAGCACTAATGCGCCCGCATTTAGAATTTTCTCCTTAATTCTGGTCGCCACATCAGCGTAGTGATATCGATATCGATTAAATGGAATGAATCCAACGCAAAAGCACAAAGTTGATGTCACAGCTCCGAAACATGCAATACAAGCGTCGCCTACAGAAAATCGGACTCATCTGTCTCGAGCAAAGACAACTCACAGCGACTAATGGAAACATCCAAGTATCTGAATGGTTTCAACGACGTGCCTACAACAGGACTTTGTGACACAGACAGTGATGATCACGTCCGAAACGGCCAAAAACTCAAACATTATAATCGAAGAACTATACTAAGCCAGCAGTTTTTCCCTTACTTCATAGTAAGCATTTAGAATAGACTCTTCTCTGAAGCTGCCGGTGCAGAGGCAGCCAATGCGTTTAAAAATACTCTTGAAAAATATTGGGAGCAACACTCTCCACAGCTACAAACTCATACTCCAGGAGTCACAAACTCGTACCGGCCAAAGCTTCAGAGGCTACCCCAACCTAACACCGTTTATGCCCCAATCAACTTAACGTTTTCGAGCTCTACGGATGCGCAGCAATTGATCTTGCGTGCACAATCAACTTCTGGGCAGAATCCCTTCTGTTTTTCTTCCTGCCACAGATGTCTAAATGATTTTGAAAAAATGGCAATAGCTCATAGAGGGCCGGGGCGTGAGTCCCGACTGTTCTCCGTGAATGAGCCTGTTGGACCGTCTACTAATAGTCATGTAACCTAATCTAATATAACTGTATTGTTGCAACAACAGTTTCTATAATGATATAAGTCGAGGTTGACTGCAAAGTATATAGGCACTTGAGCAGGCTCCATTTTCCGGGGTTGGCTGACTGAATGTTCACACCTGCGTACTTAATTATATAGCAAAATGAACTCCAGATTCACATACTACCAGACGTGGATATAAGATAGAAAGTACGTCGTACGGTACTTTACAGCGAAGTCAAATAACTTTCCCTCTAAGTTATCAAGTGAAGCGGCAAATCATTTTTATTACATTTCAATAGACTCCGGCAATATCATCTAATTTCAGGGTAGCGCAAGTAATTTTGAAATTTTTCTGACACTGAATGTTTTTTTTTTCAATACTTATAGCTATGAACTTTCACTGTTGGCTAAAGGCAGAAATGTGATTGCATGCATGTATTATTTTTACGCAACATGACACTCAATTTGCTTCTGAAAGCAGAGCTCCAAGCAAAAGTAAATTATCGAAGAGATTGTGCAACGTGCGTGATATCACAGAGCAATCGCAAGATGCATTTTGCAGTTTTTATTTATTACTTACACCAAGGAAGTAATAGTGTGCAGAGATTTGTCTGCTACAGCAACATATTTCAAAAGAGGTATGGACGGAATTTGATTAAATTTATAGGAACTTTTAGGAACGTATTGTAATTTAAACATTGAAAGAAGCGGTGTGTGCGTTACTGACTAATTATATACCATACTTATACTGAACTTCATGAATCCTTTATATTATTTCATAATGAATGCATTTATGTTAAAGGGATCAAACTCTCGCACTTTACTATAGCATGCACGCAATCATCAGTTAAACGCATTTAAAAACACCAATGTTTGTCGGGATCGAAAGATGTATACATATATCTATATATTTATGTCTACCGTATCCACTTTATTTCATACGGGAACCATAGATCAACTAAGTGAAGCCAGAACCTGCGTGGTACTTAACACTGACAAACTATGATTCAATTTCACATCTATTATTCTCCTGCAAAATTCCGCCTACTGTAAACGTAAAAAAAATTACTTCTACTGTGACACCTTCATTACTGTTTGCCTCTGCATGAAATACTCCATCATTTTGGAAGCCGAGTGAACTAAACTAGTAGGACATATATAATGTTCCCTTAAGTCCTATGAAAATAAATCATTTTGTTTATTTCTCTGACAGTCCGGACCGATCGTTAAACTATGTCGTGGTACAGGGAAGGAGTAACTATGCGAAGTACAGGTAATTATTCAACCGGTCACCACTGCAACGGAAAGGTGCACAAAAAGTAGCGAACTCGCCTGGAGAAGGCAGGTGAAGAGTAGAGCATTGCTGTACAGCGGATGCAAGGCCGCTATTTCACCCTGAAGGTATCTATTGTACGTAGGATCTGCCATGTTAAATAAATTCCAGCTACAACCTAGAGGCACGTTAGGGCGACGCTATCGACAGCACTGGCATATAATCAATTAAGGAATTTGTCAAGCGATTCAATTATGGCCGTGCGTGGTACAATCTTGCCTAATTTACAGGTGCAGACCCGCTTTGACCCTTGCGCAAAGACGAGATAAATGGGGGCCTCGTCAGCCGTGAAGACAAGCGCACGACGTGCCTCGCTGGACGACGTCACGGACAAGACCGTGCAACGTAGTCTTTTGTTCCCTTCGTCTTTCGCTCGTCATCATTCGAAGGAGGTCCCGGTACAACTTAGTCTCTTGTTCACTTAGTCTCATGCTTGTCATCATTCGAAAGAGGTCCCGGGGTAACTCAGTCTCTTGTTCTCTTAGTCTTATGCTTGTCATCATTCGAAAGAGGTCCCGGTGCAACTTAGTCTCTTGTTCACTTAGTCTCA
>LQNS02015105.1:14173000-14187517 GCA_001587735.2 Parhyale hawaiensis
GCTTGTCATCATTCGAAAGAGGTCCCGGGGTAACTCAGTCTCTTGTTCTCTTAGTCTTATGCTTGTCATCATTCGAAAGAGGTCCCGGGGTAACTCAGTCTCTTGTTCTCTTAGTCTTATGCTTGTCATCATTCGAAAGAGATCCCGGGGTAACTCAGTCTCTTGTTCTCTTAGTCTTATGCTTGTCACCATTCGAAAGAGGTCCCGGGGTAACTCAGTTTCTTGTTCTCAATCAGAATACGAACAGTAGTAAGCTTTCTCCAGGGCCACGTTCAATCAGAGAACAACGGAATCAGAATACGAACAGTAGTAAGCTTCCTCCAGGCCACGTTGCATGTCTCTGCTCTATCTGTCTTGCCCGTCATCATTTGTAGGAGGTCCCCGCGTCACGTCCAAATCATCACTCGGAGGCCCAAAGCCTGTTGCCAATGAATTTCAATAATTTAATGAAATACGGAGGGCTTTTTGGAACAAGGCCNCAACGTAGTCTCTGCTCTATCTGTCTTGCCCGTCATCATTTGTAGGAGGTCCCCGCGTCACGTCCAAATCATCACTCGGAGGCCCAAAGCCTGTTGCCAATGAATTTCAATAATTTAATGAAATACGGAGGGCTTTTTGGAACAAGGCCCAGCGCACAAAATAGAATTGAATTAAAAATATTTATTTTATTTATACCTAGCTGACATAAACACTGTACACAACATACTGTACGAAATAACTTGACAATTCTATAGCCTTGAAGTGTACTAATATGCATAGCATTTACTGGTGAACAAAAAGACAAACAGCGCATTCGGCGATCGAAATGCTGGTTGCCATAACCAAGAATAACAGACTAATTATGAACTGCAGAATAATTTTTTGATTGGACGAAGCAATAAAAACTTTTTTCGGCGAATAAAGCAATAAAAACATGGTACCCCGGCCCGTAAACCGGAGTCATGAAACAGACAAATTTGTTAGTGCAGTTTAATGACTAAGGAGACGAAACATACATATTTTATACAAAAGTAAACAGGTGCGCTTTTATCACTTGATATCGTGAGCAAAACTGCTTTCCCTGAATTACAAGCATCATTATGTTATTAATATTTCCCAAAATGATGGACAAGGCCCAGTGACAAAACTGTCTTTATCGCAAAAAATGAATGCCATTACTAAAATATGTAAGTAAATAACTTATTCATAAGCTTAAGTTCGGTCACACGCAAAATAACGGCTTAATGAAAAGAAATAGCCATGTATACCGCTCTGCCTTAATACTTTCCTGGTGAGTTGCGCTCAGAAAGTATACTGTGCACCCCAGATGTGCATACTACAGAAAGTAACACCATCTCTCAGATATGTTGTTAAAATAATAAAAAAAACAGAGAGTGAGCGAGCAGTCCAGAATGTGAAACAATTTCTCACAAAAGTTGCTTAAGAATTGCAGATCGTAAAAGTAGGTGTAAGTGCTGAACTGAAGTACTGATTGTAATACGACCTCTCATGCAAGTCTTTCAAATTAGACTGAGCATGAAAGTGGAGTACTGATTGTAATAAGTTCTTTCACGTAAGTCATTGAAGGGCCGTGGTTTGAGGGTAGAGTACAATACGTAGCAAAATCTGACACACAAGTTGTTGAGAGAACAAAGCGTGAGGGCTGATCCCAGACTGTAGCACGATCCTTCAGTCAAGTTATTAAATAACAACATGAAAACGTAGTAAAAAAGAAAAGACTGTAACACAATCTCTCACACAGTTGTTGCTGTTGTACGCTTACAACGTAAGTGTAGAGAATATACTGTAGACTGTAATTTGATCTTTCCCTCGTGTGGTTAGATAATAGCATGATGATAAAGTACAAAAGTACGGAAGATAACACGTTCTTTCACAAAAGTTTTTCAAAAAATTTAAACTAAAAAGAGTAGGGGTGAAGGTGTAACTTTTGTAGCACGGCCTCACGGCGCTCTCCGCAGTCAATAGAGGCGCCGGCACCGGTCCCTTTCAAAAGAGGTGTCCTCATTAGCGAAGCTTCAATTAACTCATCCATAAAATCGGTGCAAATTTATCCTGCTACAAATTAATTGAATTTGAAAATACGGGGAGAAAAAGAGAGCCCAGGGTTGGTAGGCCGGTAACACCTTTGGTTAAATGTCATCAAATGGCAAGGGGTGACAATACTGCGGTGCTACACGGCGGGCCTTAGTCGCGTGCTTTGGTTTATGGTGCGAGGGGGGGGGGGGGGGAGGTCCTGAAAGCTCATGGGCTGACACTGGTTTTTTATTATCATAGAGCTCCTACCCTAGCCAAGCTATCAAAAGCTCCGATATTGAAAGTATGTAACCTCTGCAAAACTTTCGTTATTGTCAGAATAAAGCTAGTCCGTAGCCGAGTAATCAGAGGCTCCGACATCGAGTATTTGCTGCAAAAGACTGAGGTAAAAAAAATGAGGCTTCTCGGTCGCCGCGAAAGGCTCCGATTGCAAGTACGTAGTCGCAACGAGTTCGATCCCTCCTAAAGCCAGTGAATTTTTCACACAGGAACAATGAAGTCGCACGGCAGCGAGAGCAAGTAATCAAAAGCGCAGCATTGTTTCTTTCTCCGAATAAAGTCAGTGCGTCTAAGGAAGCTGTTTAATTATTTATTTTCGCTGAGTTTAATTACGGCCTCCAGAAAGCAGATTTTTTTCTCTTTTTTTTTTTTTGTGCAAACATAAACACTTGCTAAAATTGAAAATAAAAAATCTTCAAGTTAACATGCAAAGACTGGCATTAATAAAAATCATGGCCAAAATTACTATTAGAGTAAATCTTCACTAAAGTATATCATCGCACAGGTAAAGTGCTACAGTACTCAAAGTCGGGCGGTCAAGCCCTCGCCGGGAAGTGAATTCATTGATAATCGGGACTGCAGCGTCAACATTTCTGATATTCACAGTCCACTGCGTGGGCACCGACCTAACCAGAAATAGGGCAAGTCTGGGAGTTGAAGTCATCGCATCAGGCTGCCCTATTTGGCACCACAGCTCTGACAATGAGTGGTCGACTACAATCGTGCAGTCTTCTGCAACCATTAGCTCACTAAGAAGCAGCACGAAACAGTGCATTTAATTGGGGAGTGCGGTCACGTCGATTTTAACAGTAAAGTACGCTTGCAATACCCCCGTTTCACCAATCCACCACTAATCGACCTTTTTGAGTTCTCGATGTATCCAATTAAGCGTTAATTATTATGATAGCGATATTCTAAAGTAATTCACAAGTAAAAGTAAAAGTTAGTGTTAGTGGTTGACAGAGCCAAGTCAGCCGTGAATGCTTACCATATCAACCCACTGATGCCCACTGTACCCATTTGGGCAAATTACGAGGAATGAAGAAACGTGCTGAGCCTCCACAAAAAGGCACACAATAAATTTATCTCAGTCCTTTAGTTTTGAGCATAGTTCGCTTCTTTGATCGGTGCGAAAGGGATTTTTTCCTTTCATGAAGAACTCTGAATTTTGGCACTACAGGTAGACGTCCACAGCCTCGAAAACCTGGTCCGTTTTGGTGAACCGCCGTCTAGTCGGATCTTCCCTCGGATTGGGAAATTGATAGAAATCGGAGGATGCCAAACCTGGTAAGTAGGGAGGATGAGGAAAGAGTTGAGAGGAACAGCCTGCGCTGGGGCATTGTGCTAGTGGAAGAAGACCCCTCCTTTTTGGCGGCATTCCTCACCCTTCCACCTTGATTTCCTCACGCGGCTGCGTCAATAGAGTAGCATAGTATTTTTTGTCCACTATTAGTGCACCCTTCGGGAAGAATTTTTATTATTATGTTTGTGTCTCAGATATCTATGTAAGAGGCTCAGTACTTTTCATTCACCTCTCCTATCAACTGCGATAGTCTTACGAGTTTGTTTCCTTGCACTCCAGTGTAATTCGTACGATCTCGCATTTCTTCTCAATTCTAGTTGACAGTTCACAAGCAAATGGCTGAAGCAACACAACTAATTCAGCTCATGTTGTAGGCCAGAGATGCACCTCTCCCCCCTCCTTTCTAGAAACTTGTATAAACTATGAGTGTGTGTGTTCAGGGGCTACACAATGTACTCGCATCCACAACTTGAAGCAAGGATGTGTAACTCGCCTGCTAGCGTAAAGAAAGTTACTTTGCAATGCACAGCTGGACCACTAGCCTTTCTAGACCATCCAACTTTTCTCCGGTAGGCACAGCTTTGGGGAAGGCGAATGGTGCTAATTTATCAATCGGGAACTTGGCAGAGTAATGAAAGTTGCTTCGCCATGCACAGCGAGACCACCAGTCTTTTCAGACAGACCTTCCAACTGATTTCCGGTACATGCCCTGCAAGAGCTGCCGCGTGAATTTCCTTTTGCAGTCTGTCACGGGCAAAATCTCCAGCTTGGCAATAAGTTTGGTCCGACACGCGGGAAGAAAGGAAGGACCGCAATGAAGGAGACAGTGTGCGCGAAGCATCGGCCACGCTATTGTTAGTCCATTTCAATTAGGAACGGCGCAGCCGAGGGTTGGCAGCTTTGCCCATAAATTCAATGATTAGCAGTGCAGCATCGAAATTTCTTTGAATTCTCGGGTGAAAAAGTAGCGGGCGGTGAAAAAGTAGAGCCGAGAACCTGCAGGAGTCGGGCGGTGGCGAAGATAAATCTTAGGCGGAACCGCCGAGCAATGAATCTTGTCGAGGAGAAAGAGAGAAAGAGGGTAAGAAATGTTGCAGTGAGGAGGAGCAGCGGCGGCGGCAGGCAGTCTTGGAGACGTTTCCAGAAAACCTATAGCAAAACGCTACAAGGAGACACAAATTACTGTGCTTTGACGACTCAAGAACTCTTGCTCCATAAACACGCGTGAAAATTCTCCTCCGGCAGCACGGGAAAAAATCCTACCTGAGCAGACATCCATCATGGGAAAGTAAGCGAAAATTTCCTGCCGCGCGAACATCTATTGTGAGTGGAGGAGTCTAAAGATCTGAAATATGCGACTTGAGCATTCATCACTTGAGTGCCAGACAGTTGCCTAACAATGCAGCTAAGGCGTCCATCATCTAAAGAAAACACCGCCACGAAACAGTGAGGCGTGCAAGTAAGCAGTTCTGAAATAATTGAAGAGTGATAATGAAATCGAGGATCTTCATCATGTGTAAATAACAAGGCTTCGGTTCTAACTTGGAATAGGGCTTAATACAAGTCAGATTATTTTCTTATGGTAAGTTGAGAACGGTCAAAAGCTGGACAGAGTTATCTGAAGCCCACAGTACAAACTCTGTTGTAGAACGTCATGCTCGCTCTAAATTTCTAAACGTGGTAACTCCCAGTTTTTCTCCCTATAATTAAAAACTCAGACGTACCTAGACAGCGCCACCAGAAGTATATCGATGGTCACTCTAGAACATTCATCCTCTTATACGTAGGTCATAGTAGTAGTAAGCGAGCATGATTTATAATTAATCGTAGACTATTTATGGAAGTTACAACACTACAATATAGCAAGATGTGTATTTTTCCGTCTGTGCGCTGCAGACATACTGTCCGTAAATTTCCAAGTTCACGTATTGAGAAATACCTAATCATTCAACAGCTTTCCAGTACAGGTAGAGTAAATTCGACCGCACGCCCCAACTAGGATACCTATACCCATTGGTTTGTTTTGCAGATATAAGCCAAATGGCTAGGTCGAGTGCACGGCAGAAGTCAAGCACATATTATCAAAGCTATTCAGAAACAGAAGGCTCTTATGGGAAAAGCTGCCACCTCCTTCCTCCCCCACCATCTCCATTTCTGCCCCGCAACAGCATCTGAACGCCGAATGCTAACTCAGCAAGCCCAGCGCCGTAAGAAAGACAAATGTACATATAATTTCGTATACGTCTTTATCGGTGAAGCTAATAGCTATTTTGTTGACGTTACCTACACGAGCATGATCTGGCTTAGTTTTTTCCAGGGTACACACTCCGCGTGAAGGCTACAATATACTTGACTAACTATTTTCCCAATGTAGGAAGTTGCATGGCTCATCCAAATGAGCTTCAATACAATATTTTTTTCACTAGAGCACTCTGAGAATGCATACCTTCGCCAAGCTTGGCAACGGTGACGAAAAATTCAAATTGGTTCTGAAGCCACAATTTCCTTTGTATCAACACCAGAATCTAATCATTTGTGCCTTTTGACAGTAATAGCGGCTTCCATAATTTTTTGAAGATCCGTTTATAACTTTTCAAGTTATGCTGCTATCAAACAATTTGATAAACATTAATCAAACAGACGGATCGATTATCACCAAAATCAAATAATTTATGTCTTTTAAGGGTATTAATAATTACTGTAAAATTCATAAAGATCTGTACATAACTTTTCGAATTATTTTGCTAACAAGCAAAAAATCAAACACAAAGACAACAAACGGACGAACAAACAGATCATCCAAAAACTTTGGTGATTTACTCTTCGTGACATACCTAACAACTCATGTAAATTTCATGAAATTCCGTCCATAACATTTTGAGCTATGGTACTAAGAAAAAATAGGCAGTCAAACAAACAAACGGTTGAACAGATCTTGACCAAAAGTTAATCATCTCTTACTGCTAACATGCCTAACAATCCCTGCAAATTTCATAATGATCCATCCATAAATTTTTGAGTTATCATGGTGATCGAAAGAAAGAATAACAATTATACAGACAAACACGACAAAAACATAACCTTCTAGGCGGAGGTAATCAACTATTGGAACCTCAAATTGAAAGCAAAGTTTTTACCAGTATACTGTAGGTTATCGGGCGCCATACTTAAGTTTGATCATTTTGGGGTTATACACTTTCATATCAGAAACTTGGACGATGGCTGCTGCACCGACAATCTTTGCTGAGGAATTAGTTATCCTTATTCATAAATATATTTTTCATAGAGTAATGAACAGTTTGTTTGTTTTTTGCCAGAATTTTTTACCTTAATTAGAAACACCAATTTATACAGTGTCATGATTCAACCTTTGGATTCCCTACGCGTGGACTACCCAACCGAGTAGATCTGTCCTACTGTAAGCTTTCACCCATCTTCGGCGACTTCCCAACGAAAAGACGCGAAATATTTTCCAAGGAAGGGCGGCGTCTACCGCAAGCGAAATGGGGCGCTAAGGAGCTAAGGAACGGAAAAGTGATCGCAATATGAAAACCAGTCGATCGCGTTCTAATTTATGGGCAATAGGAGACATGCAAGGGAATATTTGCAACCCAAATGGTGCTGATACTGGGGGTTATTTTAGTCATACGAGGGTACGGTGCAGTGATAGTTGTACATAGACTACTGGAACCGAAATGATACTGGGGGTTATTTTAGTCATACGAGGGTACGGTGCAGTGATAGTTGTACATGGACTACTGGAACGGAAATGATACTGCGGGTTATTTTAGTCATACGAGGGTACGCAGCAGTGATAGTTGTACATGGACTACTGGAACGGAAATGATACTGGGGGTTATTTTAGTCATACGAGGGTACGGTGCAGTGATAGTTGTACATGGACTACTGGAACGGAAATGATACTGAGGGTTATTTTAGTCATACGAGGGTACGGTGCAGTAATAGTTGTACATGGACTACTGGAACGGAAATGATACTGAGGGTTATTTTAGTCATACGAGGGTACGGTGCAGTGATAGTTGTACATAGACTAATGGAACGGAAATGATACTGCGGGTTATTTTAGTCATACGAGGGTACGGTGCAGTGATAGTTGTACATGGACTAATGGAACGGAAATGATACCGTACTGGTACTGCAAGTAATTTTAATCATACGAGAAAACAGTGCAGTGATAAGTCGCAATTGACTTACCCATACTGCGGGTTATTTTGGTGATACGTGGATACGGTACACTTGATATACCTTGTAGGAGACTAACTGCTTGTTGTACTAGTTCCGGTGAATTCTGGTCACAATTAGCCACAGCATACATAACGGACGGAGTGGACGCACCAAACGTAAATGGTACATTAATTACAAAAATTTTTTGCCATAATTGATTTTGGTGTGTATGTAAAATGGCTGCAGAGCAACTTCATCACAACCAATACACATAGTAAGGGGGATATTTTCAACGCTCGTAGCTTCAGTGAAGATATTATACTGCATGTACGTATTTGACAAAAGGCAGCGTAAATAAAACTTTCTGATGTTCACTAAATTCTGTACCTACGCGCCTACTGAATACTTAAAAGAGTATCTCATGAATACATTGGATACGCGCAAAGTGTACAGCGTATAAACAAATGCCAGCATCTTATTCCGATTCCGGACATTTCAATATCGCATCGTTTGCTTCAGTCAAACACAGTAAATATGTTAATTAATTAAAGTAAATAGGAATGCACAATAGGCGGTTCAGATCATTTCTCAAGTGTCACATTGTGAAAACAACAAACAGTGCCATTCACACAGCAGTGACGACACAGTCACACAGACCTTACACAGCGCCGCATATCGCCAGACACAACCAACCTGCAAAGAAGAAATTATTCATTAATGAAATGCTGCAAGTGCACTCTCCATAACGAGAGACCGCACAACCTACCGCAAGCATGAAACAAATTGCAAAGTTTACTTTATATTGGCGGGTAGTTCGCTTTGACGATAGATAAAACGCTGTTTATGAAAAGTTAAATATACATTGGTATTTCGAAAAAAATATGTTTATATACTCATTATTAAATTCAACGAATCATCTGAGCCAAATCCAACTAATTTTTCATCGAAAAACTTTATCAACTCTCTCGTCCACTACAGCAATCAGTTTTGTCAAATTTATAAACGACATGTAAAATGATATCTCAAGCGCGCCACGTCAAAAAATTAAATAAAAATTATATAGCTCAATCCTTCATTCGACGGCCTAGCTGAGCAATACGGAGGTGAGACACACGTCAAAATGAAAAGGAAATCATGCTCTCAGCGTTATACTATCAGCGAGTTATATTCAGAGCCAAATTTCACACTCAATTAAAATAACTACTAAAATAAATCTCTTAGAAGGTCTATTAAACTTCAACTAGAGTTTTACTTATGTACATAGAATACGTAAATATACTGTAAGCAATTTGAAGTTCACTTAACGTTTCAAAATATGCAACCTGTTCCTGTGGTTAATACTTCAACACATAAGGTACTACAGAAACAGTATCACAGAAGCGGCTATGCGACATACACTAAAGGTTGTAAGTCATACGGTCAGCTACCTTTGGAGCCGTAACATGGCAGTGTCTTGTAATTTCTTCACAAAACCAGCCGAAGGCGGAGTTTCCCTGCTAAAGTACCATTACTCTTGCTCGATTGAACGTCATGATGACGTCACTATTCTACCACAATCGCAAAGCCGCCCTGCTCAGCTTAGTTTACAAAATAATTAATAATATTATTGTGTAAAAACAAAGCGATATATGGAGCAGCCGCGCGACGATATACGACCTCGCTTAACTGTAACCATTGGCAAGTTGGTGACGATAGAGAAGTTGCACTAATATCTATAGTAATATCTATAGTATCTATAGTAAATGTATAGGGAGAAATTGCAAAAGCGATAGTGAACAAGGAGACTACCAGGTCAGCAGAATATCCTCTGAACAATTGTTTTAAAAACCACGATGCGAGATGGAGTCGAGTTCTATTGAGAAGGATTTTATAACTTGTTTGCGGTCGCAAGAGAAATCAAACGCCAGAGGAAGTTTGCTGGTAGTTCCCAGCCGGATTTTAAGACCGTTTCTGCAATAAAAAAATGTAGACCTATCAGAGATTTGTGTCTAAAAAACCTAGGTATTTACATTCTTAAGAATTTTATGTAGCGCATCGTAAGATAAAAAGTAACACTCAAATTTGGCAAATGTATAAGCAGCTCACAAAGTAAAATACACGTCCGAAAGGCTAAATATGTCGCCAGCAATAATACAGTTTATAATCCTTTTTCACAATGTTCAGCACATTCTAAGCTATGGTAGATTATTTTATATTGACTTTCTCCACCCATATATAGCACCGCGGATTCAACAATGAAAGAGTAAGGGACATGGAGCGGGTCCAGCAGTCGTCACTCCACTGAACAGCCTAAGTCTCCAGCTCCATTATACTGACGGCACAAAGAGGGAAAAACAAGGGACACATAGCATGTCAGTAAAACGTGGAACACACACAAAGGTGCTTCTACACCGGACCCCACGCCCGCGGGAAGAGCAGGAAGGATTATCATTAAAATATTAAAAAAATATAAGTCCCGGCCCCCACAAGAATGGCGACATCACAGACAAACTCGAGAAAGGATGCAAAAACTAAAACAGAGCTCATCAGTAGGAGAACAGAGAGATTTACGTTTATCTGGTGCCCAAAGAAACTTACCAACTATTATAAAACCCTCTCAGATGCGTTCAGCACGATAACATCGAAGGAAGTGACACACGGGCAGAAACCGGGCGAAATTACAGTCTGCGCAGATATCAGGTGTTGATCAATATGTCACCACACGGATACATGGCAAAAATTCTGCGGAATTAACAATTGTAATTTTTTAGAAGAAGTGTTGCTGAAAAAAAACAGTCCAGGTCAGACATATAAAATGAGTTATATTGGGGTGGCGGTACCGTGTCTGACCCTCCTGCGATTCAGGCATAATAGCTGTGCTTATAAGTTAGGTTCTGCACCTATTCTACAGCTGAACCGCACCTATCCTAACCCTAACTAACTTAACCTAATCAAATTTACCCTATGGTAACTTAATCCTACTTGCACGGATCCTAAAATTCATGTTTCGCATTTTTTAGATATGCGATTATAAGAAAAACGAGTCGCTGCTCGCCTAACCAGACCTAATATGTAAATCCTTATCTAATAACCAAACTTTTTGGATGTAACCAAACTTGGTCCGAGTTCTAGTTTTAAAGATACCCGATTTTTGGGCTTAAAAAAAAGAGCAAAATGTCAATTTTGGGCAATTAAATTTACCTAACGTAACCCATACACATTGCTGAAGGCCATACCGGGACTTGTTTTGTCCAGTCTTAAGTTCATGAAAAGAAAGACAATAAGACAAGCGTTGCTACTAAGTAAAGACACACACTGTAGCTTCTCAAATCTAGAGACCCTTCCTGGAAATAGTTATATTTCATGCGATGGGAAATAGTAGAGGCGAAAGTGAAGCAAAGACAAGTAACGCTACCGCGCAGCACTACGTATGAGGATGAAAGTTGCAGGGAAGCGAACAATTTGGAATGGGGAGAGACTGGAATAGCACTGGAAGCTATAGACTGAGGAACATCAGATGCGGAGTAGCAGCGGAAGAAGAACAGGGGTGGATGGCTGGAAGTGGAGGGAGGGGGGAGGGATGGAGGGAAGTGTAACCACAGGAGCACGTGACGGCATTACTGTGCAGCAGCTGTACTGGGAACAGGGGGCCGGTGTACGGCGGGGCACCCAGACCAGCGCACCTACACCCAGTCCAGTGCACCTGCAGCCCGTCCAGCGCACCTGCAGCCCGTCCAGCGCACCTGCAGCCCGTCCAGCACACCTGCAGCCCGTCCAGTGCACCTGCAGTCCGTCCAGCGCACCTGCAGCCCGTCCAGCGCACCTGCAGCCCGTCCAGCGCACCTGCAGTCCGTCCAGTACACCTGCCGCCAGTCCAGCAAACCTGCAGACCGTTCAGCGCACCTGCAGCCCATCCAGTACACCTGCCGCCAGTCCAGCAAACCTGCAGCCCGTCCAGCGCACCTGCAGCCCGTCCAGCGCACCTGCAGCCCGTCCAGCGCACCTGCAGCCCGTCCAGCGCACCTGCAGCCCGTCCAGCGCACCTGCAGCCCGTCCAGCGCACCTGCAGCCAGTCCAGCAAACCTGCAGCCCGTCCAGCGCACTTGCAGCCCGTCCAGCGCACCTGTAGCCAGTTAAGCAGCCAGACACCCACAAGCGCGACCGCTGGACACACACACGTACACTCAGCTCAGGAGACACACGCCATGCACCCAGCGAGCGATAGCCAGAGCCACAGCCGATGTGGCTCTCCCTGCCAATTGCCGTGGCAAAGGCTCCAGGGAAATCACAAGATACTCCGGTAAGCTTGAGGCCGTGGCAGGCCCAAGCCAAGTGCTCTTTCATGGAGGCCTCGCGTATGGCTCCGTTACTCCAGCTTATCGTGCCTTTAATGGCTAACATTTGGTAGAGCGTTGCAGTGTCTGGAGCCGTGGGACACCCAGAACATATACCATCAGACACGCGGCTCTATAATGGCGAGCATTTGGTGTAGAGCTGCATGCAGTGCCTGGACTTGCGAACTGGCATGTGGTTGGAGTAGTCACGAACTTTATTACTCATAGTTAATACTATCTAGTCCTGTGTGCAAGATATCATTAGATTTAGTTAGCCTCTCATTTATCAATTCTTATCATTTTAATTTTTGGTGTTGGTATATTCCAGATTTTATTGACCTGATGATGAAGTCTGAGACATCGAAACGTTTTTTTGAACTTTGATGGTGACAAATATTTTACGTAGTTATGAATACAAGTGTATTTCTTCACCACCTTAACGCGCAATGAACTAAATGTTTATGAACAATATGCACAGTTTTACATACAATGCATTGCTTAGACAGGAAAACAAGAGAAGGGACAGCAATGAAGATAAGAAAAGCAGCCTTGCAACAGCCTACCACTCACACCCAGAAACAAGAAATATATTGGAAAGAGATAAAAGTTCGAAACAGACACGATAACAGCACATTGAGCAGCCCTAGAATAATTCGTCACACACAGTAGTTAGCTGTAGATTAAAGTCAACTGAAAGAACAAGGAAGAAAGTACAAGCAATCCAACAACACCTTCCCAGAGCACAACCAGGAAACGCTTAGTACCCTTAAAGAACTTTTGGCCGCCCCAAAAGCTGTATCACCATTTTAGCTTTTGGGGCAGACAAGCATTCTGCAAGGGTAGCAGTAGGGAAGAGACAGAGACAGAGGAAGGTTAGCCTGAAGCAGAGACACGCTGAAGCTCTAGTAATTGCAGGGTCTGAACCGACCATTAGCGAGTGCCACTGCACTTAATGAGAATAGGAGCTAAATAAACACTGCAACCACTGCCAACGCGGCTCACAAGCGCTCCAGTTGTCTTAGGACACACGCACGAGATGCGCTTCGTTTCCAAATATTACTAAGCAAACGGGTACCTACTGTGTTTACTAACACCTATCATGTCTCTCTCTCAATGGTAATTTGAACATGTTTTTATATGAAAAAACAAATAAGCAGCGAAAAGATGAGAGTACAAACGCCTGAAGAATAGTACGATCCAACAGAGAAATCCCAGCTAGGTAATGTATCAAATGCTTTAAGCTGACTTCTTCTCACTTCCGCTCCATCTATATAACTAAGCTCCGCATATCAGCGGCCTTCGATCCTGCTTGCGGGCATTCATGACCATCGCTTTGGCGTAGATTCTTCNTTTCTCCATTCCTCTACATCCTACTAACATAATGGCAATAGCTCATAGAGGGCCGGGGTGTAAGTCCCGGTGTCTCTTTGGGAATGGGCTTTTTGGTTCGTCTACTGCCGCCTATCTAATCTAATCTAATCTAAATTTGGCTGTGAGCACCCAAGAAGAGAGTTTCTTCTACAAAATAGAGCACTCAAAAAGAACGAACTAGTATTTGTGCCAATAATTCATCCAGAAGCAATTTGATTTCTAGTGCTGAGAAATCTAGTTGTACATATATACCATATTTAATCTAGAGAACTATCTTCTCTGGTCCACACAAGCAACAGTGATTGGATCAAGTACTTTGCTAGATTAACTTATAGAAACTTTTGTGTGTGAAAAGCAATAAAGAAAAAGAACCTTGTACTGGCCCGTATCAAAAAATTGGACATGTTTGGCCCTGCAAGTGAAGCAGCAGCAGCATGTTCTTCGTTCCATCGCACAGTAGTTCTAAGAATTAAAGCTGCGGAGTTAGAAATATTTATGCAACATATATAGACCAAAACATACATATTAATATTGAGCAGTTTATTTATAGGTAGCACAATTGAGGTGCAAAAATAGTTTGGTTTTGCAGAGCAAGTCAGCTGCATGGTTCAGTGAGCAATTATTGATATTCACAACGAATATTTATTAAACATAAACGGCTGTTTTACGGAACAAATATTTTTCGAACGAATGCAATCTTTACAAGTAGCAAGAAATTGCACTAGGAACATACATTCAAAGGCGATTATAACAGCGACGAATTAGTATTGAAGAAACTAATCAAAGGAAGACTAATTAAATGACAAGGAACGCACTGCAATAGAGTCATATTTTCTACATTTGTATAGAAAGAGATGTTGAGTGAGCAAGTCTGTATAAAAGGAACCACAAGCGTCCTCCAGCAACAGCTTCCGTACCACCAGGCAGGCTCTGCACTGCGCAACAGTCCACCAGCAACAGCCTCCGTATCACCAGACAGGCACTGCACTGCGCAACAGTCCACCAGCAACAGCCTCCGTATCACCAGACAGG
>LQNS02015105.1:14195586-14211947 GCA_001587735.2 Parhyale hawaiensis
CCGGACGCCGCACTCTGTGGCTGACCAACATCAAGCTGCACACTTTTACAACTCGCCGTTTGGTCATCAATAGCACACTATGGAGCTCTTAGATTCAGCACAAATTGCATCTGTCGCAGCTCAAAACAACACTTAAAAGGCAGCACACATAAAAGCATCGCGGGGAACTCGCTCAAAAACTTTTGTCAGTGCAAGAGTTCGATGTAAAAAGTCCGACGAACTAATCTCAAAGTTAGCAGATGCAGGAAGAGGGAAGTTCAAAGGTTCGCACCGTCAGAAAGTGAGGACTTTTATCGCTTAGGGCTTACAAACCCTGACGTCCGAAGTAAAGCGCCAGTTGTGCTAGCATAAAATGCGTTTAACTGCGTATGATGGACGCCCGCATCAGAAGCGTTTATCCATCAAATCCAAACTTGACTCTGTGAATCGATTTTCTTACACCAACGATGATAATTTTTCCCCTCTTAAATTAATGAGTTCGACATACACCAACGTTTCGTGCTTTCCCGCATTATAGTGAGCAACTCAAGTTCAGAGTAAATACGGAAAATACGTACCAAAGCGTCATCCACTCACCTAGAAAACTATATCTATCTGTATATGCGGGGTGTCACAATTATCGACCACTCAATTGAGTCTTCACATTTTCAATGCGTAACAGAAGCCATGCTCCTCCTATAATAAAATTACCTTCAATTGGAGGTGGATAGTTCAAACCGACATGGCCAACGTATACGCAGTCAGATGCCTACATGAAGGACTGGATATATCATGGCGAACTTCAATGGCCCAGAGACACAAGTAATCATGGGCTGAGGAAAGTTAATATGAGAGCAGCAAAATGCTGCTTCGGTAAAGTATTAAAGATGAAATGTAAGCGCGTGTTATTGAGTCTACGGGAATATTACGGAGTTCATTCGTAAGTTATGAAGTCTAATTAGCGTAATTCACGAAGTGTACTTCCGTAAAGTTTTCAACATGAAATGTAAGGTGTGTTATTGAGTTTTTGGGAAAATTACCGAATTCATTTGTAACTTATGAGGAGTAACTAGCGTAATTCATGAAGTGTACTAGCAATAAGCGTATAAACTATCAATTCAATCCAGACTTATAAAGAGTAACAGTATATTATGAAGAATAAACAGGAAAATTACATTCACTGAGTTGCAAACGACCAACATTGTGTTCAAGTAAATATAACATTATAACTATGTCCAAGATCAAAAAGTTAAAGTTTTCTAAAAGTACCTTGGCCAAGTTTAAAGCAGCAACAAACAAGTTATAAATTTTCAGATGTTAACTTAACAAGATAAAAACAGGAAAAACAAGAAAGAAGCTACAAGCACTTCAGACAAAACATCAGGAACGGACAAACCAGGACTAAGTCCCCTTCTCTCATGGTACTTCAT
This sequence comes from Parhyale hawaiensis, assembly GCA_001587735.2. Classification (NCBI taxonomy): domain Eukaryota; kingdom Metazoa; phylum Arthropoda; class Malacostraca; order Amphipoda; family Hyalidae; genus Parhyale; species Parhyale hawaiensis. Next base: position 14,196,996 of record LQNS02015105.1, read on the forward strand.
CAAATCTACGTTCAAAATCGTGATATTTCTAAGTGAAAGGTAACATTTAAAAAAATCAAGTTAGTTATAGTTGTAGTCAGAAAGTTTAAGCCTCCGTTTCCGAGCAGAACGATATCGCAGAGGAAAGAACAAGGGACATATAGTATGTCGATAGAAACGAGGAGCCCATGCACGAAGGAGCTTCCACACAGAATCAACGCGCATGGGAACAGTAAGCCGGGAAAGGGAGGAAGAACAGAATAAAGCATGAACAAGTAAACAAAAATTAATTAAGGGTTAAAGGCAAGTAAATTTGGCACACATCTGAACGGTGTCACCGCGAGACACAACGACGAAGATCGAGGGAGAGAGAGAAATAGAGAGAGAAAGAAAGAAAGAGAGGAGAGCACCGGGAGGAGAGGCAGGGGCGCGAGCACCGACGCAGACAAAGAGATTCCAGCTCCAGGTCGTGATCGCAGTTCCATTTTATGGTCCACTTTAATTTTAGAAGCTGTGACGACACTCCAGAGTGTCGGGCCCGATACGTGTGACACCGGAGGGTTCCGTCCACTGGTACACGTGTGCACGTACCACGGTGCACGTACCACAGTAGCCAGGGTGCACGTGCAAGAGACGTCACGGTTGTTGACACTGACTGCAGTTGATGAACGAAATATCGTAGATATTAGAGTAGGGATGTAGCAGTGTAGTGGGAGAGTCCGTATGCCAAGCTAGCAAGGATTGATGCAAAACGCAGGTAAGACGTAACTTAGTTAGTGAAGGACAAAAGGCACCACAACATAGATGCAAGGTACCTTGTCACAGCATTGCAGCATATATAGTGTACACTTCAGCACAGAAATGAAGTGTGTACGTAACGACCACTGCAACAAATACGGCAAGGTAATACACTCAGAACCGTAGCAGCGTTACTACCTCCCATTACGTACTCTCTGATGTAAGAACACTGCCTGTGACGCAACACGTAGATCCAGCACTGCTGTCAAAGGTGCAGTAATTCTAGCAACTCCTGTCACGATCCCTCGATTTAAAGAAACTCTGCATGATTGCGGGAAGGGCAGTCAATCAATCGAAACAAGAAACGCGCCACACTCAATCCGTCGGGCGTCTCTCAACCGTACACAGATCAACTCCACGCTCAGGAAGTGGAATTTTCTTGGACGGTGAACGCGTGATAACACGTCATTGATCAGAATCGAAATGAGCCAAGGGAGGATATTCAGACCAGTGCCTCTCCTATCAGCTTCAGAAATATTGCGGCAGGTTGTACAAACGAAGAACTGTTGCATTAGCATTTGGACACGGCATCGATTTAGTACTTATTACGCGATTATGTACAAAAGCTACATAGTATATGGCCATGCTTCGATCATTATTGTTGTACAGACTCCGCCACTCCATATATTACGACATGTGTATACATTCCTGGACTTGTGTACCATAAGTACACAGTAAGCCAATATGGTACGTTTCACGGGATGCAATATGGATCAGGGGGCAAATTCATAAATCCTGTATACTGTAAACAAAAATCAGCCAAAACAGTTCATTGTGCTGCGTGCAGTTCGGCTTAGGGAAAATTCAAAGATCCGGTTATACTGCATAAAGGAAACCTGTGTACCGTAGTACATTCTTGGGAGTGCGAACAGCGAGGTCCGGTGTACCAGAGCTTAAACGACTGGAACATGACATGCGTTTCTGTACTTATTGTGATACGACCACAGGTATTTGTACTCTTAGAACACATCGTGCAAGAAGCTCCATCAGTAAATTAAAAAAGCTAGTGACATCCCTTCCCCTGTATAGGATACTAAATTAGCTATTAGCTACGTAATTGTGATATTATTAGGAAATTTAACTCTACGAACCGTCAGTATTCTGTTATGCCCTTCGGTAAAAAGGATTGGGACATCGAAAATAATGGATTTTGAATTATGAAGCACATATTACCGGCTTTGCACCTTTTGCAAGCAGACCATCCTGGAAAAAGGAATATGATATTCTGGCATAAGGTGCAAGATGTAGCACATGGAAAAAATGTAAAGCACAAGATCGAAAACAACTAGAGCAAAGCGTATGTTGTATTGGTTCGGCTACTTCCTCTACAATATGATTCCTTCTTGGATAAGGCTTTGTAGACCCTCACCCAGAGACTTTCTCCGTTTCCGTGAGTGCCTTAACAATTTTTCTAACCGCTATAGGTTTGTCGACCTATTTCTTTCTTAATTATTTTTTTATTTAATTTCTTCTTTTTTTAAACCCCAAGCGATTTAACCCTGCATTACGGTAGCAGTGCATCGTAAACTTGTAATATTAAAATAGATTTGTGCAGGCTACGATCAGGATCAATTTGGGGCTCAATTTACGCTCATACAGTAGACGGGACATTTTTTGTGAATTATTATATAAAGAGTAATTATGCGGATCCTTACGGTTTCTGGATCACGTGATGGTACACACACTCAACTTACAGAGATAGAATATAATTATTAACTACTCGTCGAGTAACAGAATTATGAGAAAAAAAATCTACGGTGACACCTCATACTTAATCAAGCTGACTAGATATATTTCCAAGCATAGCCCTTTCACGGAATGCAAACATTCATTATCTCATCTGCATGCTGTGCTCCTCATATTATAGAGTACCGTACTATGAGTATTCCGCAACCTTGGCACGAACATGAAGAAGGGCAGATAAGTTTATGACTGCTGGCAGAGTTTACACGTTAACCGAGATTTGCTTCGAGTATTAAAATGTTTCCGCAAAGAAAGATGCATGGTTAACTTAGAGTCATATTATATTGCAAATACTGTACTGACTATTGAGATGTTGTTGAGAACTTAAAATATAGGTTTGGAAGACAAGCATTGGAAATGATTGCTGCCAAAGTACACAGATTAACACTCCTCCTGCAATTGAACCAGTGACGAAGCTCATTTGAGGAATTTGTTCTACGCCCAGGTCAGACCAGTACACGAGCACTATTGATGCATCTCCAAGCTATGCACCTTAACTGAATACACATTTTGAAGTTAACTGCTGCTATTCGCACATGATTAAATCCCCCAGAAATACTCACTTTTTTCCTTATAACAAGTTGTAACAAGATCTGCCCTTCAGTTCGATACGTATCAGCATTGTTTAATATCGTATAATATGTCGAAGCTGCGTGCTTTCTGGTTTTTACGAAAACAGCTTTCAATTTCACCGTATAATAGACGAATCTGTTAGAAAAAAGTAGCCGTAGTAACAACTGCGAGGTTACGGACTACACGCACAGTGTTATACTGATCTTGTATCTCCAGCCAAATCTCCATTTCGCGTCACTGCTGCTATGACGAGAGCTTCTTACTGAAACTTTCATCTTATTAGGTGGCAAGATTATAAATCCACGGAACCAAAACTAATATTCACTTACTACTTACGAGGATTGAAACCACAGCTCCAAATTTGGAAAAGTCACGAATACCTTACGACTCCACAACCACACGACGGTCACGCACGGACGTTCTGTCGTGCTCAGGCGCGCGTGGCACCACCACCGCCTGCACGACACGGCGACATCGTGCACTCCTGGTTCAGTGCCTTCAGACAACCGCGCAAATATCACCTAGGTGCGCTCTTCTAGATCAAAACCACTGAATCACCCTTGAAGTTTGTTCGTCTAGGCAACAGTGACTGCATCCCGCTCGGGTTTTGAATTTATGAATGGTCGTTATACAGAAATCTACATTTTACTATTCACTGAGATTCTAGAGACAAAACCCCCGGCGGTTTAGATTGTGTTTCTATACATACATAGGTTGCATTACCTGGGTTTTGATCAACAGAAATTCTCTTCCGTAATAACCACAGAGGTTGGGTTATTCTGCAGTGCCTCACACTAAGTATGTTTTCTTGAAAGCTAGGAACGGCAAAAATATTCAGTAGCCTATGTTCATCAATAGATAAAGTCATGACGACTTGTTCTTCTATAAGGAGATGACATCCTGAGCAACAAATATGGGGTATTTTCAAGGTAGGTAGCACTGTAAACAGGACATACGCACTTGTTTTTCTTTACGACAACTGCAGATTCACGTTATACTTTGAGATGTTAGGCAATTATTTACTAAATCACATCTGAACGAATTACTTTGTATTAATTAATGGCAGCTTTAGAAATATTCTGCCTGAGGAGTTCGTTCAGGTAGAAGACCATGCGGGTCCGCTCTTCTATAAGTAGCATTACACTTCAATAGCAGACAGCAACACACTTAAACTAGTTTTTGTGACTAGTTGCGTGGGGGTTTGTTAACCTCATGTAGTTTCTCCTTTCCTACGTCGCCAGTCTGGTGTGATTTAATAATAATAATAACTAGTACGCACGTCCTAGTAGCTAGAACATTTTTAGTATAATCCATTCAAATGATGCTAAGAAATGTTTAAAAAAACAACTAATATTCCAATATATGCACGGCCTAGCGAAATTAAAACGAGTATCAAATTAACGAACTTATACCAACGTGTCCACATTGCAGCTTACAAGCACCAGCTGCAATGTGTTGGTAAGGCGAGCACAAGTTCCTTAAAATAATAGAATTTAACTTGCATTATTTCCTCAAAGCAAATACACGGATGACACCGATACTGACAGGTTTTCTTCAACAACCACAGATTTTCATGGGCAAATAACATTAACCTTATGCATAATTACCTCCGCCAAGGAGTTTATGTTTTCGTCGTGTTTGTCTGTCTATTTGTTTATTTGTTCGTCTGTCTGTCACCAAGATAACTCAAAGAGTTATGAACCGATTTGGACGAATTTACAGGGATTGTTAGGTATGTTAGGAGGAATAGAGGATTAACTTTTGGTTACGATATGTCCATCTATTTGTGTGTTTGTTTGTCTGCCTCATTTGTCTCAATGTCATAACTCAAAAAGTTACGGATGAATTTCTATGAAATTAACATGATTGTTAGGCATATAACAAAGATTAGATAACCAAATTTTGGTAATGATCCGTTTGTTCGTTCGTTCGTTTGTCAATGTTTTTAATTGTATGCTTGTTAGCACAATAACTCAAAAAATAATGAATGGATCTTCATGAAATTTATAGGAGTTGTTAGTAATGTTGAGAGACATATATGATTGAATTTTGGTGCAAATCTGATAGTTCATTTGTATGTTTGACTCATGTTTGTCTTAACGTTTGTTAGCAGTATAACTCAAAAAGTTAGGAACGGATATTCAAGAAAATTGCACCAGCTGTTATTACTATCAAAAGGCACAAATGATAACATTTTAGAGTATATACAAAGAAAATTATAGTTTCAGAGCCAAGTTGAATTTTTTGCTACCGTTTCCTCGCTTGGCGGAGGCATGCGCTCTCAGAGTGCTCTAGTTCTAAATTCGCTTTGTGCCATAATTTAAATGGCATCCAGTTCGACCGGAATTAGCTATTTCATTGACATCAAGTCTTTTTCGACTAGTACTATACATGATATCAGGAGTTGCCCAACTAAATACAATTTCGCTGATATCTGATCCCTTTATCAGCAGCATGATGAAAAACACACCATGCATACAGAACAATAACATGCACATTCAAATCCAACATGGGCGGCGAACCAATTTAGTCATTTGAATAATTTAGCGTACACTATTAGCATATTAACGTAGTCCAATTTAAAATGAATGGTGCACATGTAGCTACTTATTGCGTAGCTAAAGCGTGCATGACGCGACCGCAGACTCGCCGCAAGATGCCACGCCCACAGACGCTGCCGACCGCGATAATTATATTCTTTTCATCAAATGAACACAGAATAAAGGAAAAACACAGTTTTCAACAAACAGACCAGTGATGTACTCGACTTCCTAAACTTTTTCCCATGATGAAAATTTTTGGAATAATTTCAGCTGGCTTTAGAGGTAGGCGCCATTTAAGTTTATGGCTCATCAACTTTCGGTAGCCCAATAGCAAAAACCGCCGTTAAGTTTTTGATTAGAGTAACTTTCAATGCTGTAAAACGCCAAGACAGGCATATCGTTTATAGCCCTCGGATATCAACCTACGGTATTAGCAGTAACAACCATTGTTTATTTTTCGGAAATACAATTTTCAATTTTAAGCGTTCCCGTATTGATCAACAGCAGGTATCGGTTAGTTTTTCCACCTAAGGTTGCAACTTTCAGTATTGCAATAGTATGGCACAACTTATATTCCCAAAAAAGGATAACTTTCTTTATTATAACAATGAAGGCCGGCGCTGTTTTTATCTCCAAAGGGGATAACAACTTTCATTTTTACCATGGTGAGAGCCGGTATGTATTAGTTTTCCCGTTACGATAACCGTGTTCAGAAGTACAACAGTCACGGCCGGCACTATTTATTTTTCCCAGATAGGATAACAACTTTCAGTATTACTAAGGTGAGAGCCATTTTCCCCGTGCCGATAACAGTGTTCAGGATTACAACAGTGACGGCCGGCACCGTTTAGTAGCGAGCACGAGCTTCTCTTCGCCACGTGGGCGCAGCACCACCGCACAAGAGAAAGATTTGAGGGACTGCAGCAGCACTCCATTCGAGGCCATCCAATAACCGTCCGCTGAAACGAAGGCAAACTTCACAATTTACAGGCCCTGTCGCAGGTGTCAGGTCGAGGGACAGGCGGATGGTAGTAGTCCTGCAATAAATCATTTTGGCTCCGACGGTCGATACGACGAAGGGGGTTCGTGTGTTCGTTCCAAAAGCACCAAATATACAAAGCTGCTTCGATCGGAGCATCACTTCGAGAGGCACGAAAACGTACGTCAATAATGCAAAAAGGTATGCAGCCAGTCGCCGTATGAGACTGCCGGAGCCTCGGCAAATAAGGAGCCTGAAGTGTCACATGTCGGCAGGCAACGAACGAAAGACACACAAAAAAGATCTTCGATAGCAACTTGGATAGCCTGCCAAATTCAGGAAGGAGGTCCAATTTTTAGCGAGGCTCGCACGGCTAAACACTTCGAGAGGATGCGCTTTTTTGTGGGTGGAGTGCGAGGCCGAGGCAGGGCTGCGAGGAGAGGGACACGAGGCTTCTCTTCACGTCGCTTTCTTGCTGGTGACACGCAGTGATAAAGCGACCTGATTTGGGGGGATGTTGATAAAGAAACCGATAAAGAAAACGAAGATGAGTAGACCCTTCGGCATACGAGGGAGCCATGGACAGCCGACTCCTGCACGTAGGCATTGTAGAGTAGAAAGCATAAATACACTACCAAAGTCATTCATACACTTATTTTACACTAGTCCAGCCAAAGTAGGGCACCGCTAAGTTTTTTTATACTTTGACACTGCAGACCTGAACAGAGTAGAGGCGATGCGCTGGAATACTGACAGAGTCAAACTCAAGAGATGTATAGGCAACTGATTCGGCCAGAAGACTATACGACAGCTTCTAGTTAGTAGACTACTCCGAATTTCACTTTGCAGCCGCTAGCAAAGCAGACCGACAATATAAAGACAATCTAGCACTTAATCAAAATTACTGCATAGTCTTAGAGCCCCCCTCTTGCTCCCTCTTATCTGCCATTGGCATGAGAGACGCACAGAGTGGACGTCATACAAATATCAAGGAAGTACTGTTTTTCGAAATCTCAATCAACAGCATTTGGTAACACTGCATTTCTTTCCTCGTAAATTAAATTTCGTCACCGCAAGGGTATCCATTCTATCAACTGCTAAGTCTCCGTGCTCACTTTAGGACTATTATCAGTGGCGTTTATTATCACGGAAGTTATAATCTAGAGGTGAGTGAACGCATAACAAATATATAGAAAAATGAATACTCTTTCCCCATACCGAACGCCCTACTCCAGCCGCCACGGTGCTTGATGTTTTTATTGTATTTTTTTAGGACAATGAAACAGCACTTGCATCACCAACCCCCCCCCCCTTAAATTCTTGGAAGCACAACAGAAATCAGCGAAGTCTACGGACACAGCACGAGCTACTTCACCATAAACATAGACAGTCATAGTTTCTGGAACCCATTTTTCATTTACCAGTGAACTTATTGGCACAAACAGAACGCCCGCCCTTTACACGTTATAGCGAATGCAGCCCAATTGCGTCATACACTTTTCCCAGAGTGAAACGTAATGTGGGTACTGCAGCAATTAACTATATTACAAATAATAAAAACTACTATAATAGCTCACGGAATTTAGAGGGAACACATAATGGGAACGCTTTAGGCAAGAAGACTACAATATTCTGTTACGTTCTTCTACCGTAACACTTTACAAATAATGGAAATAGCATCAGCATCGATTGAATTTAAAAAAAATGGGAAATACTTAGGTATGCAATTAATATCATCTATTTTATGCTCGCCAAGTATTTGCCGATTGGGCACCGTTTGGGTACAAGAATTGAGTGGTATCAACATGTAACATCTTGGTTTGGAAACAAAAACATTATTGACTTGCTACTTAAGTGAAATTAAATTAAGATTGTAATGCTGCGCCGAGCTAGTACGTTCCGAATTCCGTTTGAACTAATCAAACGTTTAAATCTGCTTGGTGATGAAAATTCATGACAGCCAAATTAAGCCAAGGTCAATTTCATACATGGTACATGTACATGATAAATGAACATTATAGTTTGAATAAAATAAAAATAAAAGCGTCTCCACACGCCCATAGAAAATTTATTTGAAATCTGATACCTTAGTACGCAAAACGGACGCACAGTAAAGGTATTAGAAAATACATCGAATGACTGGCTGTAATATTAATTGCACTAGACTAGACCACCCGTCACCCTTTGGATCACTTAACTTTGAATAAATGAATTCTCATGCATTTCAGAAATTAAGTTCTTTTCTTTTACTCCCAGAACGACGCCATATTCATTATAGTAAAAATGCAAAATTAAACTTCCTTGGAGCTCGCGAGCAGAAAAAATAAATGAATGTAAACACACGGATAGCAGTCTCAATGCATATAACTTTACATACATGTATATATACATAGTAAATTACTGATATAGTTCATTCAGAGTACGCATTTTGCCTGCCATGCATGCCTATATGTACCTGATTATGGCACAGGTTTGATATATACATCGGCCTCGTCGCAGCACACCAGCAACGGTCCAGCAATGCCAGCAACCGTCCACCCCTGCAAGTAAGAGTTCAGAACTACCAGCAACAGTCCAGCACTGCCGGTAACCGTCCAACACTGCCGGCAACCGTCCAGCACTGCCAGCAACCGTCCAGCACTGCCAGCAACCGTCCAGAACTACCAGCAACAGTTCAGCACTGCCAGCAACAGTCCAGCACTGCCAGTAACAGTCCAGCACTGCCAGCAACCGTCCAGTCCTGCCAACAAGAGTCCAGAACTACCAGCGAGAGTCCAGGACTGCCAGCAAGAGTCCAGCACTACCAGCAAAAGTCCAGCACTACCAGTAACAGTCCAGCACTACCAGCAATAGAAGACGCGCGCAGTCGCCCGGAGCGCCACAGGAAAATTCTATATAGAAGCGACAGAGGCGATGATGACTCAGCATAACTCCAGGCTGCCGCGAAGGCGCGAGACTCCCGGCTAAATAGAATGGGTTCGGTGGCCGAGACTGAGACTTGCGACGAGACCGAGTCTCGTATATAGACCGAGGCATGCAACGAGACCGAGTCTCGTATATAGACCGAGGCATGCAACGAGACCGAGTCTCGTATATAGACCGAGGCATGCAACGAGACCGAGTCTCGTATATAGACCGAGACATGCGACGAGACCGAGTCTCGTATATAGACCGAGACATGCGACGAGGCCGAGTCTCGTATATAGACCGAGACATGCGACGAAACCAAGTCTCGCGTAGACAGAAACATGCGACGAGACCGCGTCTCCTGTACACCGAGATGGACGAGACGTAGCGGAAAAATAGTAATTCGACGCTCATGCATCAAGAAAATTAGCAACGATAAACACGACTAGGATATTTCCAAAGAAAGGATACTAGAATTTTCTAGTTCGACAGGTTTGAGGATTTGACTTGACGCACGGGGAAAATAAGAATAGGTGAAATATCAATACTCAACTGATAGAATTAAATAAAGTGCACATACACAGACGTGAATAATATAATGGAGAAACTTTGTAGTCGTAAGATGGTGTACTGAAATACATACCTCACTTGAACCCATTATCTTCTCTTTTAAATATCCATAGTTGTAGAATATTATGATTTGAAGAGTGACCGAAAGGTCATTTCGGAATGTGAAGGTTCACTTCAATAACACATACCAAAAAAAAAAAACTTTCATAGGCTTTTTATATTGTATAACGTTACCGAGCGCTCTTTTGAAGCTTTAAATAGTAAATGATATTCAGAAACGGAAACTGTTACTTTTAGAAGCAAGCAGAACAACCTATTAAGGAGATTATACGCATTATTAATCAGGTTTAACGCATAATTAATCCTGCTACATTTTGCCTTTATAATGTGGAATTCTCCAACATCCCATCGCAGTGTAGAAGTTTGATGCAGAAGGGAAATAATAATTGGAATTTTTTTTATTTTACCGGCATATTAGATAAGTTATTTTGCTGCATGACATTTTACCCACTGCGAAGAACTATCAAGTACTCCATCATATAAGAAAAAAAAGGCGCCTACACGAGGAAGAATAAGGAAATAAAATGTATTTTTAAAGTCAGTGTCGACGTTTTCATAACGTAATCATTTACAGAAATTTTCATGAACAATACGTGTGTGATTTGGTCAATTTATTTGTTTATTTAAATGATTGAACATTTAGGTTTAAATACCAAATATTTTATACAATTATCACAAATTTAGAATGACTTTCTGTCAGGCCAACAATTAGACATGAGACACTTCATTAAAAAACGAAATATATTTTAAGGTTTAGTGTGAATGTAGTTTCAAGCTAGTTCTTTTTCTAATCCGCGTCACCAATGTGTTAGTGTGGTGATATGCATGGTGATTAGTTGGTAAACTAGTGCAGACGAAGTTAACCGTTTTGCCAGGGAAACCACGCCATTGTTTTAGTGTATTTTAACGTGTTTATAAAACATTTCTATTTGGTTCATACATTCAGCTGTGTAATTGGACTAATTGGACGAGCAATTATGCGCAATATCCAGGAAACGATACAACGCGCTTGTTTTCACAATCAGAAATGGATACAGATATAGAATGTAGTTATCGAAAAAAATGAAGCAAAAACTCACGGTGAAAAGTTAAGGAAATTTTCACAGGAGCACACAACGTATACTCTCTCTGAGGATCAAAAACTGATGCTGACATCTAGACATTCCGATATTAGCGAAATTTATCAACCAAAAACTTACAACTGAAATACAATAGAAATTTTCAAGAAAAAAAACGCATCCGCTAGTTATGAAAATAGAGATATCCCGCAGGTAGTGAAAGAGATTTAAAAAAAGTGCGCACAGGAGCCCAGAAAGCACCGGTATGCTATATCTTGGTCTGCCGTTGCTCCATTTCTAGGCGGTAATTGTTAACCATAGTGAGTGGGTAAAGGCCACAAGGCTGGACTGGTTCGCTTCATAAAAACAAACTGGGAACCTCGGTCTGCGGTTGCATGGTGCTGCGGCTGCTATAGCGACAGCTGTACGTATACGGCCGTAAGAAATAAGGCGGTAATTTGTGAAGAAATGAGTGATGTTGAGTTGCTCTTCTTCAGCTGTTGCAATAATAATGCAGCGTTCATCTTCTGCTTCTACGACATAATAGATAACGCAGCGATGGTCTTATTCCGCTGTTGCAACGTAATTTATAATGTTGCGTTGGTCTTCAGCCTTAGCAAAGTAACAGAAAATGCAACGGTGCACCTGTTGTAAAATGAAAGATAATGCAGCGTTGATGTGCAGAAGTGGCGATATAGCATATAATACGTTGATTTTCTGCTGTTGCAAGATAGAAGACAATGCAGCGTTGAGCTTAAGCTGTAGCAAGGTAACAATCCAGCGTTGATCACCAGCTTAGCAAAGTAAAAGAAGGCGCAGTACTGATCTTCATCTCTAAAATAAAGCAAGTAAATTCAAAGACAGTGTTTAGTTTCAGTGTTCACTGCTCAAGTAAACGAGAGGATCAAATTCCACGCGTAACAAAGACCATTACGGAGCCAATTATGCTACGCTTTTCCAGCAACAAATGAAAACGAATTACCTTACAATAGCTTTAATATGCCAATCATACTTCCTCTGCTGCAAAAATATTTTATAGATACACAAACATCTACAATATTGCGTTAAGTCAAGATAAATATTCAGCTAGTGAAACACTTAAGGTGGCTCTGACAGTATGGATATGTTTGATATGCTTCAACATCAGAGTGTGTTATAGCTTCTACAATTAGCCTCTGCTTGTTATGCAGACTCGCAGAGTTTATATGCGTATACTCCTGAAGAAAAGTATTTAATTGATAAAGTCATAAAAGCTCAGCAATGGCTTCACTTCAAGCCCTTCTCATCACACAGCAACTCTATTCTCTCCAATAGCTTGTTTTTATATACTCATGGAAAATCCTTTTCTCAAAGGTCATCTATTCAACCTCATCTATTCCTCAAAAGGTATACCACAATAATGGCAAAACTAACGGACAAGCGATTGAAAATACGGTGAACACGCTATCTCTGCAACTCAAATACTGAAGCAAATTTTATATATACTGTCAGTAGCGACATATTTTCAACAGAAGTTGACCATCATAAATACTGCATACACTTTTTACAGATAGAATAACGCGGCAGCTTCTATTCTTTACTTAGGACATTTTAAGAACTAAAATTTTTGCTTAGGAAAACTTGGGTGGCATATCTTCATTTATATACATCATCCAGTTGTAGTTTATTGAATAAGCCACTTCGATATATTCTGATAAAGGACATAAGGTAGAAAGCGATTACTCTGTGAAATGCACAGCGGCAATGTTACCTGCGTTTGGTATAACTAAGGCATAAGACAGGGAGGCTTGCTCTCTCCGACTCTCAAGCTTTCAGATTTTCATTGACAGAGTCCACACCAAACTGAACGCACGCTAGGCAAGGGTGCCACGTAAACGGTAAAGCTTTAAACGCCCTCAGCAGTGCTGTTAACATCGTGCTTACTTCTCTCAACTCCATCGGTTAGTAAAAGCTGTTCTCAACTTGCAATAACGAACCTAGCCAACTCTGTATTCAGAATATCATTGCCAAACGGTCTGCATGTACATTAAACGTAGAAAAGGAAACCCGTCCCCCATCAAATTTACTCCTCTTAATAGTGTAGCACTCACTTATGTGAAAAGCTTCTCTTACCTGGATAAAAAAAATTACTTACAATTTTCGTGACAACAAAGATATAACAAGAGATGGAAGCTCCACGCAGGAAACAAGATACTAATCATGAACTTTGGGTATTGCTCTGAATATATCAAACGTCAGCTGTTTCGAAGCTACCGCTACCCTCTGCACTGTAACTCGCTTCCGTCTAACTTTATGTAGAAATCCATTGAACGCTTACGTGCATGTAGCCTTTAATGACATATTTCCCTAGCTGCCGCGATCAACTATAGTAAAAGCATGGTACTGCTCAAACGTATATACTGACTGCAACAGAGTCAGAACAAAGACATGCGGGTCTCCAAATCAGTGTGTATAGCGAAAACAACAGAAATTGTGACCCGAAATGACCCTGTCTATAAATTATCTAATATGCACATCCTGTGGCAGCGAACTCTATAACCAGACAGGGACCAAACAGTGGGCCGCAATGCAGCTTAGCACGTAATGATAGTATCAGCCATTCTTTCCTTTTAATCTATAGTGGTGATCTGTACCTCACATGTATCTCTCGTATGATGTCTTGATATCTCTGTGAGTACTTATTACAATCTCTTATTACAATAGTATATATTATGCATCAAGTGAAATTACTCCGTGTACAATTTTTCCAACCCTATGCCAGAGAACACGCCAGGTAAGTGCAGTAAATATCAACAGCAGTACAACAAATGAGGCAATGAAATATATAGAGAAAATCAAATGACACTAAAACAAGTAGGTATAAAAACAACAAGTGTAAAATTAAGCTCGGTTCATCATCCCTTCCGGTACTTCGCGAAAGAATATATTTCTGTCGTGATTACATGTAAAAAGATCGTACTATACAAGTAAATTACGAGCATAAAAGTGTCGAGTAATGCGCTGGAATTGGGAAATAATGTGTTAATAATAGCTTTACCTTATCCACGGCTTTCACAACAACATTTTGATTCTCAATTCTGAAACGAATTGCAGGTGTTAATCGCAGACCGAATAGGCTGGCGACGGCAAAAAACTAAATCCTGCAGAAGAAAATTTAAGTTTCGGCCGCCTCAAAGGTAATCCAGTTGAGCTCAAGGCCTGAATCTCAAGCCACAGTAACGAAAGTAACGCTCAAGACAGAAGTTGCGTACAAAAGAAACATAATCAAATTAGCTTATCTCGATCTCAATGTACCCATCATGCAGTGACGCCGGAAGTCTAGTTTAGGTGCACTATTTTGCAGCGCGCGAAGTGAGCCGAAAGTGCAAAAACTTAGGACCTGCTATATGTGAGCACTGAGACCTACATATGAGCACTGAGAGCAACATACGATCACTGAGAGCTACATACGAGTACTGCATGAGAGCATACGAGCACTGAGAGCAACATATGAGCACTGAGAGCTATATATGAGCACTAAAGCAACATATGAGCAACATATGAGCACTGAGAACAACATGTGAGCACTGAGAGCAACATATGAGCACTGAGAGCAACATATGAGCACTGAGAGCTACATATGAGCACTGAGTGCAACATATGAGCTCTGAGAGCTATAAATGAGCACTGAGAGCAACATATGAGCACTGAGAGCTACATATGAGCACTGAGAGCAACATATGAGCACTGAGAGCAACATATG
>LQNS02015105.1:14212281-14234965 GCA_001587735.2 Parhyale hawaiensis
GAGCAACATATGAGCACTGAGAGCTACATATGAGCACTGAGAGCAACATATGAGCACTGAGAGTAACATGTGAGCATTGAAAGCAACATACGAGCACTGATAGCATATGAGCACTAAGAGCAACATGTGAGCACTGAGTGCAAAATACCAGCAGCGAGTGCAGCACGTAAGTGCAATACGTGAGCAGCTGGTGAGAACACAATTCTGCAGTACGCTAAAGAACTGCCGAAGCTGCAGACTATCGTACGGCCTCTCCTGCTGGTTATACGATAGCAGATATATTGTGTGGCGCGGGGCAAGTGCCGCCACAGTAGGTAGCTAATTATAGCAGGCTACACCACCGCCACATATGTACATTACTACAGTGCAGCAGGCTACACCACCGCCACAAATTTGCACTACTACAGTGCAGCAGGCTACACAACCACCACAAATGTACATTACAACAGTGCAGCAGGCTACACAACCGCCACAAATGTACATTACAACAGTGCAGCAGGCTACACAACCGCCACAAATTTGCACTACTACAGTGCAGCAGGCTACACAACCACCACAAATGTACATTACAACAGTGCAGCAGGCTACACAACCGCCACAAATTTGCACTACTACAGTGCAGCAGGCTACACAACCACCACAAATGTACATTACTACAGTGCAGCAGGCTACACCACCGCCACAAATATACACTACTACAGAGCAGCAGGCTACACCACCGCCACCATCCTCAGCACCGGTCGGCCGGCGGCGGACGCGCTCTCAGTCATCGCGAATTGTAGAGCAAATCCGGCTCATGGAAGAACGTGTCCAGCGATCGGCGGGTCACGCAGGAGCGGCAGCCCAGCAAAACAGTGAGCCCAGCAGCGGGCCGGAGGGAGACGCGGGGCGTCGAAACGAACGAGGGGGGGGGGGGTGAAGCGCCCACCCCCTCGGGTACTCCCACCCAACTCCATCACATCCCGGAGCTCTTCTTTGTTATTCTCAGCGGTGGGAGCGAGAGGAGACTGAGAGGCAGCGGGTGTGAGAGGTCTTGGTTAGGGATGAGTGGCGCACACACACACACGCACATACACCTACACCCACGCACTGGAAACTCAACTGCATGAAAATCCAAGCGGAAATTATTACGGATATGAGAGGAAATTCACTTAACCAGACTAACCCATTCTAAAGTCTAACTGGAATAAAGTCCATAAAAATAAATCTGCTAAGTCCCACAGAGCTATGCTAAACTCTACGTAAAGATTCGTCATAAAAAATAAATACATTTTTTAACCTCTAGAATTTAAATCGAGCATAACGTCGCGCAGTAAGCAAAACATAATCTGGTTGCTTACAGAAATTCAGCCTCGCGCAGAACGTTCAACTTCAGAAATCATTGGCGGCGTCAAGAAGGGGGCTTGGGGGGAGCTTTGAGCCGTCCCAATAATGAACAAAGCCCCACTCAGCCCCCACTAATATTACGACCATGTAACCAACATAGATTTGTCCAATAACAACGTGAAGCCCCGCCGCATTTTACTCCAGCCCAGCGCCCCCCCCCCCCCCCCCCCCCCCCCCCCCCCCCCGGGGAAAATTNCCCCCCCCCCCCCATGCACCTCCTGAGATCCCCCAGGGCAAATTTCATGGCGCTGTCACTGTCCCAAATATTGATGTCCGAGCAAAAACCAAGTTGTTTCAGCAACTTCACTAGAAAATACGCTACAAAAACTCCAGTCTTTCATGAACTTCACAACAAAATGTATTAAAACATGCTGTAAACAGGAGTGCTTAAGTCATATCACAAGAAACTATGCCAAAGTCGAGCTAGCTGTTGTTGAGGCTCTTCACTTCAAAAGTACGTCGACAAAGATGAAAAAGACGCCGCTAGAGCATATTTTGAAGAAAAATCTATCGATTAAGGTGGACAAGAAAGATCTTGTTTCTACCATTTCATGACATCAGTTTCAGGTAAAGGGCAGCACAATTTAGGGGGCGGCGATGACATAGGCCTGTTCGGGAGCCCATGCAGTAAGCCAGGACGTAAATCAAACCAGTCTACTTTTACGACACTCCAACAACCCACTCATTCCAAACTAATGAGAAATGCAGCGGCGAGCGCCGGCCTCGCCACTAGCTCCACTGCAATTCCGTTCCAGGAGGCAGCTGGCCAGTAAGGGGGGGGGTGAGAGAAAGAATATTTATTTTGTCGCGCGGCATAATTTATAAAACGAAAGCATTCGTGGGCAGAATTAGTGACTAAAACTTGATTCTCGCTATAATATTACCTCATTTCTGTATCTAATGGAACTCTAGCAGTGAGCTGTGCCTCGTGCACTCCTACCGTGTCCCTATGTGTACCTAATAAAGCGTACATATTTATTTTATATATTATAATCCTTTGTTTCTTACGCGCAATACGAAGTGTTCTAGCACGTTGTAGTGTCCGTGAGAACACAAGAAAGAGACTAAGGCACCGCCCATCGCGTCAGCTGCCGTATAGCAACGTCGGGCCATTTACTAAGTTTTGAATACCTCTTCAAATTCGCAGTGAATGAAAACTCAAAAAGCAATGCACTTTTCTGTCGCTTACAAGCAAGCAATGAAACATTTGGACGCTTTGCGCTGCGCATGAGGAAAAAACTAACAAGAAAGTATATAGTGTGAAACCGCCTTAACAAAGTTCACTTTGCACCAATGCCGGAATTCAGTAACCACACACGAACACACTTGACTTCACAAACAATCAAACATCTCACCAACGCCATCAAGCACAACACATCAATCATCGTAGAAATTCCTTCGCTGATATCAAAAGCAACTCACTAATACACTTAATCGCTTCAAGAGCATCGCTTCTGTTCCCTACTTTATTAATTCAGCAATAGCTCTTGCGTTAAACTTTTTCCACTTCAGAGCTAATTTCCCCAGCACCTGCTGGCTCGCACTCACTTCAAGAGAACATTTCTCTATTGCTTTTCGGAACGCCAGGCTCTGATGAAGCTATAATTCAAAAACCATTACGCTCTTCAAACAATGAAGCATTAACGATGAGCGTTAAATATATCAGGCTATTGCACCATCTGCGTGGCATCTTGGAGAAATGTCGCAATTGGCAACACTGTTACATTTGAACGTTTCCGAACTCAGAGCATACGGAAGTCGAGTGATTATGTGGGTCTATTATATACAGTAATAGCGTACACAATTCTAGTTAAAGTAATTCATCATATTGTAAAGGCCTAACATATATACTACAATAATAAACCGTCAATTTAAAAAAGAATAAACGAGAGCTTAAAGCAAACTCCATACGTATAAAATTCTTATTTTAATGCCCGTCTACCAATGCATAATATATCCTTCAGTGTCGACTGATAACATTAGAACAAATGTAATAAACTTTGCATTTTTCTAACTGAGTCCGCAATAAACTGCATACCGAGGCTAAAAGTTCTAGAAAGTTCCCGAAAAGCAAACATACACAAGCTGAACATTTTCTTTTTCTTGCTAATGGTAAACAGTTCAATTAGTCCCGCAGAAAAACAATACGTTAGAGCAAAATAGCTTTTCTTTCTTCTAGAAAGGAATTTTTCAAGTTTATAATAAATTTTTTTCTAGCAGCAAGGCAAGCAAATTAAATACTGACATACTGCATATACACACTGCCGAATATTCTTCTGTTGTTTCGGCAACGAGAAATTTTTTCTAGAATGTTTCAGAGCAAAGGTAAAAAATATAAAGTACAATGCGTTCGCCTACGCCGTCCAACCAAATATCACTGCAAATGTATTTCTTTCCTTACCTTTGCAAAGGGAGTTTTTGACAGCAAATGTTTTTAACTAAGACAGGAAGTCCAAATTTCACCAAAACAAGGCAGTGCTACCATGGATCTCCAACCATAGCCGAAAAATTTGCAAGGAGGCACACGCGTCTGTAACGAGCTCCCATTTCCAAATATTATGTATAAATAGAGATGCAAATTAGATCTGAGAGTGGATATGTAAATCAAGGCAACCAATGGCACCATATATTCACAATGAGACCAGGAATATATTACTGCAGATACCGAGAGCTGGACACGCACGCCTTCCTTGGCTTCTGGTAGAAATGGCAGTGCATACAGGGAGCCGTGATGGAAGCCAGTGTGGGTAGCTTGGCCGAATTTTTTCTTTTTTTTTAGTTTGAGCCAGCGTAGGTAGCGCGGCACGCGGCACGAACTGTTCATCTTAAGCTAGTGGCGGTATAAGTAGTAGAATTATTCAATTTTGATGAGAGTGGGCAATGTAGCAGACATTTTTCAGCATTAGGCTGTTGTATTTCAGTAGAATCATTTAGTCGTCGCCAGAATGGGAAAAATAGCTGAATTCCTCAGCCTACCTTGGCCACGGTGAGAAATACGGAAGAAATTTTGTAGCATAAGCCAGTGTAGGTGTGTGCATGTGTGTGTGTGTAGGTGTGTGTGTTGCATAATGTAAATTGTTCGGTTTAGGCCTGTATAGCGTAAAATTCTCAGTTGTGAGGAAGGTACATAGCAAAACTTTTCATATTGGTCAGCATTGGGCCAACATTTCTATTTTTATTGGGCCTCTGTGTGAAGTGTGGAACAACTTTCGATTTAGGCTTGTGTAGAAAGCGTGGAGCACACACAACCTTGGGGGATTCACACTAGAAGCCTTTGTCGCCGTCACAGCCCGTCGGCCAGCAAACGACGCTGCTACTCTGACGACTGCCAGAGCTCGATCGAGTGACGGTAACATGCAGCATGCTGGATTTCTGACAGCGGCAGAGCGAACTTCAAGCGAGATTCATTTTATGAAACACCTGACTAATTGGTTTTGAAATAAGATTGGGACAGAAAATAGCGATGATTTCCGTACATAAACAGTTCTAAAAAATGTTTCTATTTTCTACAGCAAAACACATGACGTCACAGACATGACTTTATAGTTTTTAACGATTAACATATTGCGAACACTACGGCGGTATGAGCACCTGTCACTATGTACAGTAAAAGAATAATGGAAAATAACAAATTTTTGGTCGACGTTTAATTTTTCAAACAAATCAAACGTATAAGTAAACAAAATTTCAGTGTTCCCTACCCAAATCTCACTTCGAAACCTAGCTGTCATCTGGCCTGTCATACAGCGAACTTAACCCGAACTCCTTTGTTATCTACACTATCGGAAGATTTTAACATGCTTGGGAAGATTCATAATTAATATAAATTTGATTATTTTTAATAACACTTTATTGAGGCACATGCTGAACAAAAATTGACCAAATCTTGTGAAGGTCGTAACAATTTATCAAATACTCCAACTTACGTCGCCCATCGACCCAAAATTGCACCTACACTGTCGTTTTTGATGAGGGTCGACATCAACAATATAGCCATTGTAAATTTTGGTGCTTGCTGTAAGTCCAATCGTAATTGCCACCAATTCACGTCGCGTATTTACGGTCATTATATAAATATAATGTTGGAGAAACGAACTACGCTACGGCAACAGACCGTCGACAAAATTTTACCGAACGACTGATAGGTTTAAGCGGACAGATGATAACTAGTCTCAACCCACCTTAAGATTAGGACTAATACGAGTAGTGCAGACCAACACTTTCAAGTGTTGTTGCTTGCGACTTAGGATGACAGCTTCCAAATTTTGACTCACTGCATTTATCTACACCTTTTCGAACCTTCTTTTGACCCTGCTAGAAGTTCTTTCCAAAAACTAATATCGCGAGCTGATTTCCAAAACTCATCTCCACGCACCACCGGCGAGAAATCCGAGAGCCTGATGCAGCTACACAGACTGCGACACGGAAGATGGGAGCAGCGAGGGCCGCAGAAATTCAAAGGCGATCTATTTAAGGTAAGTTATTGGTACGGGGCACGGAGCCATGTGGAGGCAGCCTGTGTTTGTTTGATCACCGGGCAGTATTTAGTTAAGCCAAAGACGAGGCATAGACGATCGTGCAATAATAGACACCGGGTGCGACGGAGCTGTCAAGCGCACAAAAGAAAAAAAAAAGGAAACGCTCGTCAGGAGACGGTGGTACTTGACGAGCCAGCAGCAGCAGACGAGAGCTAGGGAGAGGGACTTCGTATTGCAGTCATTCTCAGTGGATTTTTACCCTTTTTTACCCTACGCAATCCTTAACTAAAATGTTAGAACGTCACTGCCTCTCTCCAAATTGTTTGGCTGAATAGGTCCATTCAAAATAATTTAAGGATAAAACTGAAAATGTGTTTGATTACCGAGGTCCAAATTCTTCCCTCTGAAATCCAAAAGTTTCTCTTTAGGGAAGGAAGAACCTCCCTAATCGGCAATTATGCGCATTGATATTCACTACAATATCAAAAGACAAATTGGGTTAACGCGAAAGATGAAAGACTGTGTTCGTTGCCTGAACTCAAAGTCCAAATATAATGTTGCAAAGACATCTGCGTGTCTACCAAAATAACTACCAAAATGTTATACGTCTGGTAAGTTGACTCAAAAAGCATCACTAGCAACATATCGGATACCTCTTCAAATTTTGAGCAACTTACAACTAATATATTTGAGCAGTTTCCTGCTCCATAAACGAAGACAGTAACGCATTGGACGCTGGCTTGAGAGGACACGTTCATTCCATGGTCGCCCGAACAAGCAAGCCTTTGCCAAGCTGTAGAGCAAATGTATAGGGCGTTGATCAATGTCACGTGTTAAACTTGAAGTTTGTTTCATAATATTTTAAAACTTTACAACCCAGAAGGTCCGTTCGGCCAGGCTTTAAATAGTGTTTAATGAACACGGTAAAAGCCTTATACGTAGATGCGGTCTAAACTCGAATAAAAAAACACACATTTTCTGTGGAGGAATATACTTAACTCGAATAACGATAAATCTTACATTAAAACCTGCACTTTCGCAAAGAAATGTGCCCATCAAGTCAACATAATGTTGAAACAAACGAGTGCAGTTCTGCTTCATTTGGTCAGTAAATTACAATCGTCTCAACCACGAAGACGCACATAGCAGAAAGGAACTGCTCCCATATAGGTCAAGAACGCGTTTGGATATCACTAACCTCTTAAGAACACTGCCTAATCTCCATTGCTAAATATATTCAACAAGAACGCACTAAAAACTTGCTCTCTTCCAGACACAAATCATAGCTAGTGCTTGCTTGAGAAAGAAGAAACTGAAACAACATGAAATGAAACGTAATCCAGAATTGGGAGCTAACACCCCCTTCAATTGCTGAGAATACCATGCACGGAAGAAACCAACGAGAGTTCGAAAATTTACTCCTTACCAATGCAATTTAGCTCACTTTGTTCAGCAATCGAGCGAATCTCCTGCTGCATTGCCTGATAAACTATTCCGGTCCTGTCCGACCAAATATCTTGCCTCCGACCCAATAGCACTGAACAAAAATTTTGTTTTTCGTGGGAATATATTATTTGAGTTAAACTAAACTAGGGAGCAGTTTAAGCGTTTCTGGGCATGTAACCGAGGATTCATAGAAGAAGAGAAAGTGACGTACAATATGTGAACAGAAACGTGGAAGCCACGTAGTGATTACCTTTTGCCAAGTCTAAATCGTTGACACATGTGATATATGGTTCAAGCTACTGCAAATTGTTCCCTGTTTTCCCTCGGAAATAGTTTCATGCAACGCTAAGCTTAAGAAAAAGTTCGGAGGCCTTTAAAGTTTGCCAGTAAGACAAGGGTTTGGGTGGTGGTACAATATGTGCCCCACCTGAGTGTATGTATTAGGTTAGGCTAGGATTAAATAAGTTAGGTTAGTTAAAAACAGGTAAGGCTTGGTTCAGTTAAGCTAGAATCGGTGCCTAGCTTTACTTAAAGACACACATATTATGCCTGAATCTCAGGCAAACCACATACTGTACTATACCGCCGCAGAGCATAAGTCCGTGCATGAGGCGGAATTTATGCCTTGCTGTCAGGAATTTACTAAATTTGTTAGTATCACAACAGCGATGAGCACACCTAACTGGCTCCTGTGTGGGAACACCTTCGTGCATGGGTTCCCCGTTTCTCTTGGCATACTATATGTCCCTTGCTCTTTCCTCTGTGATATCGTTCTGCTCAGAAACGGAGGCTTAAACTTCTTAACTATATCTAACTACACCTAACTGGCCAGTGCTTCGAGAGGTGGAATAGTTGGAATGTAAATGAAAAGAATTGGAAACCATCCACGGATGATAACAGCACAGGCGTAAAGCAAAACGGAAGTAGAAACAAAAGAACAAATTACTAAATAGAGCACGAGAGGAAATAACGCCAAATCCGCAACTCCAGCTTACCTCCAGTGGTTATCGACCTATAAATTATACTTCTCCCCCTCTTAATAACCACTAATCTAATTATGAGACGAAAGGTAGGTGAATATGTGTCAACACTTAGAACAAAACCGGTAAATCCAAGAACAATAACAGTACTATTTAATGATGACGTTATGCCGCGCCCTCTAGAACGCTACTTCGTGCCTCCAGATTCCTCCAAAAAAGTATAAATATTTCCAAAGCTGGAATCAAAAGCGATACTTACATAGCTATTACATCACGGGAGTCCCGATAACTGAAGTTAGGGTAAACGTGAGAGAACAGCAGGGAAGAAGCGTCCGGTTGAAACTTTATAAGTCTGTCACGCTAAGCAGCTTATGGCCAGAGTTAGTGCACTTTTCATTTCTGCTTTTTCTTCTTCCTCTCTTTCCTGTGCAGGTATTTCGAAAAATGAAAATTCCACGTCCTCGCCAGAAATGATTGATACAAGTGCACATGTGTACATCCAACGGTTTTCGGTTTCCAAAGAGGAACGCATTGGTTACCTTAGCCCAACTCGGCATTCAGGACGCCTTTTGTTTTTTCCTTCGTACCCACATTGCTTCTCCTCTTTTCTCCTAAACGTGTACTGACGATCGTCAACTCGATTTACTAGCTGTACCCAAGCACGTTGATCCTTGCGTGGGAACACCTCCGTGCATGGGCTCCACGTTTCCTTTATATATTTACTATGGGTATGATCAATAAGGTAACAAAAGTAATCCTTCAAGGCTTAAATTGTTCGATTCTTCAGAGAGGAGCGTTGGCTTCGTCACTTTAAATTGTGTTGCAAGTGTTAGAAGCAAAGCGATTACGTTGAGCCGGCTGCAAACTCCAATTTAGGAAATAAGATTGAGTTTCTGGAAGTCTCAAGGGTAACCTGTTGAGGGCCAACGCCTGCAACTCAAGTCAGCGGGTTGAAGCTGCGGCACCTGCGCATGGTTCTCAACAAGTCAAACCGCAAAGGCTTAGTATTATCGCATAATCGAACATGCTGTATATTTACGTCCTTATTTCAGTTTCTCTTCAACCACTATTGTAGTGAAGAAGTTAGGCTTAAACTTTTCGCGGTAATAATAACAATATTCATAATATGTGTACATTATTCTAAATGACTGACATTTACCACCACGTAAACATTCAAATGTTTTTACGGCCACTTTTGCTATGGGAACCTGTTAGCCTTCTTTTTCTTTTAGAGGAAGGAGTAGGGTAACGCATGTCATAACGTATGACGTCACGGGACTGCATCGCAGCAACGTATGCATTATCATTTACCAGCAATAATATACGCGACTGTTCGTTGCGAAAGAACGTGTGGGTCTGAAACGCCCTGGTACTCGTAGTTCACAAAGTATTAACGTGCTGCTAGGCCGCGAGTTCGTCATCAACCCAATTAAAACTCGGTGAAATTTTTCCAGCTAGCACACTGAAAGTAACAGTCGAATTGGCCGGAAAACGCCGCTATAAGGCCCAAGAAAAGGCAGTACGAAATGGGACAATTTAGAGTAACGCAGTTGGGGCTGGTAACAATGAGCAGTTTTGGTGCCTTGTTAAGCCGTTGTTGCCGCATTACCGTAGGACAAAAAGCCGACACGGCGACTACATATAAAAGCTAGTAATATTTTCTCGGCCTTAAAACAGCTTATAATATAGTTGCACCTGTAGTGCGGCGTCAGTATAACACTCTGAAACTGCGTCGATTGTCATTGTGCATTGTATACAACACAGCGCTTATATCGTGAATTTTATGAGGTTACTGTAAGCTATTGCTGCAACTCTGTCGGACGAAAAATCGATTCTACCGTCGTCACGTGAAACAGCTCATCTGAAAAAACAATCACTCATCCTTTAACTGGGGCAGCTGAAGCGTGTAAACTTCCTATCCTTTCCTAGAAACTTGAAAATCTCAATTGTTCGACTCTGAAGGCCCAGCTCACCTTCATCAAAACTATACTTTGATAAAAAAATAACCTCACTGATTCAAGCAAGGGATATTTGAACAAAATTCGCTTGTGCAGTAGTAGGAAATCTTACAGTTTTCCCACATGTTGCAATAACAAATTAATGTTCGTATCTTCAATGTAGAACTGAGGCTCCAGTTGACTGTGATAAGCGGAGATGCCCCAGTTCTGAATCGGCATTTGCGTTTGTGAAAATGGATGCAAAACTGCATCGCAGCATCAGATGACATGGCCGAACGCTGAATATTTTTATCGTGATGATCTCCTTTATCTTAACCAACTATCGGTGAGCACTCACTTCACTAGCCATTTCAAACAAGACTATTCTAAAAGAAAGGAAAGCTCATGAGCTAGGTCGGTACGCGCAAGTGGTAATCGACTATATTTTCTTTAATTCAGTAGAGGAATACGTAAAATCGCACTTTACAATGCATAAGCCCATAGAGCACACGCTGATTTATCTGGAACGTACACGACAGAGAGACGGGAGTCCTTGACTCATTACCAAAGAACCAAAGCAAGATCCTGTCAAAGGTGAAGTGACGCTCGGCGGCACGGCAAGCATACAAAGAATTCGCAGGTCAAGCAAACTTCCAACACTCCGGAAAGCTGTAAAGGGGAACACACACCTCGCAAGTGTCGCCTGGCTGACACTGCACCGTGTGCTGCGAGAGGCATGATTAAGCATAAGAGCGCTTATTGGCTGGCAATGATGCAGTGCACGATTTCTGTCTCCAATCACAACGTATATGAAAGAAGTGCACGGTAATTAATACATGTGGCTGGGAGTTGGTGAGGGCCGATGTTATACATATTTAGGTATAAATTGTCGCAAGATTTGATAGGGTAGACGAGTTCCGCAACTTAATCCTTTAATGCCGTACGTAGTTAAATTTAAATTTTGATACGCATAGCGTTTTATTGTAACAGGAGTTTGCGGTTTTCGTGGAAGTTAAGGGCTTAAAATATTCACTACGATATGCATATACCACTGGCACTCCACTAAAAATTTTCTCCATTCTACAAGGCGGAAATGAAATTTAAGTTTTGCCGTTGGATCGAATATGGCATTGTATGACCCCATTACACATGCAACATTGGCTCAAGTCGCGACAACTGACACTGCATGGCCATTAATTATATAAAATCGCCTAATAGTCCTGCTCTAAACGGCAATGCACTACATACGGTAACAGCTTCATGTGCCGTCGCTTTCGCTGGTGAATGGTAAAGGTAAAATCAACTCAACCGCACACCGCAACTGGGAAATCAACATGCTCTTGTTCGTGCTGCGGATATGTAGATGCTCATTATGCTCAAGAGGTGTGCACGGCTGCAGTCAATCACAGATCGTTAGAGCTCTGACGTCAGAGACGCGAAACGTATGTGACAACTACGAGGTCCCGATCGGCTCCAGGTCTAGGTAGGATCAGTGCCCTCGTAGTGGCATGTGAACGCCAAAAACGCCAACGACTCAAGCGAAGCACCGCAAAAATTCACCTGCCGAGCAGGAGAGCGAAATCAGAAACTATCGCATGTAAACACAGCACTCCGCCACTGTGAGTATAAAGCCCGGTGCCCACGTAACAACTTTCGTTGCCGCTAGGAGCCTAGAGGCAACTCAACTGATCAGACTGCATAGTCATGGCAGATACTCCAGCGTGACGTATATAAACATCGTGCACTAATTCTTAAAATATCAATCTATGTGGACTTATAATTTGGAGCGACAGTTGAAAGTTCGCCATTGCCACTTGCCATGGTATAAGAATTGCAATAGCGACTGATCGAGGTTTTCGACAAGTTTTTATACAGTTAAATTAAGGGCAAGCTGAAGCCGTGTCGCCTCTGCGGAAACGGATTAGTCGAGTTGCCTCTAGGCTGCTAGCGGCGACGAAAGTTGTTACGTGGGCACAGGGCTTTAGAAAGATAACCAAGGAGCACCAAAGTCCACGAATGAACAGATGGAATTTTGCATGTTGCTCACGCATGACCATATACTATAGTGGCGAGTGAAAAGTTGAAATTAATATCTAGAATGCATGGTAACAGAAAGGACAAGAAGAACTGATAAAGCAGTATACGTACATAAAAAGAAAACTGAAAACAGTGTAAACACAGCAAAAGCGCATCATGCTATGGACCATCCAATACGGCAAACTGAAAATACACTGCATTAAAAGCGTATCACATGATGTGCCACGCAATGAGGGAAATAGAAAATATAGTACGTACATCATGAGCGTATTACATTATGCGACACATTAAGTGACTCGATCGTGGACGCTCACACAACGTCGGTGAGCGCGAACTAACCGAAACCGTTCCAAGCAATAAAATTCAACATTCTCAAATTGCTGTAGAATTTCTTGATCTCTAGGTATGGCTACCAGAAGCCGCTTTTGACTAGTGAGGGCAGCAAGTTGCTTATTTCTCAGGGACTTCTTGTAAAATAAAATATGGGGTACGTTTTGTGCGGATACTGTTTCATATTTGCACTAAGTCATGATTAGTGAAGATTATTCTGCACAAAGTTGGGCAAAATATGGGGTAGGTTTTGTAAGGTATATTGTTTAAAATTTGCACGAACTTAAGTCATGATGATAGCAAACAATAGGGTATGTTTTCCACGGATACTATATGAAGTTTACACTCAAATTAGTAACAATGTCTAGTAAGAAACGATTTCCACAAAAATTAAAAAAAAAAAACGCTGACAAAAGCCAAATTTCCGTAACGAAAGCCTAGCTTGACAGTACTGCCATCTCGTACGCGCCGAATATAGCCATATATAACTACATAAAATTCTGATCTAAATTAAGGCTGATTGTATGTTTTTACAGTGTTTAGAGTTGAATTTCATACCGCTGTCAAATTCATTTAGCCCTTTATAGAGTATTATTAAATTAAAAATTCGACAAAGTATCCATATTTCAGAATGTAATAAACTTACAGGGCTGCACTCAGAGTGGATAAGCACATTAACCAAGAAATTACAACAAAAAAATATGCATCTCTCACACACGCTTACAAATCACACAAGAAATAACCTCGCGCCCACAGCAACTCCTTCACAATAAAGCACAGTTGATAACTCTTAACAACTCTTTTGAGCAACGTAGAGCACTTAACAGGCTCAGCATAAATAGCACGGAAGTACATATATTTCAGCGCTGACTAATGCAGCTGCTCTGCATAACGACTCCATATATACACAAGAGGTCTCCCAAGAAGATAAAAGCGTCTGAACTGATATGAAGGGGAGCGTCGTACCGTACGTGAGTAAAGCTATCATAATCTAACCACAAATAACGTGGCAGAAGAAGAAGATAAGACCAAACTTTCCCTAGCCGTTGTCCGGTGTAGATTGCGATCTCTTGATGCGAGACAAATGCAGGGGATTTGGAGTCGAACAAAAGTGTAATACGGCAGAAGAGAGCGAGGTCATCTATTGCAAACATGCCTTATCGATGTGGAGGTCCACTGGCCCCAGTGGCTGCTATCATGTTGGGCATCTGAAGGGGTCGGCCTCCCTGCTGGCCGAGGGTGGCTGGTGGTGAACTAGTGCGGTGGTGGAGCGGCACTACTCTACCATTCTGGCATACTTCTCACTTGGTGCAATGGTGGCAAAATCAACTAAGAGAAACAAGGATAGATACTTATATGCTATTTATAGTGTGTTTAAGACTTGTTCCGTTGGTTAGGAGGTCGTCTAAGATGTGGAAAGATACTTCCGTAACACATTAGTTTGTTACTGAATATAATGGTTGCAAAGTCAACTAAGAGGAAAAAGGATACTTAGGTATCACATTAGCTCATTTGTGACTTGTTGCATTGGTCGGAAGGCCAAGTAAGATATCGAAAGATCCTTCTGTCCCACTTTAGCTAATCACTTACTACAGCGATTGGAAGATCAGTCGGGAGGTACAGAGACACGTTTGAACTACGGTATATTATAAGTATATTATTGGAGAGTGAATGAGTGGAAAATCAGCTAAGAAATGGAGACATACTTCAACTTCAGGATTATTCACCCTCATGGTCACTCGCTACAATGAATAGGTCAGCTAAGAGGTGAAGAGCCTCTTCACTGGAACATTACTGTAGCTTGTTAATTACTGCAATGACTAAAAGTCAACTAAGAGGTGCTAAGCTACTTTACCGCCACTTTGGTAAGTTTCTCACTGGTTTCATAGATTCGCATGTCGACTGGGCTGTACACAGATACTCTTATACAAGTTTAACTTCTACACATTTATTTTAGTAAACTGATAACAACCAACACAAAAGCGGAAAAAATGCTAAGTTTCCTATCCTGGAGGTGTTTGTTAAGCAACGAATATAAAGTAA
This sequence comes from Parhyale hawaiensis, assembly GCA_001587735.2. Taxonomy (NCBI): domain Eukaryota; kingdom Metazoa; phylum Arthropoda; class Malacostraca; order Amphipoda; family Hyalidae; genus Parhyale; species Parhyale hawaiensis. The sequence continues at coordinate 14,226,919 of LQNS02015105.1, forward strand.
GATGTTCATTGTGCTGCCGTCCTCAATTTAGAAGTACCTACTGTTATAGGGCCGCCGAGTCTCTCGATAACTCTGTTTTGGCAAATCGAGTTAAAAAATTGAGGGAAAAACTTGCGCTGAACACGGCTCACACTACAGCGCCACATACCATCCATAAGTAGAAGCCTCAATAGGACAAACTAATTTCGAAATATACTGCGAGGTCAGACGTCGTGACCGCGCACTTATGGTAGCGGAAAATTACAGGGAAAGGTTCGCACGCAGAGTTGATGGTAAAGTTGGGAATAAGGCAATAGCGATTGAGAATAAATTCCAACTTTCCAAGAGACATCACGTATTTGGTGTCCGTTGAGTGATGCAATACGACCAAACAAATACGATAATGGCATCAGGCCTTTTATAAAGCATTTGATGCTCTGTTCCAGCTGATCTTTGTAGAATTAGTTGTTTTTTCAAAATAAGTGTAGACTGGAAAAATGCCAGCACTTGCAATGAACACAGGCAATTGTAGTCAAACAGTAAAATTCATTTGACGAAAATTCATCAGAACGACCAAGTAAACAGCCGTATGCTTTAGCCACTAGCTGTACGGAAACACATTCGTTAGAAAAGAACGACTTTAACAAACTATCTTTGAACTAAAAGATGTAAATATTAATCTTTTATAGTAAGTGAAAAGTACTTCATTCAGGCTAATTAATTTACGTCATTAGTCACGGAGAGAGATATCATGATCATTTTGCATAACATCTGTTATAAATATATAAATTAACACACACAGAGGGAATGAGAAAGCACGGACTTTGATAGAAGTGTTAAGCGGCGCAGGTCCAAGTATACGAAAAGTACAGCATGCAATATATATATATATTGCATGCTGTATATATATATATATATATACAAATAAGTAAGTGTGAACCATACCTAAAACAAGGCGAGAACAAGAACAAAATTCACACCGATTCTCAAGCGGATCGGAAACGACGCGGAAAGTGTAACAGAAGAGTGACTGTACAGGTATAGCTGCGCTGTGCAGAATGTACAATATTACACAGAATTGTACAGCCAGCGTTACGGGACTGGGACTATCCACGATAAGCGTACAAGAATAACGTACGTACACATTCACTGTACAGCGCGTGCAGTGTGACACAGAAGTGTACTAGTAGTGTTACTAGGATCAGGTCAGATACGGGAAGTGTCAAATAGCAGCGTGTGTTCAGGCACACCACTTACACCACCACGCACAATGTGGCACGAAAAGTGGCACAACCTGCGAGGCACTGGAACACTTGACAAAGGAAATATGCACGCACGAGCTCCCAGCGCAGGGAAAGACAGCAGCTCTTGAGCAAGAGCGCGGAGAGAATGGATTGGTTATGCCGGCCCGTGGAAGATAAAACCGGTACTTGGTATTTAAAAAAAAAAAAGAATAATGAGCACTAAAAATGCACTTGTTTACAGCGAGACGCTGATGCGATAGTAGTAAAGCATGCATTGGGAATATGCGATTGATAAAAGTTGAATGGAAAAGTAGTGGCTGTATATGAGTTAATGAACATGTAAAGTGGACTATTTAAGTTGATGTCATCATATGTTAACAAACTCTTGCGGAGTAGCGTAAGCCTTTCGAGTTGCCATAGAAATGACGTTCCATAGAAAATGTCAAGTCCCCAGCGACCGGTTACGCCACCTAATCTAAAAGTAGCATGATCCACGATGTATTTATATTCATACATATATCTGTTGTACGTAGTTAAATCCACACAACGTACTTCTAATTATTTATATTTTTATTAATTTATTTGCAAGCGCACAACGTATCATGTGGGATAAATACAAAGGGTGCTGTTTCGTACTATTGTGCCAAAGATTTTATTCGGTACTGTAGCCAAATATAAAGGAAATCCATAAAATACGTTTCCACACAAATAAAACGAAACTTCTTATTTTACCTATATGTATGAATCAAATACCCAAATGGTCACTTGAAATTGGTAAAAAAAAAGAGTTAATATACTAGACTAGAAATAGCGCAACAGTGAGACAGTACAGTTGATCTTCTATACATATATATAAGTGCATTTGAAAACATACATCTTTGAAGCTTTTTCTTGACACAGCACTGAATTGAAAAATGTAGGCTATAACTAAATGATTTTTCAGAATTAAGGATAATGTATATTGGCAAATTGCCTAAAAGAACTGATATTTTACGCCGATTCTTTCACCGATAAGTAACGCTCCTAACATGTTAAGATGTAATTCTTCGGCACGTTTTATATTCGCATCCGTAGAGAAATTAATAAAAAAAATGCAGCTAGCGAGACTGTCATCACAAGCGCCGTACTGTACGGAGTTAAAGGCCGATAACTTAGGACTGACCTGCTCACCATGTCGACTGCATACAATGGAAGAAAGTATGGCAGAAATGCCTTGCAACTCCGAGGGCAACAAACGGATGGCCGCAGAAAACGTGGCCAAATTTTGCGCAGCCTGGAAAAGTTTTGCAAAGTTTGCTTCAAGAAAGTCAGGCCGAGCTGCCTAGCTTCACTGGTAAGCGAAATATAGAGCAGCGCCCGAGCCCAAAATTCAGGAATTTTGCACATTTTCGCGAAGAGAGGCTGCAAAATTCCGTCGATGTGAAGGGAAGTTCGCAGAACCGACGTCAGTTGGCAACACTGCTTGCATCAGCGCCACTCGACGACAAATCGAATTGCTCTGATAAATTGATGCAGAAGCGCCGCCAGTTTGGTGGGGCCGGCTAATATTCCGCGGCGCTGAGGCAATCCAAACAAGGGAAATACGCCGTCACTGCGGTGAGTGTTGAAACACAGCAAGTGTTCGGAGCGCCTGTTGTAGCACTTTGTCATTATTAACAGTTAGCGCGAGACGGCTCTAAACTCTATCCCTTTCCTAAGCAGTATTCTAAAATTATCCAGTGGAAGCTTGTCCAAAGCAACATTCATGTCGATAGCTCACTCGCTGTGGGAATGATTACACACAGTAATGATATGTATAAAAGAAATTGTCAAGGAATCCGTACAAAAGTCCTTACTGAGATGACTGTCTACTGACGCAGAGCAAGTGTACGGGCTGCTCCAACTGAAGGATTTAATCAGTATCAAACACGTCCCTAACTGCTCATCGTGTATGCACACTTAAATCTGTTGTGTTTCCCTGTAATTAAAGTTAATTACCAATGCTCTTCTCTTGGCACAGTAGATGCGTGAAAATGCAAGTTGGAATTCGATACGCAACTAGAGATTGCATCACTTACCCATTGTATTCAAAAGGATAGTCTGCCACTGTTTTTAATTAGTGACACCGGAACGAAAATCGATGGTTAATGCAAGTGGTAAAGGATCGGTGGAACTCGCTGCACATTTAGTCTTAGCGCATAAAAATAGACACTTTCACTGACTACCCTATGCTTGCATAGTAAGAGTTTCCGTTTTTGATTACAGTTAGGGTACTTCAGTTTCACTAGCTAGGGCGTTTGCCGCATGTCTATTATTATGTCTCTTACTATATGATCCATCTCTTTGAACATTTTAGTTCAATTAATCAAAACGCTTAGTGTATTTACTTTATATTACATATAGTCAGTTTTTTACACACTAACAACTCTAGTAACGATATACCGTAGAGTGAGTACGGAATAGGTGTATATAGACAATACATATAAACATACCTATGTATATAGGCTGTCTTTTGGAATACGTTGGTCTTGGTTGCTTGAAAAGTGCCTATTACCACATTTCTTGAAAATTACAACTACATAAAAACATGCAAAAAGTGTTACAGTCCCTAATTAACAAAATTATTCACGTAACGATAGATACGTAAGAGACTGCACAACCGAGCAGCTCAATACAGCAGGTCCGGTGAGATGGGAAGGTTGACGTCAATGTACGAGGGCAAATGGTAAGAAGAAAGCCATTTGACAAGCGGCGTTGCAAGCAATTTGGAACAAGATAAGACCTTCAGGGCATGCGATGTAGCAGTGCGGAAAGCTCCCGTAGGCGGCCAGCAATCGATCCAAAATTAAAGCGAGTGTTGCTGTGGTCGATTGAAGGCCTGAAGCTTCAGGTCCTTGTCAGCTGCTTCAAAAGGGACGAGTTCGTACTACTGAGCATCGTTCTACTGTAGCGATAAAACGCACGCAACGGAACATTATATGCAACGGACGATAAGACAGCTGAATGGGAAGTGTAGATTTAGCATGAGCACAGAAGCATGAGAAATTTGATAGGAACGGTACCACAGAAGCGTGGGGAATATGAATGAAAAGGCAGCACAGTAACGTGGGAAATTAAAAAGGAACGGTAAGTATCACAGTCACGTGAGAAGTTTGGATTCAGCATTGGCACAGCAGGGTGAGAAATTTGGATGGAGCGGTGCCACTGAAGCGTGGGAAGAGCCGAGGTGGGATAGTTGAACAGCGGTGTTGTAAGTTTACAAGTAGCGCTAATAAAGGCTAATAAAACAATATCAAAGTTAGGATGCAGCATTGGCACAGCAGTGTGAAGAATTTTAATGTAGCGACAGCACAAGAGCAAGAGAAATTAGGATGTGGCTGCAGTACTGCCCGGCAGCAAGAGCAATTTAAATATACAAGTACCATAGGAGCAAGAGACTTATTGCACAATGCAGCACTGGAAGAGTAGCGCGAGCAAATCTGGACGTTAAGAGAGCGTGGTCAGAAGAGGGTAACGTCGCTGACCAAGTCTTAAGAAATCGTTAACCGCTAAATTTTAGACAAAACTCACGTAAGTCAGCGAGCAGCACGCGCCTCGGCAGCGCCCTATTATCTTGCCATTTACCTGTAACGAAGAAACAAGATCATTAGAGTATACATACAGTAAATAAATATTGCGCAGAAACATATAAAGGTTCTCTGGCACCGCCATACCAGATAAATAGTTCAGAGGATCACTTACTACTTAGAATTACTCGATCACCTACTGGTCACCCAACTCCTCGAATAAATCACTCTTCGGAGCACCGACCTCTACGCATAACTCACTTACTGAAACAATCAGTACGTCGAATAAACCACTAACAGGACAACCCAAAACCTGGATAAATCACTTTACTAGTGCACCCACAACCTTGAATAAATCAGTTAATTACTACAGCACCCATAACCTTGAATAAATCACTTATAACACTCACCTCAAAGAATAAATCACAACATCGAATAAACCCATTTACCGGATCACCAATCAACGCGAATAAATTACTGAGTCAATCAGCACCTCGCATAACCTATTGATGTACACACCAACGCGAATAATTCATACTAAAACAGTCGCAACCGCCTGTAAAATCACTTACTAGATCGCTCATTGCCAAGTATGATATAATTTCCCAGATCACCCACTGCCTATTGAATAAAATCACTGGCTAGATCACCCACTACTTATAATAAAATAAATTCTCTAGTTGAATCACGCACTTCCTAGAATTAAATTACTTGTTAGATCACCCACCACCTATAGAGACAAATCACTTGTTAGATCACCCACCACCTATAGAGACAAATCACTTGTTAGATCACCCACTACTTCGGCTCGATAAGAAATCTCCCCTATACAACACCACGCGATGCGGCCTACGGTAGTTTATCTACAAGGGAGCAGCACTGCAGCAGCTAGCAAGCGCCTTTTGTTTGTAGAGTGACCGCGTAACAGGCTCTGCACCGGCCGAGAGCGTAACAGATGAGTGGTGTAGAATGACCTGTTAGCAGAACTAACGCCAGTGTTTGTTAGCTGCGGAATGGGAATTTCTCTAGCTAGGAATCTCGCGAGTTGTGTACAGAATGGCCTGTTGAGCTGGAGAATTGGAATACTGTATATCTAACTGTAGAAGTAAGAAATTATGTGGAATGGCCAGTTGAAATCATTAGTGGGGGTTAAATCCGGATGCAAACGTTCGTAGATCTTACAGAATAATGAATTATAGGCACTGAAGTGTATCGTGGATCTACTGGCTTAAGTTTAAAAACAAACTGGGGATTATCGCTCGCCTTGCACCCAGGACACTTGAAATGCTCCACTGACATACCTCAACTTTGACTGTACAAGTTAGAACTGAACCGTTACCATATTAGTATATGCTTCACTAAACAAACAATACTCTCATATCAAAAACAACCATATATTAAGAAAACGGACACGTAGGTCTTTGAAAAAAGCAACATGCGCACGAAAGATGGTAGCATGGTAGCAATAAGTTAAAAAAGAAAAGAAGCACCAGAATCAAAGGCAGCTTCATACTTAGCAACAAAATCAACGTTAACCAAAGCCCTTCAATTATAAAGTCAAGAAAGTTAACGTTAGCCATCATGCTTTTACTTTTATAATATTCCAATAACGTATTGCATCCACATTTTGTATCAATATGTACTTCTAACAATGGAAAGGTGAACTCACATACGCTAGCAATTTTAAACCATATTAGCTGTCCTTCAATAATTTCTACATCAAAGTAATGGAATTATTGAACGATAATGATAAGTTCTCGTAATTAGAGCGCTACGGTACTGCGGTAGGATGAAAAGCCATTACTGGTGCGATGAAAAGTAGCACATTCTTTGCATCGAATCGTTTTAAATTAGATTTTTTCTTTAAATAATTGAAGTATTATTGCAATAGCAATTGAAACATGAGTGTTTTCTTAAACGAAATTTAGAACTATAACTGGCAATAATTCGCATCAATGCTTGCGTAGGATTAGTTTGTGCAGCTGTACGATAGAACATCAGAGGTCGCCAATATAATATCAGATATGAAACCGGTTATCGTATGTTGTAAAAGATCGTGTTCGTATATACAGCTGCAAGAAGGGAAAACATGATTTGCTAAAATAATATAATAAATAAAACCAGCAATAGCATGTCATACAAAGCTATAAACAATACTGGCACTGCCTTTTTTTTCAACCTCGCGTTACAGATTTTTTTTTTCATTCATATTTACTTTATACATCTTGGAGTTGTCTCCAAGAAATGACGTTCGGCGATGATTACGAAGATTTTCTCGATCATAGAAAGCTTTTATGTGGCGCTACGTCTGTCAGATAGCAATAAACATCTCGCCGGTTGCGGCAAACAGTTTTCAAATGATACCCCAGAAAAGAGAATTGAGTCTCGCAGCCTCAGGAAGAGCCAAACATGTTTGCCCCGAAGGAGGCGACCTTTAAGCGGCGCAATGGAAGCTCGTCGCCACAGACCTCTGAGCATTTGACAGAGCCTGTCATGGCTGTTAGAAGGCTCCGTATCAACACGTACAAACAATGGCTGCTCCTACTCTGAAACACTGAACGACTCGGATACAAAGCGCGAATGAATCGCACCAACCAAATGAACGTGAAGCCAAATGTTGCGCTGCGGTCACCTCGTGTAGTCGAACGACCGGAGCAACTTTTGCTGGTGTATTTTATTTCTTTAGGGAAATATGCACATATATCTCAAGGAAATAGCGCGTTAGTAAGGAGCAACACTGTGCCTAGAACAGCTGCTGTTAAAGATTTTTTGTGTCATATTGCTCATGTGGAATATGAGGCATTGTCAATAGTATAAATGTCCCTATGCAAATGTAAAAGGTCATGTTTCACAATACAGTGATAGACACTAACACATTGGTCAAGGACCATACTCAACCTATCAGCTGTAAGACGTACTCGTAGTGTATCGAGTCATACGCGGACCCCAATACGACACGGAGAATATTAATAGCAACAATAATGATCATATTTAAAGATATTGAAAGTTCATAATTAGTCACTAATATTATTATATCATGCTCAGGTGAGGCATTTAGATACAATACGACGAACTAGAATGCGAAAGGTGAAACATTGTCAATGTACTGCAAATATCATTCTAGGGTTGGAAATTTGATCCACATTCACACGTACGGACAGAATGTTCACAGACGCCATGCTCCAGCCAGAGTACTACGCCGCACACGCACACGTACGGATAGAATGTTCACAGACGCCATGCTCCAGCCAGAGTGCTACGCCACACACTCGCACACGT
>LQNS02015105.1:14242389-14265765 GCA_001587735.2 Parhyale hawaiensis
GGTAAGCGTATGGGTCGCTGTTGCAGGACTTGGCTTTGGTAAGCGTATGGGTCGCTGTTGCAGGACTTGGTTTTGGTAAGCGTATGGGTCGCTGTTGCAGGACTTGGTTTTGGTAAGCGTATGGGTCGCTGTTGCAGGACTTGGCTCTGGTAAGCGTATGGGTCGGTGTTGTAGGACGTTAGAAAAGTTGGCTTTGGTAAGCGTATGGGTGGTTGTTGCATGGCGTTAGAAGACTTCTTTCGCAAGGCTATTGGTTGCAATTGCAAAATGTTAGCGGATTTGGCTTTCATAAGATTTTTTTTTTTGTAGAAAAATGTTGGAAGATTTGGCTTTGGTAATAACACCGGTAGTTAATGTATAATATTAACGGACCGGGCGTTTACAAGCCGCTTGGGTGTTGTAGATGTAAGCGAACTTTTTAGTCTTAAGCCTACAGGTCTTCACGAAAACATGGTACTAGACTTGACCCTAGTCGGCACCATAGACGGTTAACTGAAGATGCATTAGTCGCCCAAGACGTTTTTCTAGGAAAAGCTAGTACTCCTGACAACACAAATATAGCATATAAAACAGTACGGATTAAAACAATACGCATCACTTCATATATTATCTCTATGTATTCCTAGCTTAAACGTCCCAACTGCATCTCATTGGAAAGCAGACCTCGGGGTGAAAGTGCCTTCCGGGGCAGCAGTTCCTTCCCAAGCACGCAGCCTTAAGAAGTAAAGCAGCTGAGACGAAATACGTTGCGAATGTCATTAGGAGAACAGTGTATGTCACCAAATATTAACACGCCACATATTATACGCTATCATATGTGTAGTCAAATCTTCGATGTGACCATTGCTATTTAATTGAAACTAAGTGCAGGTACTGGTGGCGCTAAAATGCTCACATTGGAATGTACCCCACAATAAAAAGCAAGTATTGTGCATGCACTGTTGCTCGTATATACAGTATACATACTTTGTCAAGTCCCGTCTTGCATTGACAAAGCTTACCTTTCTATATTCGGCATTCGAAAAGTATGCATAAATGTGTACAGTAATATAGTGCATTGACAATCGACCGTTAGCCAAGCCCTCTAGAATGCATTAAGAATATGTAGTCAAGGCTTAGCAGCAAAAGTCAGTCCAGCAAATTATAGAAAAAAAAAACGTTTAGGGTTTGTGTTGGCAACTGTTGATCAGTCAAGTCATGGCCTGCATCAAGGAGATATAAGCTTAGTCCCCGTAGTGACGAAATTTCATCAAACATTCACGCAAACAATAGTTATAATTGTCCAGACCTCAAGAAAAAGAGTTTAATTGAACATCCACAATGAAAAGAGTTGCGAAATTTCATCAAGTATTTGCGTCAATAATACTCCACAAACTAAAAATACTATACCAATTTACCAACTGCATACCTTCACACTTTCTTAAAACTGCTAAAACTACACACGGTGCTACGATCGATCAAATTCACCCAAGTTCTCCTAACTCGACTATTTTACTTTCGGAGAAGCAACCTCAGCAGCACATGCGTCGGAGCACACACGAGTATAAGGAGATAAAGTTAGGAGTAAAAGGATGGGCCCCACGCACTCGCCTGGTAGGAAAGTAAGCACGGCCAAACTTTGACAGAGGAAGGAGCACTCAACGACTCCCTGAGCGCAGCGAGCGAACTTTCACACGGTCTGAGAGCGACCTGATTTCGACGGTGCGCCCTCAACCGGGGTCACCTCTAGCCACTTCTTTTCTGGTGCGCACGCGCACTCGAGCGCACGAGGAGTTCTCCAGAGCCCGAAGCATCAGCTGTTCCTTTCTGATTCATACGAGATTTTTGGCCAACCTTTCAGACGTTCTACTTTCTGTCAGACGTATCAGCGATACTTTCATTTTTTGTGGGCACGAAATTTTTGGGCCGAATGACCGATCGGATGTTCTGCTCTCCACTAGAAGTATCAACGATTTTTTTTTTTTTTTTTTTTTTGCGCACGAAATTTTTGGTCATTTGACCACGTTCTGTCACAAACAGGATCAGGCATTTTCTTGTATTTAAGAGATTTTCGAACAAAGTGTCGGAATTCCTGCTTTTGCGCCGGTTACATGACCGTTTCTGTTATTGATGCACGATATTTTTGGCAAAATTAACATAAATTGCAGTTTCTGCCAGAAGTATCAGAAATGTTTTAACACAAACTATCTGACAAAAAGCATTAACAATTGTTTGCCACCAGAAGCACTCTGAGTTCTTTTCTCATGCACGCATGCAATTTCGCAAGAACTTTCTTCCAGAAGTATTGTATAAGTTCTGTTTCCCATCTGAATTATCAGGAATTCTTTTCTAGTTCACATTCGTGTTTCACAAAAGCTTAGCGTTACATGCTAGGATAGAATTAGTCCAGGTCGCTCATAAAGCTGCACGACTCCCTAGACGGAAGTGGCTCACGAACAGTGCCCCACTGTTCCTTTCGAAAAAGAAAAGCTGCAACGATAGAGGCGTTTGATGAGCAGCACGATGCATACGATATCAATCAACGTGAACTGCATCCATTAAGTTCGGAACTGCGAATAGCGCGCCTCAATTTTGAATCGTATCGCAATCACGGTCCTGTTCGGTTATCGGAACCGAAAAACGAACCTCTACTGAGTCCAGGAATAAAATAAATGAGGTTACTCCCTACCCTATGTAAGCGGTGATCGATTTCAACACGATAAATAGCGGCAAGTGGCCCTGGTGTAGCACAGGTAACCCTGCTGGGGTTGTGAATGAAACGCGTCTTAGAATGTCATCACAAGACATGTATCATCCTTCGGCAGTGCGTGTACGCTCCACTGTAACGTTATACACGCCCCTCCCCCCTGCAGTTTTGCATTTTCGTAGCGAACACGTGTTCGCTACGAACACGTACATTCTCCTGCGTAACAAAAGATGCATTTCCGACAGATAGCACTTTATTGTAAGAAGAAATTTCATGGGCCGGCCAACAGTGCCCAACACGTACACTTATGGACCGGCCAACACATACACTTTTTAGCAAAGTGCAGCTGAGCCCGGCACTTGGTTGCAGGCGAGTTCAATATGCATCTGTACAGCGCTCTGCACACTTAGTTTACATCTGCTATACCTTACAGATCACAGCACTAACTCACTTACGGTTAATTCGCTTACACCGCACTAGGTAAAATGCATCTGCATTCGTATATTAGCACGACCGTTGGCTTGCAACTACGTATTTGTGATACGTTCGCAGAGATAGATCGCAAATTATTAGTAAACCCATTAACTGCAAATGACAGATATGTCCGTTCCCGAAAAGGTATAAAAGATACGCATTCTGCAGTTAATGGCAATAGGTAATTATCAGCAAATACCTAGGAATAGATACACTACATTACAGTGAGTGATTTTTAGAATTACTGCAGTCATAAGTGAACATTACGTAATTATTAGAATTATGATCGTTAAAAATGTGGATTGCGTAATTAATCATTAGTACTGTATATATAGATAAGGAAACCCTCGGAGTGAAGATACTGTCCATCTATTAATCCAATAAGATCTAAGCAAAATATCAATTCCTCGTATGAAATAGCATTATTTTAATCAACACTTGCATGAGAAGACTATTGGGACTTACCAGATGAATGCATTTGTGCTTTCAGCGTCCGAAATGTACAGTACTACAACACATGCAGATTTTGCAGCTATTTTGAAGTCTTTCCTTGGTACAAAAAGCTCTAAATGATACATGAGGAGCATAATTGGCAGTGAAGGTCCTTTTTTTGCCACCACGAACGTGTCGAGCCCCGCAAGGAAGAACGAACTAAGAAACGTGTCGAGTCGGCGACCACGGGAGCGAAAACATATGTCAAGTCTTGGAAGGAAATCAAGTCGCTGTCAAATCCAATCGAAGTTCGCGAACTTTCGGGCCAAAGATTTGGTAATTGTGTTACTCGGTGCGGCGAACTGACTTCCGGGAAGTTTTGCGTCTCTGAGGAGGGAGGGTCAGCTAAGGAGAAGTCATAAGCCCCACATCTGAATACAATGAGGAGATCTCTGGCGCAATGGATACAACCCGGCCGGGCCTCCTCGGAGAGCCGATCCCGGAGCAACACCCAAGCTTGATTTGTTTGTAGCGCGCAAGGCCAAGATAATAAAAAAGTACAGCACGGCAAGGGCAAACAAACCGGGCAAGTTCAGGAGACCCAGCACTTTATGCCGGGGCTACACTGTTTAATCGCAAGCTCAACTTATTGTGGACGTTCAGCTCTGCCACAATAAATTGGCAGCCAATAGCGGCTGTTCTGAAGTTGAAAATGTGCTTGCCTAGCGCCGCTCCGTAATTATACGCGTTACCTGTTCACAGCTTAACCCTATAATGTCAAACTTTCCTCAACAGACGACGATGCAAACAAGTATTAAGTAAAGCCCGATGTAGAGAAGCGAAAGTGAGGATGTACGGGCAACAGTATAATGAGTATGTGTAGCCGCGCCCCGCGGGATATGTCTTTTTATAACTCAGTTCCTGTCAATTTGTTGTGCTATGCTACGGGCAGTGGATTTCCACAAGGACTTTAGTTATTAATAATATTTATAGAACTCTCATTAGATACTTAGATTATCATTGTATTTTGCATTATTTTAATTATATTTGACTCTTTTAGCCACTCTAGCCACTGAAAAGCTGCTTGAACAGAATATCAGGAAGGGACGTTGAGTGTGCCGATAGAAACATGAAACACACGTACGGAGGTGTTCCCACACATAAAAATGCACATGGGTGCAGCAAGTCGGGAAAGAAAAGGAAGAATAAACCAAAAACTCCATCAATATAAGAATGTAAAAAGGTAGGAAGGAAAGTCGACTCGCAAGAATTCACTAAACAGGCCATCAGTAAGTTGCGTGTTGCGTACAATGACATATTCCGACGGTTGGTGGGTGTGCCCAGATACACAGGAGCTAGTGATGTGTTTGCGTCGTATGACGTAGAGTGTCTCAATATTCTTGCTCGTAAATGTGCACATAGCCTGCAGATGAGAGTAGAAAAGTCAGATAAGTCATGCTCCACGGGATATGCTCTAATCCAAGTTATCAGAGTTCGGCGCTCAAGCAGTGGTGGGCTAGAATTCTGTATGTAGGCAACGACCTCCATGATCGGAATGACCTGTAGCTGATGTGCCTATTACCTGCTACTGCTCTAAGCTTCCATTTCACGGCACGCAGGCATGAGCTGATATATCTCTCTCTTCCTACTGTACTATTTCCTTTCGATTGCTCGAGGTACGATAGGACTATATGTGAGCCTGTTGGTATACTGGGGACTGAGCTCTGCGTGCAGCTTGTATAATTACTATTGTTACAAGCCCCTTGGCCAGGCCAGCTATAATGAAACGGTGTGTCTCAATCACACTGTACAGGGGTAATCTGTTAAATTCTCTGTACTAATGCAGCGAAGAGTTCTTTCTCTCTTGTTTATTACCTGTGCTCCTGTGTGAGATTAAGCTGCTCAATGCCATTCGTGTCTGCAGGTGTAGGCTGAGTGTATCTATTTATTCTCATTGTGAGTGGCCACTAATATATGTGACTGGGCCTAATCACTAGGTTGAACTTTGGCTATTTTGTTTGTACTTGTGAGCTTGTAAGCGTATTTTGTGAACCCATTGTGTTCTTAATAAAAGTTATTTATTTATTTAATGCTGCCCAGAAGACCTAGCTAATGCTGTTTGCAAATAGTGCAGTTATTTTGAGAAACCAAATTAGATTCAGGCAGCGCATAAGTAGTCCTGAGTCACCAAGTGTTGATATTTCAATCATGTTTTTCCTACGAACGGCAAAATTTGGATCAGCGTTTTAGTTCTATCAAAGTTTACGGAGATGCAGCATATTTCCCAGTGCCACCAATCCTTTTTATGCACGTACGTTCATGATTCTTATAAGCAAAAAGTTTAATGCAACGAAAAGCACCAAATTATTTGACTGTAAAGTGTTTTGAAGCGGTTCGAAATAGGTCTTTTAAATTAACCCATCATAGCCTGCAAAACGGAGTTCAATTTCTCATAGAAACCGTACTGTTAGGTAACGAGTAGGCGTCAATGAGTTAATAAGGTAGGTATGCTACCGTCAGGAGCCCACCTAAAAAAAGAAAAGTAAACGAGTTTTGTATTAAATAAATATGCTAGAATACCGCTAGAATGCAGCCACAAAATCTGTGGTTACACGAACTACTGAACAAGGAGTGTATCTTTTTTATAATATTCTCCGCGGCATCTGGAGCAGGTGCAGCAACATAGTAGCTAGGGAACTGCCAAAGGGCATCTCAAAATATTCCTGGTGGCAAATAAAAAAAAAGAGATGTAAACACGCAGCAGAACAGGGAGCAGAAGGAAGAGGTGTAAAACTTTTCGGTGAAAATGGTTCTCGCCAAAATTCGAGTACGGGTATCGGCAAAAGATAGCAACTCCGTAAATGCTGCAACATTCAGGAAACTGAAAGGAAATTGCGCGATGGATTAGATATCAGTTTTAATTGCTTACGCAATTGGAAAAAGACTGATAACGGTTACTAGAAAAGACAGCAGATCAACAGGGTGAGATACGAGGCCAACTCTAGCGAAGTGAAGGACGTGCGACTACTGTCCATCACGTAGGCAATGGCAAAACAATACGAGTACGAATTGGAGTTGATAGAGGACCTGCCATTACCTTTGAAATTGTAATAATCACACACAAACGTAAGCTGAAAAGCACAATATTTAATACGCGCTGTACACAAACAAACACAAACACAAGCATCTGCACACGCAGATGCTTCAGCTGCAACACACACAAAAAAAAAAATATTTTTTCTTACTAACAAATATTGCTCTAATTGAAAGATGATGCACTTCAGAATTGTTACAAAAGGATGCGGGATTGCTGTAATTCCGGAAAATTAGGATGTCTTCAACGTAGGTTTAACTATTGAGGCGACTTCGGCATTCTCATCCTAAGGTGCATTTAGTGTAACTTATTGAACTCAAAACCCGTGTCACAATCTAAAATATGGCGGCGAAAAGAAGGCAATCGCAGAAAATTTGGTAATATTACTGCAGCTAAGAAAGGTCGCGACGTAAAACAACAACTGAGCACCTTGATATTTTTACATAAAAACAGGTTTTCGGTGGTATAACAAATCCAGTTTGGCGATTAGCAAATTCTTTCAGGTGAAAACATTATACGCTGTAACCTTTTGCATAAGGATAACAATTACACGCATACAATATCACTGTACAGAGCAAGAAACTTTAATGTTCCCTTGCACGAAGCTTGGCAAATTCCAGGTATCTAATTGGCGGGAAGGCGGAAGGAGAGGGATAGGTTGCTGCAAGGCGAGTTTTTTGCACGGTGTTCTCTGACAGAGCAGCGCTGCTGCGGGACGATCACGGGAGGGAGGGACTTTGGATAGACGTCTGTTGGGTGGTGTGAGTTAGCTTTGAATATATCAACAGGTGATTCGAAACTTCCTGGTTTCCTGGGTATCGAGCAAGAATAGCGCTTTCGTCTTTTGTGAGGCATATAGGACAATTGAAAATTTAACAAATACGGGAAAAACACATTATTATTATTGATTCCATGTTTAACACAGCACCAGTGAAGAAAAAATACATGGTGGGAGCGACTCTAAAGAGACGTCCATAATGATAACTTAGTGTTGGATATGCGAGATGGTGCTGACAAGCTGCAGGCATTAACTCTTAACTAAAAAGCTAGGGACCATGAGCGGTTATTGCCATATACCCTATCAACACTTAGGGTAGACGCAGAAGCTTCATAAAACCACATTTCAGCTTCTGCGCTGCGCCGCGACAGAAACGATCAAAGATATCGATAGATATAGTAAAGTTTCAACCCATACAAGCGAAAGGGTAAAACCGTAACTGCGATATAAAATATCCATGATGGAAGTGACTTTGAAAAGAGGCCTGGAATGGAGATACTGACAACGGTAATTAGGTCTACTTAGATAGGAGGAACGGAATAGCACCTGACGCTAACCCAACACGCACTGATTAACTAATTCATCGCACGGGCATTTCGTTTACTGGCACGTTGTTGTAAGGGAAAATACAAAAACCATTGTGAATCTTGAGGTAAAAGTAAAGCAAGTGGGAGAAATCAACCATGAAACTGCGGCAAAGGAAGCTCATGCGGATCCCTCCGTGCTTCGGATGGCCCTTGAACAAAGATGCCCTGGAACTCATTTCCATATTTTACGCTGCAAACCATGAAGCCCAGGGAAAAGCATCCGCCAAGAACACACGCACGTACTGTTCCTGCGCACAGTCCTCTACTTGCATGCTTTCCTTCCATCCGCAACTATAAAAGGAAGGTTGGGGATGTTGCATGTTTCAGGCCGACGATAGCATCACGTCGTGGGAAAGCTCACGCTGCAGGCGGTGTGACCAATTCAGGAATAGACGATGTTGCGGTGCTCTTCAAGCTATAAATTTGTGTTATACGTTAGCCAAAACAAAGGTGAACATGCAGCTTATATGGCTGCAACGCTGGAGATGTTATTACAAGAACACAGATACTGTTTTATCATTGAATATTAAATAGGATATATAATAAATCCATCGGGGTATGTATTACTTTATTTTTCTGCCTATATTTCTGCAACTTTATAGGGACGTGCATGGACCACAGAGGTAACCAAGTTGCCTAGCTGCAACGTGATTACGGTTAAAGTACTAGTTATATGAGTATTAACGGAAGATTTTTGACAATTCAGAAGATTGGTATTACACTGAATTATAAAACACATAATTTTCATACGCAGAAAAAAATCTAGAAAAATGACGTTTCCAAAAATCAAGTCGTGAAAACGGGCCATGAGCACGGGGCTCACCTGGAAACCAAATCGAACGCCGGCATGGAAACAATATAAACTAATCCAGACACCAGCGACGGAATGGACATTGCATCCCAAAAGCTTTTTAGTTTCTGAACACGAAATCAAAGCTAAAAATGTAACTGCCCTAAACTCAAAATGTTCGTAGAAAAATAGCAGCGATCGCTATTCCAATTTATATACTTTTGCTATGGCTAAACAGAGGACACACACAGGCCAAATTTAAACGTTGTTTGGTCAGCTTTGGCTACATGATGGCAAAGAATAACAGTTATTCTAGAATTTGTGTTTCCGTGCGGATGCGTAAACATTGGGTCTGAATTTGCAGATGCTAATGAGACCTGGTCCGCTGTTCGCAACTGCATGCGGACGCCGGAAGTCATGCCGGCCGCCGCTGCATTAGGGGTCCACGCACGGGGAGTTTCTGCAGACGAGATTCTACCCCTTAACGCCCAGCGCATGAATATGGTCAATTTCATGCAGAGAGAGGTTCTGAGGTTTTACTCCTTCACGCTCACCAGGACCGTTAGGTCACACCAGATTTCCATCGTGACACTAAATTCTTAGGTAATTTCCCTATACAGACACTCATTTATTAATAAATATTCCGGTTGCATCTTAGGAACTGTAAACCCCAAATACCATACTTTGGAATAGGGTAAGCTTCAATTAACGTAGCCTCAATAGATTGGAAACTGACACAATACTAACTGTAAACAATCGGTGGACTTGGATGTCCATTCTGAGAGAAGAGCCAAAGTCTAGGCATCGCTTCACCTTTGAACTGAAGCTATGAAGTATATTATTCATCATCAAACTGAAACGTTTATTAGATTTATTGCTAGATATTATATTGATTTTTTTAATTGATTGAGTTATCCACTCACAATGAAGGAAACGAGTTTATCTAAATTCCAAAATAGATCCAAAGAGTTCCATACTGTAATGCCATGGCAGTTACTGTTGGTAGTCCGGCATCTGATGCACAAATGTTTGTAACAAAAATGAAAAAATTGAACCCCACAGTCTAACTTACACAATCAAGTACATACATGAATGAAGTTGGTAATGTCAAAGAATTAATTTTGTTCCACTAAATACCACAGAGTACCGGTTTCTCTAATTTACATGTTTTTTTCTATATTGGATTAACATCGCTTCGATTAACGTAACCCCAAACTGCATTTCTCAATCGGGGTTTTTCCTAATATTAGACAACAAAGCTCCATATATAAAACCGACATTGTACGCACGCCCCCAGCAACACAAGTAGTGACCAGACCCAGTGGTGCTAAGCTTCAGCGATCCGCTGTGAAGCTGGGCACCCTATAATAATAATATGGTTTATTAGGTACACATGGGGACATGGTGTGGTCGTTGGCAATATACCTAGTATGGCCATTGACAACGTGGTAGGTATGGCCGTAGACAATATAATATGCTTTTGGTAACGTGGCACGGCCGTTGGTAATTCGTTACGAACATTCAGACTGTATGAACAGCTCAGCAACATACTTAACATTGCTTTTCTCTGTGTATTGTCACAAAATAATTATTAATACATTTATAAGATGACTAACGAGCAAATCGAGTGATGGCAGTGACTGGGCCAAGATGCGGTAAAAAATCCCGATGGAAACGTGATTCAGTACTCATAAAGGTAAACTAACATAAAGTAAAATCAAAAGGGCAATCGCCTAAATCGATATATAATAAAATTAAAAACATACAAGTAATGTAAAACTACGAAAGATATTTATTCTGGAACATAACTTAATTGTTCGCAAGTTGGGAGGCGTCGGCCTGGGTATTTGAGAAGCTTTCATGTTCGTATAATATATTGGGAAGCGTCAACGAAATGAGGTATTTTCGACTGAGATGATGGCACCCCGTGAGCGTTGCCTTCTCCGCATCTTCCATCGCGAATAACATAGTCACCAAATTTGGCTCCATCCAGAGTAGCAAACCGAACGACCACTAGTGAAGTTCCGAAGACGTTTAAGCTCTTTAGATTGCATTGTCTCGATAGGAGCTAATCAAAGACACCTGTAAGACACTCAAGTCACAAGCCGGACTTCGTGAAGGAACTCCACAGATAGCCCTAACTGCAGCGCATCCTCACGGACATGATACTTCCTACCAACACGTTCTCTGCGTGTATTAATATTACGTAAGAATTACAACGCCAGCTAACTACAATACAGTACATATCTTAAGTACATGTAGAAGCACTAGACTCACCCGTTCTCTGTGTACATTAGTATCACATGTAAATTACACCACCAGCTAACTAAAATACAGTACATGCTATATAGCATGCAAGGCAAATGCTTGACGCTCCGACACTGCATGTGACAACAAAACTGCCAACTGTCAGACAACAAAACTGCCAACTGTCAGACTTCACTCCCGCCATATCCGCAATTTCTGCAAGCATTAAGACGGAACAACTGCAGGGCGTAATGTCATGCTATTAAAGTTAAATGCTCAAAACACCTACGCAAGACAAGATCCTCCGCGTTGACTTATGAATGAAGAAAACAGGTAGAAATAATTGGTCGCTCAGCAAGTGATATGGCAGGATATCCTGCGCAGCAAGCTAAGAATCCGAACGCATCATTTTGACAATTTACACTAAGTAAACCCTAGCTGTAATGACAGCTCTATAGACATGAAGTTGCAGCAGATTAAGTGCTTATCATGGCGGACGACGGCACCCCGGAGACACATACCTACGCCAGGCCAAAGGAAGCAACGACCTGTTCAGTGGATAAGGTCAGTGTTTGTTTACCTCCTTGCGGTTAACATCGTTCCTAAATACCAATTTCACTTTTTAATTTTCAAAAGCTTCTTTCCGTTGAAAGTCGGAAATCACCTGCCATGCTCAGTTTAAAGATTTTAGCAATTCGAACGGGGTAAATTTTTTTCTGTTAAGGGCAGCTTTTTAGAGATGAACTCGCAGCAAATTTACTGCTCACTAAGAAGTAAAACAGCACCTACTGACAGGTGAAACAAGCTCCATACAGGGGCGCTAACAGCCTCGTTGACCTGTTACGTAATGAAGTTACTTCTTCAGTATTAACGACACCTTCCAGTAGACTAATCTGACGGTGTTAGCAACGCTCATTCTAAACGTTATGGCCATTTGCACAAAAGAAACTTTAGCCCGTAGTGGCGCTACACACACGTCCAACTGCCACATTAAATGTTCATAATTTAAATTTAACAGCAGCTGTAAACAAGTACGACTGGAGGCAGATACAATTCTGTCAAACTTACAAACTTGTCGCTTTCGTTTTTTCAACAATTTCGCTTTGTTGCTGACGGTTTCTCCTAATATCATTGTCAATTAAATCTGCTTCTTAAAATCCGCAGAGCCCAATGCCACGTGACAATAATGACACGCAGTGTGCACCCACACCATAGCGTCGCCAATACAGCACTCGCTGTCACTTAGCTACAGCGAGCTAAAAGGAGTACCTAAGGCGTGCTGACCACCTCAAGCCATTAGTTATAAGGCTGTCGCTCAGAGGGCATTCATGCTATGACGTCCTATTCACAATTGAGCTGCTGCTATGGTACTGCATCGTCACAAGGAGAGTTACGTATCACGAACAGGCTCTGCGTCGTGTTGGGAACTGTTACCTTTGGAAGCTACCAGGACTCCATAGCGCGGTCACACCGCCACCATTGTAAGCTACCAGGACTCCATAGTGCGGTCACAGCGCCACCATTGTAAGGTACCAGGACTCCATAGTGCGGTCACAGCGCCACCATTGTAAGCTACCAGGACTCCATAGCGCGGTCACAGCGCCACCATTGTAAGCTACCAGGACTCCATAGCGCGGTCACAGCGCCACCATTGTGAGCTACCAGGACTCCATAGCGCGGTCACAGCGCCACCATTGTAAGCTACCAGGACTCCATAGCGCGGTCACAGCGCCACCATTGTAAGCTACCAGGACTCCATAGCGCGGTCACAGCGCCACCATTGTAAGCTACCAGGGCTCCATAGCGCGGTCACAGCACCACCATTGTAAGCTACCAGGACTCCATAGCGCGGTCACAGCGCCACCATTGTAAGCTACCCGAACCACGATGCCTCTTCACAAAATCCATTAATCAAGGAGACTTTGTGAAGTGCTGGGAGAGCGGCCAGCTGCAGCACCGACGACCTCGGGCTTCCACTGCACCACCATTATCACATGCCTTCTAATTCTGAGTCAAAATTTAAACTCTTAAAAGGGTGGTTATGAACCATTATAGTGCACGGGGTAATTTGAGATAATTTCCTGAGGCAAAGTTCAAGGCTTTGAGGGTCACGGCAAAATTGCTGCAAATAATTTGCAACATGATCTGGACGCGTGCAATGTCGACCCAAACGGCAGCGAATACACGTTTGAGTTATTTCAAAAACAACGGTAACCTCCATTGCGCTGGATACATATAATGAAGTTCAATTCAGCTTTATTCGAAATATATGTATCAAGTAAAAGTGCAAATGAGTATCTAATATTCTTCCGTCAAGCTTTCGAGGATTTATGTAGGATTTATACGGACATGCGACCCTTCAGCTCCGCCGCATAACTGCATACAATATTTAATCGCAAAGCTTGATATATTTTTTTAATTTCCGATTTTGTTCCATCATTGCGTATTTGACCTCGATCGAAATATTTAATTGTGATCTCGTGATGCACCTTTTTATCTTGAGATGTATCGAAGAACTGAACGTAAGAGTTTTACAGGAATTGAATCTGCGATCTTGTTCCAAAATTGCCAACCGAGTGTACAGCATTTTGAGGCTATACTTTACTGCACATATTCAGGGTACATGGTGACATTTTGGGCATCTGAGGACATTCAGGAAGGAATACAGTGATTGTTATTATGCTTGTATTTGAAGTATTATTCAAATCGGACGTACCTACATATACTACACCGGGAAATGTTTTACTTGGTCGTAACACTATTTGCCGCCACTCGAAATCATAAGATTTGAGTTGATTCCTCTTGGAATTGATACAATTGTATTGTACAGTCAACCCTCCAATTGTTCTTAAAAGTTAGTCCCAGTCAACTAGTAACTCTATCCTCTCCCAAAACTTGGTCCAACGTTTTGTCAGAGACCATCTTTCTAGAGCAATATTTGTTGTTGACGTCCTACAAGCTATAGAAAGGAACCGCCTACAGCTAGAATATCACAAAAATGGCACTAGTCAGACTATTGTTACTTTGTGAACAAACTGTGACAGATTCCACGTATTACGTAAGGGTCATTTTTTAGACTAACTCTTAGGAGGCGCTATGTGAAAAAAAAGAGCTTTTAGAAACACGAGGCTAAATATGAAAAATGCAGTAAATGCTAGCAGGAATTCTAAGTGCACAGCTGCCTTTTGTCTAAGTCCCTGCAGATTTAAAGACAAATCAGAAAGTTATTATTAACATAACTATATAGTGACACCTGCCTAATCTAACTGACTTGAAGGCTGACGCTGCAGCAATACATTTGCTACACACACATACACAAACACAGTTGTGTTTACAAAGACCCGACAAAATAGTTGGAACCTATGCTGACTGGACACATTCAAAGGGTTGTCAGGTAAACCGGCCTTCAAAGTTTCCCTATATTTACCCTACCAGTTTTTAATAACATATATAAAAAATAAATGAGCGGTGCGACCTTAATGAACGTTCTCTATTTCTATTGTTTATCAAAGACGACAATGAAAACTTGTCATGATGCAACCTCCTTTACAACTTATGAGGAAATTGTATAAAACTCAGGAATGACTGTTAACAAAGTCCGACAAGAAAAACATACGATGAAAAATTAGTAACTCTTTCAGCTTTGATCCGCAAAAACCAATTTCACTCTTTCATTGAAGTCTCAAATTGCTCATCTTTCCACATGGCCAGAATTCATGTGCTGGTGTTATTTTCACATCAGTATTGTCTCGTTCTTGGGTAACGTAAACATTAAAATTAATGGGTGTGGAGGACGGTGTCACTGCGGCATTGTTTTTTTTTTTTCTTTTTCTTTTTGGTAATCAGCAAATATTGAAACTTTTGAAATTGTTTACAAGGTTCCCTTGCTAACCAGAAAAACGCAACTCTAATTTTGTAGTATGCATACTTTTTCGAACTTTCCCTCACTATACAACTGTGCACTTGATAGTCATGAGACTGGAAACGATACTAACTTTGAAAAAAGTACATAAAAACTTTCGGCCACAGCAAATAACGCTGATGCATCTCAAAAAGTCGATTTACTGAGAGAAAGAACAGCTCCTGATTCGAACCAATCGATAGCTTGCAGATATTGGGGCAGATGACAAACGAACATCGTGGTTATTACCATATGTATATTAAACTTCAAGCTAATGCATTGCGCTTATACCAATTTATTCGGGTTATACTACCTCGCTGAAGGGACTTGTCTACCTACAGGTATGTAATAGGAGATATAACCATTGTAGCAAAACAGCGCAGCCTGAGTAAGATAGGATTAAATGAATAGGTAAAGTCAACTTTGCCACACCTCTGTTGGAAAACCCAAAGGCACTAGTTAGTGCTGCAAATGTAGGCCAACTGGCCCAAGAGGAGTAAACGACTGCAGTCGATCACGGCTCATCAAGATCTATGGCGCCATCGACGGAAGGTTCTTATTCAATGATACGTGTCCCCTCCTACCCTCACCATTTCTGGAAAAGGTAAGTACCCCACGACAGCTGTGCAGATACCTATCACATGCTGAGTCATTGCGTCAAGCGCTGCACAGCTCGCTTGCTTGGGCTGGCGTTCAATCCTTCAAATCGTCCAGTGTTATGAGTTCAGCACCCTAGGCTGCTGCTACCGCGGGATTGCGTGGATGTCTGTTGAATAGTAGACGCGTACGCTGCCTTCGCAGCATCGGTCAGCACAAACTGAGGAAATTTAGCCCGTATTAGTTCGACTCTGCATGCCCTTCATTGGCATCGTACAGCTCTTAACCGCGCAGTAGACAAAGCAGCCTCTAATATCAGTGGACAAGTGGACACACAAAGTTAAGAAAATTTAAACCAAACGCTTCAGTCACCACATGGCCTTAACTCATTCGTGTTTAAATCAGATATGGATCTTCCTAAAACACATTGGCCAGAGCATCGATATTTTGAAAATGAACAAGTGAAGTCTTTTAGACGCCGTACGTTATATAATCAAAAGTTTCCATTGCAACGTCGACGAATCAGCATTTCTGTAACAAACTTTTTGCCCGCTCCAGATCCTGAATAGTGGACTTAGTATCCGAGGCCACTCAAAATTCCGTTAGGGTTATCATGCATATTAATATCTGACATGAAATTAGCAACAGTCGCCCAACGTAAGTCAATTAAATGAGGTTGTTGCGGCTCCAGGATTGTGGGTTGGTGCAGGGGGGNGGGGGGGGGGGGGAGGCGGAGAGGGGGAGCTAATAGATGCACGTATGTATTGCGCAAAGCGGTACACACAGGCGGTAAGATGAGGGGAAGGCAGGCGGGTGGGATGAGGGCAGGAAGCTTCACAATAGCACTCACTAATTAAACTAGAGAAGCGGTTGCGCGAGGGGAAGGCTTAAGCCAGTATGTGTGTGTGCGTAAGTCGGAGAGAAGGCAAAAATCTTTCTTTGAAACGTTTCCCTCCAAGCTACACAACATAAGTACAGGGACTCTAATGTCTTAACGATAGCATACCACACAGAGACGTAGAACAAACAGATGCACAGAGGCAATAGGCAAAGAAACGAGTTGTGTCCAGCCACACAAAAACCCTAGCTAATTTAGCCATAAGATTCAGCTAAAGAGACTTGGTTGTGAGGATCGATGAAGATAGTGCTGAAATGAAAACCTCATACTCAGCTTAGGCAGTTTCATGTGTTGGATACATGTTGTCGGGGTCAATAGTGCATACATCACATACGAGAAGCTAATAAGTATAATATTAACCTCAAAAACGCTAGAACGCGTCGTGGAGTAAGACCATCATTCGCGAGGAAGAGGGAAGGCTGGGGCTGAAGGTGCTAAGTCAGCAGTTCTGTCATTTTTCCCATTTAGGTCAACCCACCTGACTGCCAGTAAGAGATTGTGATGACAGCTCAATTAATTTTTGCAGTATTTGGGTCGACAGACATATAAATCTACACACCTACAAGACGAAAACATCATCAGCTCTCATTTCGTTCGTGGTGATGAAAACTGCGTAACTGGAGCATAACTCTTATCGTGGACTACGTGTCCACATAATTAGATCTCCCAGACTATAAAATCAAATTGTTTCTCGCAGATGTTCTTAGGATATTAACTAGAAACTTCTCAGCGTGCACTGTGTTTGATACGGAGACCTATGTACATCTTCCTTGGTCCCGACAACTAAATGTGCTTAGGTTGAAGAATTGGCTTAAATTAACTCTGAAGACATCTCTCTGTGTATAATAGAAATTAATCGGAAATTTCTCAACAACCCGCGCTTGTTTTGCCGATCGAAGATGAAAAATGCAGCGTGCCACATTAGCCAGAAATTACAGATACTCCGCATGTGCACAGCTACAGTAATGAGGTATCCTTTGCTATACGAGTGCTCGCCTCTCTTTGTACGAAATTTTCTCAGCAGAAACGAAAATTTTATTCTTTTACTCCGAGCTGCGTCACTTCACCACCTCTCGGTGGTGAAGTGACAACGGTTCGGCATCGCATCAACGGAGGCCCGGGTTCGATTCCCCGGACGGCACGCTACGGATTTACACTGCGTGGAGCACTCCAGCATCGAGAGGCCAGGCGATGCACGATGAGGGCTCCCAAATTGACTCTCAGCACGGACTGCTTCTCCTGCTCTTCACACTACTGGATCTTCAAAATTCTAGAATTAAGGCAAAAAGAAAACCTCGATTGGTGTATCCACTGTACTTTGTATACGAGATAATAAATGATATTTGTTTGTTTGTTACGATGAACTGGGGTTCTTATTTAAACGAGCGAAGTTCTTACTGAGCGAGTGGAGTTTCAATCGTACGCTGGTAGCTGTTTCTCTGAATCAACGAAGTATTGGAACTAATTGAGCAAGTAATTATCAGTGATTATTATTATAGGAAGTAACTAAGAGGAACAACTCGACTCAGACCACAGTATAAAAAGAGGAGTACATCAAAACGAGCACTGCCATGGGGGCAGTCACGTTAGCGTTGCGAGAAACACCGCTATGTAAACTTCGCACAAAAGGTACCGTTTTCGTTTGAGCACCACGCCACTCTTACGTCGTAAGCCATAATTATTTCGTACTGTTACACTGACTTTATAATCCTTGCCTACTAATTTTACTGTGCCGTAATTCAATATAGAGTAAGGCGGGGCCCACGGCATCCCTGTTTTGGAAAGGGGCAACAGCGTTTTTACACGAGGTTTAACTGCTGCTTTTTAACTATGATGTAAAACAAGACCTCTGTTGGTCTATAAAGATTCAAATCAAGCGCTTAATGCCCCTTGGAAAACAATATAGTTTGTGAAGTTTGGTACCTCAATCGGGCCTATTGGCCCGCGACGCCTGCTGCCTTGTAGTGCCTATTGTCCGGTGGTGCCTATTGCTCGTGGTGCCTATTGCTCCGTGGTGCTTACTGCCCTGTGGCACCTACAGCCCCCCAGGGCCTATTGTCCCGTAGTGCCTATTGCTCCGTGGAGACAAATGTCCCGCCTTTACCCTCAGACGCAGCTGAACCAAAAGCAGTCTCTTGTAACCATTGTAGACACGTCGCATATGAAGTAAATCCAAAACGATTCTTTCCATTATATACGAGCGTGCGGTAGATACAAACAAAAGAGCGGTACGAGCAGTTTCTCTTAACCATTACAAGTACTTCACAGAGGTACAAAATTCTACGGTTCTACTTTCATCCACACGAGCGTGCAGTACAATAAACAAATGCCAGCGTGCGAGCAGAAAAAAGTAGTTACGCGAATTATGAGTTGAAGTCCAGTACCTACAAGAGCGACGCCTGGTGGTAATGGATACTCCCATGCACGGGCCGCACGCTGAGCCTCTACGTAACCTTAGGCAAAAAATCAGGGTATATCTGTTCGAAAGTAAGCAATGCGTTATTAGAAAATAGAGATTAGCAGTATATGGGAATTAACGGTCTCACACTTAGCTCTCTGCACACAACTCGGCACTCCTACCATAATTGATAGTGCCTTGCAAAACTACACAAACTGGTTTTAATTATGTGTGTAATAGCGGTAAAAGTAATTCCAAAAATGCCAATATTTTGGCTCGAATACTTTGATCTTCAGGGAAAAATCAACCTCGCTACAGCTTCTTGGTAACTGACATGTTTTGGTTGTTCTGAACATCATAAGATAAATTTATGATGCGCAGAACATAGTCGGCAGATATTGGCAAGCCATGCCGGGTAGCCGTCTGTTCATGTACCACCAATGGTCCTGAAGCAGAATAGATTAGATTTGATTGTTTAGATAGCTGGCAGTAGACGGACCACTTGGCCCACTCCCGGGGATGAACAGAGACCCTCGCTCCAGCCCTCTTTGAGCTGATGTTGTTATAACAAAATGAAAACATTTCGATTTCTAAGGGAAAATCTCGGCCGAGAAGGTGATTATGCGAACATGATTAGTTGTAGTAGATCCGCGGGGGTTCGGTGAGGCGAAGGCAGAAGAAGCATATGAAAGATGATGGAACAAAGCTGCCTCTAAAGAGTTATTGGATTGGAGTTGAAGAATCCCAGAGCAAGAGGAGGAGTTCCGAGTGTCGGAGAGTGCTGCTCGCAGTGTTTGTCTACGCGACTTTTGCACGTGTTGACTGTCCCTGCTCGTACAACTTTCGTCGATAAACTATTCATATTTTCACTGTGATTTGTAGGAGAAGAAACAAAAGACAGAAAAACTTTTTATTACGAAATTCACCTACATTTGACGCTCTAAAACGACTACGTAACGTTTAGCAAATTGAACCATTCTTAGGAAACGACGCATTTGACTTCAAATAAAAATAAATATGTAAACAGAGAGTTAATGGTTGTTTAAAGGTTTCCAATGCATGTTGCTATAGTCTGTCCATCTTATCAAGGCAGTTTGGGCATGGTCAAATTCCTCTGCAGCGTTGCCAATTCTAAGGGCATTTAATTCTGAGATGTCTCTTAATGCAGGTAGTGGCCGGGCGGGGCTGAGATATGGGCGGAACAAAATCTCAGAAATACGCGAAGAGTTAGCTACGTGTAGAGGAATTTGATCATGCCTAAACTGCCGTGATACAATGGACAGAGTATAGTACATATTTACAGGCAAATGTACTTGGCGGCAGCTAATATCTTAAGTTGCACTAATGATCACAAATAGAAATTTTTGACAGAATTCCATCGTAAAATGGAAGGCGTCGATGGCGTGTTATTGAAGCCAGCCCTCTAAACCGCAACAATGGTCCTGCATCTGCATGAACACTAAAAGAAAGATTTAATGTAAATTTATTAGACGTATTACACGGGGGCGATGTCACGCGTTATTGATCGTGTCACCACCCCAATTAAGTCACACCAGTAGTCGTAGATTTGATGACAGCAAGAACACGTTCCTTCTTCAACCATCAAGTCTCATCAATAAACGTTCACACGTTTAAATGGTTGCTTACAGAAGCCGATATACTATATATTGTATATTGCCACGGCACTCGACATGTAATTAATATCAACTGTAGTCCAAGTCCCACGAATATCAGACTGAGTGAGGAGATAGGAGCAGCAAAAACTAAGAGCACTGCGGGAGGGACAGCAGGAGGTCGTGAGCAGCCCCGCACGGTACGATCCAGCCAGGAACAAAGGGAAGGGCATCAGTTCTCTCTAACTCGCTGACGGGTGCCGATTAACCTGGACACGCAGGACTGAAATTGAACTCAGAGACGCCAGCCTTGACCTTCGCTGCCTTAGGACGGTCCAGCGGCTCCTGTTCGTTGGTGCATCGCTCTATGAAACTTCCTGCAAGCTCGGTTTGTACCTGCAGTTCCAGTCAGCCCTTATGAAACTTCATGCAAGCTCGGTTTGTACCTGCAGTTCCTGTTCGCCCCTAGGAAACTTCCTGAAAGCTCGGTTTGTACCTGCAGTTCCTGTTCGTCCCTAGGAAACTTCGAGAAGTTCGGTTTGTAGCTGCAATCCCTGTACGGCCCCATGAATTTCTAGCACATTTGGCTCGTACCTGCAGTTCCAGTTCGATCCCGTGAAACTTTGTGCAAGTTCGGTTGGTACATGCAGCTGATGTTCGCTCCTATGGAACTTCGTAGAAGCTCAGTTTGTAGCTGTAGTTCGCGATCGCCATGAAGTTTTTTACAAGTTCGATGGGACTTATGTAGAGCCTCGTCATTCTCACGATCGAACTCACTGAATGTTTCAAGTTGGGCTCATTTAAAGATTCCCGGAGTATTGGAATTTTTTCCAAAGCTGTAATGAGTACGTGCAAGATATTCAAGACCAAATTAAGACGTGTTCGTTACTGCACTAACATCCGATAACCACACAAAATAAGTAACAACGAGTGTAAGATTCCCTCCTATTACTGCATAGTGATGTATGGTAATAAACAACGTCTGGAGGGATACATGCCACAGGGAACACACTACCGCAAAGACTCCAAGTATTGCACTCTTGCTTACGTTCGCACACCGACGCACAAACAGATTGGAATAGAATCAGCATTAAGTCCAGGCGACAACTTTAGAGAACAATGTAGTCAGCGGGTCTACGGGTATATGCCTAATTTTCCTACACAGCACACCCCAAATAAGAAAGCTAATTTCGTACATTCGAGCTACAGATATATCACTTCCAGGGCCCAGAGGAGTGTACGGCTGCAGTCGACCAGAGAATGTCAGAACTATGACACCATAGACGGAAGGCCCACATGACAAGTGCACTCCCGAGCGTAATTATAAAATGTTTACGCTACATTGCCTAATTCAAAGATCTTCCTCTCTAGTTTGGGAATAGAACGCCCGACTTCCTGATAATGAGCGAGGCAGCACTCCTAACCACTGCGCCACTGAAAGGATATGATCGCACATAAGTACAAGATTTTTTTCTCCTCGAAGGCGATGCCTAGATTTCAACGAGTGATCTAGGACAATCAGGGTAGTTTGTATACTGTTTGTATACTGCTAGGACGGCCAAGAATTGAATTAGAGTAGTGCTTATCAAGCTACCTAAACTTACGCAGAGGTATACACAGATGGCCACCCATTATGCTGTCGCAGTCGCACAGCCCCTGTCCTGCTGGGTGTTCAGGTGAGCATGTATGTCCGAGCAGTAAATGATAGGTGAGTACTATGCAAATTCCCAAAATGGATTTTGTTGGGGTTACCCTTTATCATCCGATTTAGAACTTGAATATTAGATAAGTGCAAATGGTACACAGCATCACGAATCTAATTTAGAACTTGATTAATAGATATAGGGTACAATGATAGACAGCTTCGAGAATTTCTTCATTGAGGAACTGCTTCATAGTTAGTTCACAAACTACAGGGAATTTCTACAAAATATATGAACATTAACGTACAGAGCTACAGTAAACTAGCAACGTCGCTATAATCCTGTCCGTAGACTATCACTCGCAAAACAGGCAGATCGTAAACAATTTGACTGTCGCGATTTCTCCCTGAGATCCGACGATCCGACTACCATGATTTTCCCTTCAGATCACGAAAGATCTGAGAGCAACGATCACTCTTTTGACTACAACAATCTTCACCTGGATCACAGATAGTCCGACTACCACGGTCTTCCCTTCGGATCACGGTGGATCAGACTGCTGCGATCTTTCCCTTAGAACACGAATGGAACAACTACATCGACCTTTCTCCATAGTGAATCTTAGATGATCCAACTACCACGCTCTCACTCTTTCTTGGTTAAAGGAAAATCAAAGAGCACCTACGACCTGCTCTTCGGATCGAGAACGACTAACTCCAGCGATCTACCTTTGGATCAGAGACGATCTGACGACCACGATCTCCCCTTTGGATCATGGACCAGGTCTGCAACGGTCAGCACCAAGCAGAACTCTCCATACACTCACGACTGGAAGACGTCGATGCAATTACGGTTCTTTCATTACAGGAAAATTTTCATGTGAGCTGTCAACTGCTGGGTGGCTGAGGTCGCGGAGAGCTGCCGCTAATTGCATTACAGAAGTGGGGCGATGCTATGGGGCAAGCGATTGTAGCCATGGGTAAGAAAGGCGTATGGAATATGTGTATTACGTTCTGGAGAGGGCGCTGCTGTGGGTAAGAAAGGCGCATGGAATATGTGTATTACGTTCTGGAGAGGGCGCTGCTGTGGGTAAGAAAGGCGCATGGAATATGTGCATTACGTTCTGGAGAGGGCGCTGCTATGGGTAAGAAAGGCGCATGGAATATGTGTATTACGTTCTGGAGAGGGCGCTGCTATGGGTAAGAAAGGCGCATGGAAGATGTGTATTACGTTCTGGA
>LQNS02015105.1:14286419-14303892 GCA_001587735.2 Parhyale hawaiensis
CCTTACGAGTATATAGCCAGGCTGGCACACTGCTTAACACTTAATTGGTTTATTGCTTTAGAGAAAATCTATAGCTTTCTGATTTTATCTATTCTAGCGGAGCACCGTACACATCACAACCGACCGCCACGGAGGGTAACTGGTACATACAATGTCCATACAATTTCCAAATGGCCTATAAGGCTATTTTAAGGTATAGAAAGTAAAGCAGCAGCACGTTAGCATGGCAGCATGAGAAGCACAAGGTCCCCACAGGGAGCAGCAGGCCAGCAGGGGGCGGGGGAGCTGCTCAGTATGGGAGCCCAACACTCCCTGCCTTTAGGGATCAATCAAGGACTGTGTCGACCACAGCTTCTCGCTAATAGGAGAGACCGCTGCTAACCGGCCGACGCGTGGCAGGAGGCAACTGTCAGCCGATCTTTGCATTAGGATCGTAAGGTGAGATCTATTTCGGGGATGTTTCACGAGGATCTGGAGACGAGCTTCTTTTTCATCCATATTACACTAAGGTTTTGGTATTGCACCAAGATCTCAAGATGAATTTGTTTCAATGATGTTGCACCAAGTTTTCAAGGCAAGCTCTTATCTCTGCGACATAACACAAACATTGTAAAATGAAATGCAATTTCAGTGCCACAATAACAAGATCTCATGACAAGCGTGATTCAGTGATATTGCATAATAATCACAAGCTAGACGAGCTGCTTTTCAATGATACTGCACCAAATCTACATCTTTGACGGTCTTTCCCCTAGCAGTACGACGGCAAAAAAAATCATAGTTCAAGTACTGTTGAGCATTTTTGCTGTAAGTACGTTGAGATATCTCATTCTAGAATTAATTGATATATGCGGCATGAAGTACATTACCTGAGGTCTTGAAAACAACAGCCAATAACCAATCACACTAGAGTAGCCCACAAAGTGTCTCGCATGGAGCATCCGTTAAATCTTGTTCAGAAAATACCACGTAAATCTAACTTTAGCAATTGTAATATCTTAGCACCTTGGAAGGTGCAATTCTAAATAGCAATAGAGCTACCGGTAAGAACATTATATTCGCCAAACGCTGACTGACAAAAGTAGAATATAGTTTGGAAGAAGGTAGTACAAGAAGTGAAAACTGTCCAATTCAGAGCTAACTTTGTACGGACCGACGTAGTGCATAAGTGACGTTTAAAACAATGCTATTCCTACCAGAATATGTACCAGAAACTGACGTCTTAGTTGGTCTAAATAAAGTAATTTTGTAAAGCTCATCAGTCACGGAGAATTGGACGCCATCCACAGTCAAAGAAAAACAAAAACTATTTTAATAGCAATGATAATAATAATATTAAGGATTTTAAAATATAATAAGAAAGCCTATTCCCAAGATAGCAACACTCACCGGAGAGAACAAAAGAATATTACATTATGAGCACGTAATCAAGAATTCAGTGATTCATCAGGAGACATATCTTGACAATCGAGCTCTTCATCCCAGCATATTTTGTTGCTTTCTCTGACGAAGCCTGCACACAGTGATTCATCTGCAAGTGTGTATCACATTGAAATGAATGGAAGCTGAATCAATTTTCGTACAAACAAAACTATCTGGTACTTTACCGACATATTCCCAGTTACCACGAAAAAGGGTAAACCTTAATTCCAGAAGGGACCACATGGTAATTGTTACTCCTGTAATATAATATAATTAATTTTAGAGCGCTGGAGAGGCCAAATCAATACAATATCCAGAAAAAAAAATCTATATCGATATAAACTGCACTCACTAAGTGCGGGGAAATGAGAGCGTTTAGCGATAATGGGAATCAACAAACCCGAATAGAAAATAATAGGCAAATAACAAATGCTATCCGATGCTTTCCCTATACGGTATAGGGTAGAAATCGACTGAGTGCCGAAACTTTACCGCTCGAGAACAACTGCATTTGGGTTTAACTTGATCAGTTCTTGTTCTAATGTAAAAACGAATAATAGTTTTGTAACTGATAGCTAGCTTCAACGGATCATGATCCCAATAAGAGTTAGGAAGCAGTACCTGATGTGGAAATAGTTATTGGAATAAAATACTTTTTTATTGTGTTGGACAGCTAACGAAATAAAACACTTTTTGCTGACAGTTTCTAAACCTACTATACTGTATACAGCTACTGAGAATCAATAACACAGGAATATACTAAAACAAAAAAAAGGCGTAATTTTATCAACAACTGGCTTTACAGACAAACTAGAGAAGGATAATAAAAACATTTATCTGATACGTAAGAGCTACATTTTTTTACTGACTGAAAATTGAGCAACAAAATTCAAACAAGGTCATATTCGTAACACGTGCACGTCCGGGTCCTGCCTTATTGTCAATTAATCGGCAAGTACGAATACATTACAACTCCATTATCAATTCAGATAGAGTAATTGTCTTGCAACTTATTACAATCTATGCAGCCATAATTCAACACACTTTGTTAACAACCAGTTAAAAAAAAATCGTGACCTATCGTTCGATGTCTCAGAAAAACTAACAAAAAACTCATGAAGCAAATAACGAAGAAATAAAAAAACTGACATAAAACGTGACGGTTCGTGAGCGACAGACGTCGGCAGCCGCAGCAACCAACTGGCGGCGCGGCCATCACGTGCAGTGACAGAGAGGTGGTCATGAGAGAGAAATCTGCTGTGACACCTCTATTGTGGTCCCAGAGCTCCCAGGTCATTTGCATCTCATGTTTCTTCGGTACAGCAGCGCCACCAACATCATCTTTAGCTGGTAAAGCATCTGCACCGAGCTTGTTTAGTGGTACCACCACCTACAGCTAGTTTCTTCAGTGGTACCACCGCCTACAGCTAGTTTCTTCAGTAGCACCATCGCCTTCAGCTAGTTCCTTCAGTGGCACCACCACCACCTACAGCTCGTTTCTTCAGTGGCACAACTAACTATTCCTAGTATTTTCACCAGCACATCTTGTTTTTTTTTTTTCATAAAAAAACTCCACGTAGAATTGTCACATTCATAACATAGGAATTCGTGTCTAGCACACACAAAGGCAGACTGTTTTCATTCCACGCAGCACTGTAAACCAAAGCCAAAATTAAGCTTTCTAGCTATTCCTTTTTGAGCGAGTGACAGGGTTGGCTCCGTCAGGCGCTCCGAAGAAAAATAGGTTTAGAAAAAAGTCACTACTTTTTATAAGAAACTCGAAAAGAAGCCTCTTTACGCTACCGCATTTCATTTCATTACTGGTGACAAAGAATAATCATGGCTGTCAGACCAACTGGCAGGTTAGCACGAGTCTACGTCAAGTCATTTCGCACTGTCAACAAACGTAAAGCTACACATTTCGTACTGACGTATTCAATATAATATAGCAAAATATTCAGAACAAATATCATGACAGCTTAACAGATAATATATTCTCGTAAAAAACTATAAGTGAGGTCCTAGGGATGGTAGACGATGTTAATAGTAAATATATCAACTGACTT
This sequence comes from Parhyale hawaiensis, assembly GCA_001587735.2. Classification (NCBI taxonomy): domain Eukaryota; kingdom Metazoa; phylum Arthropoda; class Malacostraca; order Amphipoda; family Hyalidae; genus Parhyale; species Parhyale hawaiensis. The sequence goes on from LQNS02015105.1 coordinate 14,289,908, forward strand.
TTAATACGCTCAGAATCCTTCAAAAAAGACGTTTCAAGTAACCTCATTCCACCATGGAAACGAGAGTTCAGTCCGGTCGTGACAGGAAAAAGGACGGAAATCAATGGGTACGATGGGTACTGTACGGTATGCGGCATACCTCAAAGCTTGGGTTAGGATAGATTATATGTTGGGTAAAGTCATGATAAACTAGGCAAGATTAACTAACAATGGGTTCGGCTAGATTGGGATAGGTTCAGTTCAGCTAAAAAAAAGTGCCTAACCTGTTTTATAGACAAAAATATTAAACCACAATCTCAGCTATACCACCCACTATGCCGGCACCAATCAATGATGTGTTATTAGGCCCCTGCGCCTTGTAACCTAAATGATACTTTGCTCTCGGAATCTAAGCTAAAGAAACGGAAACTATCTCTTCATTATAGTGGCACAATTCTGAAAGCATCCAGCATACATATGCGTAAATAAACTATATAGTAAAAGTACAAGAGGGTTGGTTACTCATTGGGTTGCTCATTTATATATACCTATGTATAAAAAATTCAAACAGCACTGGATAAGCGTCTTGGGTAAAATTTTAGCTGAATTATCAAATTAAAATTTCCCTAAACAAAATTATTCATTTATTGCTCAAGTAAAAGTTTATATTAAATATTAAAAAAGTACGCGTCTCCAGCTGCAAGCTATGTCATATAGTTTTATATATATATATATATCAATGAATTTTTTTAGGCGTCAATTGCTAAAACGAATTGTTGGGGCCCAACGCGTTTCTCTGTTTATTACAGATCTTCAGGAGCTTAATGTCATTCAGGGCTTTCTGTACATGAGCAGCAAGAGTTCTGCTATTTAATTAGCTTTGAAGATCTGTAACAAAGAAGAGAAACGTGTTGGGCCTAAATAATTCTCTCTAACTTACGCCTTAATAAAATTCAAATTCAATTTATACCTTTATCATGCTCTCTGATGCCACCTACGGCGGGAGACGTGCAGTTTCCTAATATTTGACATGACCTCGAACTTAAGCAATAAATTAACACCTCTATTCAGAAAATTTAATAATCCAACTAAAATCTTATGTATATAATCGCAGTTCTCAAAACAGATTGCTAGTTACTTATGTGTTTACCCATATGACAGTAGTCACGTTGACTCATTAATATTCTGAGTATAAGATTCCTATAGTAAGTCAACAACGCAATTTCTATAGAACACAAGCCACGTCCACACGCTCGCCTCCGCACAGTCAAAGGGAAAACTGCGCACCGGCGGCGGCGTATTCCAATCAGGGATCAGTTTCCATAAAGAAAAAGCGCTGCAACCAACAAAATAATGTTTGCTCAAAAGTTCGGTCGTTTTATTCAATGTTGTTTGGCCGATGCAAGGAACACGTTCCAAACATGCCACCCCGCGCAGTCATAAAAATAAAAATGTCGGCGCTCAATGACTGAAAAGCTAATTCAATCAAAACTTTTGCAGCGGCGGACTAATTTCCTTTCCTCCTCTCGCCTACCGATGAGATCCTTTCTGTAAATTTCCTACGGCCGATCCAGCGTTCGAATATGAGAACACCCTGAACCAAAGCCGTAAGAAAGATAAAAGAGCGATGTCATATTTTTCAGCTACATGAAGACAGGAGGTATAACGGGCCCATAAGAAATTTAACAGAGTAATCTCGTACTTTTCCCTTTAAGAAACGCAACAGTACATAGTGCAGATACGTTCAGAAATAGAAGAGTGTAATTTGAATTTTCATTGAAAGAGAACGGACAGCAAACGAAGATACAAAATCTTAACAAAGTACTGGCGTACTTAATTTACTGCATGAACAACACTACAGTGCAGATGTTATATGCAATAGAACAATATAACTGGGCATCTAAACTGGAAAAGAACGTAAAGTGCTGTTTCTGAATAAGATACCCGGTAATGCTGACGCTTGAATCAATGTAACTCAATACCATTCAATATTCACCGAATGAGAACGGACGGTAACGAAGCTATGGAAAATTTAATGGTATATCTTTCGTATTTTACGGAATAATAAGCACTATAGTGCCGGTGAAGCATTGAATTTTCATTCGAACAGAATAGACAAAACGATGCTTTATGAAATTTCCAAGAGTTATGAGCAGTGACTGAAAGGGGAACGTTAGTCCAAATACCATAAGAAATAGAATAGGGTAACTCGCAACTTCACTCGATAGTGAACGGAAAAGAACGATGTGGCATGAAATTTCACAGAGTAGCAAAATGTTATTTCAGTGAATTTAAAACGCTAGCACCGATGCCATATAAGGTATACAACAGTGTCATTTTATATTTTTATAGTAGGATGAATTATAAAAAATATAACTAAGTAATGCTATTTTGCTGAAGAATGCAATGCATGAACTGCTGACAATATTGCTGTATATCTTGCATAATTGCATACTTGCTAACCGTGCTATTTAAGCTAAACGAAGCAAAAATGCAATATCATAATGAGTATGAATCAGCGACGTAGCATTTCGTATATGGAAACAGATTTAGCCAAGACTGCAAAAGTGTAAGGAAGCAACATGTTGGAATTTCAGTAGGAAGAAGAAAAACCTATAGCTATCTATAGCATTATCAGTTGCAGCGAGGCAGTATCTAAAGCAGTATGCTCGAGCTGCGTCTAGGGACGATTGAGACTTCAACTTCTGAGAGACAACAGGAAGCCAGAGATTGAGCGAGTGATCTCTCCATTGGCTCTTGGTGCTGGCTATTTGTACACAGTACTGGAATCGACACATTTCTGCAGCACCGGGAACGAACAACACCCGGATCACGACGTTTCTGCAGCACCGGGAACGAACAAGACTCCGATCGCCACGTTTCTGCAGCACCGGGAACGAATAACACTCCGATCGCCACGTTTCTGCAGCACCGGGAACGAACAACACTCCGATCGCCACGTTTCTGCAACACCGGAAACGAACAACACTCGGATCACGACGTTTCTGCAGCACCGGGAACGAACAACACTCCGATCGCCACGTTTCTGCAGCACTGGAAACGAACAACACTCCGATCGCCACGTTTCTGCAGCACCGGGAACGAACAACACTCCGATCGCCACGTTTCTGAAACACCGGAAACGAACAACACTCGGATCACGATGTTTCTGCAGCACCGGGAACGAACAACACTCCGATCGCCACGTTTCTGCAGCACCGGGAACGAACAACACTAGGATCACGACGTTTCAGCAGCACCGGGAATACCAACACTGGGATCTACGCACGATCAAGACAAGCCATAGGCAACAATCGGCAAAAAGCTTAGCGATGCACGACGATCAGAAAACTCTGTCATTTGAGGAGACGATTCATGGCATGGATGAAAGGTCTCTGCTAATTACGAACTGAGGATGGCACTGAAGCGGACGACGCCACGGTCGCAGCGAGAGCTTACTGAGGTGAAATGGCTGCAATTGGTATCGTAGCTACGATGGAAAGTGCCGCTGGTCTCTAATTATACATTGGTTACGCGGCACCCAAGCAGACCTCACCGTCCGTTCGACGCGCACCACTTCCGCTGCCGTGTACTCTCGATAAATCAATTTCAGTCGTCCATGAGAGCGCGATCCTCGCCTGTTGATTTGGTCAGCGCACCCATAGAGCGAGGAGGGGAGGATGATCCGCGACGTGACAGGAAACATTCGCGGCATTAGCAGAAACAAATGGGATAGGAAGAAAAAAGCTGAATGAATATGCATTGAGGTTGAACTAAGCATTTTAGTTGTGTATAAGAGCGAAGCAGCTGGCCTGTCAATATACATGTGTACGTACAATGCTGGGTAATAAGATAAATAACTCATTACATAACTATAAGTAGATAAAAAATTAACAAACATGCAAATAAGTAAACAAGTATAACATATTCTAAAAATAAATACAAGGTCGACAATAAAAATTAACGTTTCGGGATAAACAAAAATCCCATCATCAGAACTACAGCAAAAATGAAAACGTACAATCTAAAATTAAAATTTCTTCTATTTCCTATCGAGGGGAGCATATGTGTTATCAGGGGGGAGTCTAAGAGGCGAATGAACTAGGCTGTACATATCCCGTGATGCTAAATATGTCGAAATATCCCTTCTAATATTTAGAAAAATATACGAGTGTTTTTCTTAGACGGACAAATTTCAACCATAGGTAGAAAATCTCAAAATAAATTGATTTTCAGGAATGATAAAATGCCCAAAACTCCTTAGTTTTCGAGTTATAATGACTTATGGAAATTAAAAGCCTAAAGTATTTTACTACGTGCGCGCCAATGTTAGCACTAGTTTTGATAGTTCAGCACGTTTATGACGCTACAAAAACAGTTTACATCATTTTTACAAAAAACCACAACTATTTCATGGTTAGGAAAAACTATCTGCAGTTTCAAACTTAGCATTTAACGTAATCACACTACTGTATGGCGGACACTGCGTCGTCAAACTTTACATCCGTGTCGTTTCGAAAAAAAAAATACAAGGGTTGCTGCCACCAGATTTTGAACCCTGTGTACAATTTTCAGAGTGGCTCAAGCAACAGAGAACAAGGGATCCCAACTTCTCCAAGCTGATTCTTTTCCACCGATAAAGCGTATTTTACTCGCGAAGGGGTTTTTAACATTCACAATAATCATCAGTGGGCTCAAGCTTTATAATCCTTATGTCATTCGCCCAAATAATCATCAACATCGAAACAGTATAAACGCATGGGCAGGAATGTGGTCGGGAAACGTGCAAAACGATCAAATTTAACGCTAACATTGGCGCCCACGTAGTATCCTACTTAAAGCTTTAGATTTCTTTAAGTTATTATAACTCGAAAATAAGGGTAAGGAGTTTTCGGAATTTTATCATTCCTGAAAAAAATCGATTTATTTTGAGTTTTTCTACCTATGGTTGAAATTTGTCCGCCTAAAAAAACACCTGGTATATTCGGATTTTACGCTTACTTCTCAAACAGATATGAAGACTGCGTACTTATGTCTCAGTAAAATCCAAGTACAGAAAGAAACAAAAAGATGAAAACGAACACTTTCAGTTTTCAAAACTAGAATTTATTATCAACAAATTCATACGCAAAAATTAAATTCTCTTTTCCAAAACGCAGAGTACAGCTCAAAATTTATGGCGTGAATAACAGCGATGATGCCACGTCATATACGTCATATTATATAGATAAAATAGGCACAAAACGAGCACTTTCTATAGATCAATAAACATTTGTGCGCGAAGACGAACAAAACTCGTAAATTATTTCTCTGTCGACGCGTTCTTCCGTTACCGAGATAGGATTCCGCTCGCGATGCAAATCCGCACGGTATATGAAATCGGCAGTGCGCGCTGTGCATCGCCGTGCGTAGGAATACCACTGTAGACTGTTGCCGTTAGGGTGGCGGATCACAAAGGTCGGAGCTATCGCACCCGCAAGTTTTTTGTTGAATACACCGAATATCCAGGCTTTAGACACGTACTGCTGTGCACACGCTATCATTACCCGTAACCCGATATTTTTTGCGCAGCCAAATTGTTTTCTCTGTAGGTTTCTGCATTTAAATCGGTAAAACATTTATGTTCTCCGGACAAGGCAAGTTGCTGAACAAAAAAAAATGGCAGTTCGTGTCGGACAATACTAGTAATTTTTTTACCTGGTGACTTCAAAGTCAGCACTGAACCAAAACATTGTCATGTGCAGATCGGTGTCAAGACTATAGTACAACGACTTTAATATCTGGACATTTAGCGATGAATGCTCTAGTAATGATAATACTGATGTTGCAAAGAACTAGCATTTTGTATCCTTTACCACAGTCATGTGCATCGTTGTGTCCTGATCGATTTTTTGTTAGTGTTCGTTAGCACGCTCTCCGATTACAAACAACAGCTTTAGGTTAAATTTCACTAGCTCCATATATATCGGTTGTATTCGTTGTATACGATGCTGTAGCATCCAAAATTTGATCATTTGTACTGAGTTAGATGGAAATTCTACAGACCAAAGGCTTCATTGGAGATTGATAGTCGGACCATGCAGCATCTCAGCTACGCATTGTGAACGTAGATTATACAGTAAATTCCAAGTCAGACAGCACGTATATGACCTACTACAATAGCACTATTCGAAGTCAGACAGCACGTATATGGAATACTAGTACTTATAGCAATAGCAGCTTTGGACTGATTCGTTCGGTTCCCTTCTGAGACAGTAGCAGCAATGCCCTATTTTCCGTATCTACATACTCTGCAAGCGCGTAGACGGATTGATACATGGATGGATGGAAAAAAACAAGCAGAGCAGAATTATAATATACTTGTTCAATCATGAAATATTCACCGAGCCCAATTCTCTTGCACTCTTGTATCTTATTTTTACAATACTTTACTGACTAGAATTTTGATAATTTGTATCTATGTTCAACCTACAGTCGTGAAACACTGAGGGCGTCTCAGTCGTAGTTATCAGTTGAACAGATTATTTAGAATGCTGTAACACCAGGAATTTCGGCACTGATGTAAATTTTGTTAGCATAATGTGTATCTGCGTTCGTTATGAACAATAGTGTAACGCTAAGTATTTTTCGCCAATTTTATCTGCTGTCAATTTTACTACGGGAAAGAAATTGAATCCGGCGCTGTAAGTATTTTTTCGTAAAAATCCCATAGGATCTCAAGATGCGACTGCAGCAACTGTGAACGAAGCTCACGCCTAAACTTCGATATTTCATATTCTAAATCAAATCGACGTCAGTAAAATCAATTGAACTTAACTATCGTTAAGTTCGTTACCTGTTACACCAAAATTTTTACCATCTTTGTATAATCTAAATATGTCAAAACTCCAAGGGATTCAAATCTGCGGATACCCCTTTTATAAAGGATGCTATCCCGTCAACAAACACTGTCGATAAGTTTTAATCTTCAATTAACTCTAACGTTACGCAACTCAATCAAAACTTGATTGCGTTTGTAGTCTACGTACGATGCCGCAACATCTACAATTTTAGTATTTTATATCTTTGTGCAGTCTAGCTTCGTGATAATTTCATGGGATTCAAAGTGCTTGCAGTTGCGTTTATCATTAGCGCAACACAACCAGTCAGTATTTTAACTTTGCTCAGCTTAGAGTCAGATACACTTCAAAGAAACCAAATCTGTAATTGAGTTTTCTTATAAATACACGAATATAAGTGCCGGCACTTTATATCTTTGTTCAATCTAACGTTGTGAAATCGTCGTGGCACTCAAATCTTCGGTTGCCTTTGCTCTAAACACCCCAACAACGTCGGCATTTTATATCTTTGTTCAGGCTAGCAGGGGAAAAATTCATGCTCCAAAAGATCGAGCAGGATACTCCAGACCTCGCGTGCATAGCCTCCAGGCAGCCATGCACAAAGTTGCGCAAATCGCCAAAGAATCCAAGCATCGCCTGATCATGAGCAACGATAGAGCAGTTCAGGCCAGCCATGGCTACTAATGTATTCAGATATGTAGTGGTCATACAAGTAGAGGTAAACTAAGAGTGTAAAATATTTAAAAAATGAATGAAAGGATGTACATAAAATATTTGAAAATAACTCCGAACAGGATTGTGAATGTTACGCAACAAAGGAAATTACATGTCTGTCAAAGATTTACTAGCTTTGATAAGATGGAGAGTGTAATTTAATACCAGCTGAGAGCACTGCAACTGAAACGAGTCCCACTCACTGAAAGCGAGGTGATTGTTCTAAACAGTCCGATAAATTTAGTAAGTAATGAACACTGAATCCATGTATGGCAAGTAATGTAACGCAGCTACATAAAATAATAACAAACGGTGTACTACAGTTCAAAAGCGGCGTTCCTCAAAATGCCTCAGATAACACGTCTCGCGTTCGACAATTAATTAATTAATTAACTAATTGCTAAAATAGACAAAGCCAAACAATTGAATTCAAATGATAGCCGCTTTTATATGTAGCACAACAGCATCCTCAGCAGCCGTGGCAAAACAACACAACAAGAGACTCGGTAGGACCAAAATAACTCAATTGATTGAGAGCCCGTGGCAGAATACAAATATAGCAAACTCCGTAAAAAAAAAAGATACGCCACAACACCTCTCAAAAACGTCAACTAAAGAACAGGGAAATAGGGAGCGCGTAAGTTGGTGCCTCTTCGCACTGGGAGGGGCGATTTGTCCAGCTGCAGTTCGTGGCTACAGAAGTAGCGTTGGTGCATAGGTCCATGCCAAGATATTTGCAGTTCTTTCGTAAACTGGAGAATGGCTTCTTTAATGACTATGGTTTAGTGGCCTTCCTTTAGATCATGAACAATATAAATATATACATACTTTCATAGTTACTATAGCGTTTTGATATCTATATATATATATATATATTTCGCGTCACATATGTACCACATTGAAAGGCTAAACTTAAGCCAGTATGGAGATTGTGGAAATCCTATAGCGTTCTGTTGAAAACCTATAGATAGAATTTACACCAGGTTGCAGATGATGGTAGAAGTCGGCTATAGGGATGCCTAAAGCCGACAACTGACCGAGTTGTCAATGCAGTTTCTTAACCGTCGTATTTTTCCCAATCCTGTTGCTCTCTCATGTTGTTTGTTGTTTTTTTTTAACTCTCATTGGCAATAAATGAATATATCGTGATTTATAATTTTACTGGTGGGATTGTGCCACCATCTCTATTTTTTTGTACTATATAATTATTGTCTTCATGTTGATATGCAATTCTACTTTTTTTTNNTTTTTTTTCTTTCCCGGTCCGAGAAGCGCATATGCTTTAGTGACCATTTGTCACTTTTGTACGTTTTATCTGTGACGATTACTGTGTTTTACGAAATTTTGAGACAAATAAATTTCTATGGAGTTTCTATGGAGTTTCGCGGCAGGTTCACTAGTGACAAATACCCCGGCATACTGTGCAGCACTACTACAGTATAGTATCAGCAAGCCGCTACTAGTCTTCGTTCACACTGGCTCGGAGTAATTAACGTACGTTGGCACATATCTTATGAAGCTACCTCAACGATCCCTTGACGAACGCCTATATATATTGGTTGAAGATGCTCAAACCATCGTCTAGCTGCCGGCTGATGGTTTGGCAGCTGTCCACTGGCCATCAGCTGACAATATCTTCTACCTGCCCACTAGCAATCGTCTGATAATTGATAAACTCCAGAAACTCTATAGAGTGTTGATCCATTGACGAACTATTCACGATCACCGGCGATCTGTTGATCATCCAGCTGACATACTGGCGATCGTACTGTTATTAGCAAAATGCCGATCTTCCTTTGCTATAATTAATCAGCTCCTGATCTTTTGATGATGTGCTGACTTAACCAATTTATGATCCTGAAACAGTTGACAAACAATTCTCTAGTATTCCGCTGATGACTGACGAATACGATCCTATGTTTGCTAAATGCTCATGAAGGCATTCCGTCGACTATCCGTTAACAGCCCGTTAAAAACTTCTGATGATGCTCCGATTATCAGCTGACGATCAAATGGCAACTATACCAACGATTTAAAGTCAATCGCGAGACAACTTTCTGACAGAATTGAACAGTCTACAGAGACTGTCTCTTTATTTTTGTTCGCCTTCACACTGCTTTCTGTCCGCCTTCTGACAACCTTCTCGCAGTCCTTTGACGATTTCTTGACATTTTTATCTCCCAGGCAGGGTTTAACAGCATTTTTTTCCAACCTCTGAACAATTTTTCCAACACTTTGCTGTGTTCTGCACAAACCAAGCCAAACTGCGGCTTCCAACGACCAATAACAGCAAAATTTCGGCCGCTGATTTTTGTCGTAGATAAGAAGGCGAAAAAACATCAAAGAAGCGACAGTTGCCGGTATCAACTGAAGCTCCTCGTAAAGCACTGACGCTCTCAGATTAGCGAAGCAAATAAAAGCTTTAAATGCAAAGGTTAAATCTTTACGCCCGGAATTACAGTAAAAAGTTATGTCCGGCACAAAACGTGTGTTTTCAGAAATTCGCTGCAACAGCGCCACAAACAGATGCATGGCTTGTCATATTTGTGCGGTTAGTAATGTATATTCGTAATAGATGTGCAATATTTAGTTCGAAGAACTAGCTTTTTCGACCTCCACATTCAAATGTCTTTCATGACATGGTGAGTGAGTCCTCGAGATGAATCGCTTCTAACTTCGGGCTTTTGATCGCGTAGAGATATCACTGGACAAAATTTCAATGCGACCATGAAATCACACGATCACATTCTTTCTAAAACCCATTCTCAAACTGGTCTCGATCCTAGCCATATCTCTCAGCTGTTCTTCATTTTATACCAATCCATACTTTGGCGACATATTTCCGGGTGTTCAATCTATCAATCCATCGTTCTAGTTATGTCTCCGAATCTTCACCCAACTAACCAATCCATCCTGTTGGCCACATCGGCGCTTCTTCACCTTACTAGATTTAATAAAAATTATAACTTTCAGCTGATGCATTCACTAGCTGTAACAGGTAGGACTATACATATGTACTAAAGCTTGCTTGCCTCGTGAGTTTGACACAAAAAGTAGCAACTTTTCCGCCCACTCAAGGCTTTCAATAACTTAGCATTTACGCTAACGGTGCGCACGCCCTCCGCGTTCCATCCGCTGGTGTTCATCAAACTTGATCTAGCGGTATGGTCCCCTAAGGCAATTCTTATTCCGAGAAAAGGATAAAATCTTCTCCTGCAGAAGCAGGGCTCATGCGACACCAGCACTGCCATCCCCTCCTCGTATTAAATGCTGGACTGACGATACCGCACTGCAGAGCTTCAGGTTACGGCTTGTGGTGGAAAGTACGCAGATATGGGAAAGAGAAAATGCACGAAGATCCATCATTCGTTAAATCCGCAAAGAAAGATAAAGAAAGATAATTCTTTCGACAGTCAAATCCTACCACAAATTCTGATAACCCCGGAAGCTGATCCACTGTTTTAGCGTCTGGAGCGGTCCAAATTCTGTCACAAAAGCAAGGTGGTATAATGATGTCTGTGAATATCGTGCTCGGATTCCCAAAGCATCAATCGTTACGGATTTAAACTGGTTATAGTTAGAAGTCAAAGCTGAAAGTTCGCCATTGACACTTACTGTGGTGTAAAAATTACAGCATCCGCTGGGATTTTCAACAATTTTTTATGCAGTTGGATTTCACGCAAGCTGAAGCCGAGACGTTGTTGCGTAAACGGATGAGTTTAATTGACTCTAGGCTGCTAGCTCCAACAAAACTTGCTAAGCCAAAATCGTTTCACCGCCGCTGTCATACAGTGTGCGTCAATAAAAGAAAACTAGAACCGGTGTTGCAAACACGACGGAACTTCCTAGCACACGACCCGCGAAGTCCTACCTCAGTGGACTAGATGTGGCATGCAAATGACAAGAAGAGAATAAAACTTTGCTTGCCTGCTCTCACGAGTTGCTCTATAGCTCAGTCCACGAGGGTAATTGCAGCAGTAACACACCACTACCTCACTGCACAGCGGTTACGCCGCTGCCACAGTTCACTTAGTAAAGAAAGTTATGTCAGACAAGTATTGCGTGCAGTAGAAGAACAGTGACATCACAGAGAAGTATCAGCCAATAGCACTATTAGTTTCAAGCGCACTTAGCTCTGACTGCTCAGTTTGCTGTCTGCAATGGCGGCGTGCAGACGACTCGAGAAAGGAGCGTCTTCAAACTTTTTTTATTACACCACAGATGAATGTGCAATGCAATAAAATATCCAATCTATGTGAAATTATGCTACTTCACGTTCTCTATATTGATAAAATTTGTGGAATCGAGTTTAATTTAGATATTCCTCAAGTCTGATATAACCTTTCTTAGCAAGTGAGCTGTGGCTTCAATTGTTCACAGCAGAGCAATGACATCAGAGTCAAGGCGGTCCCTGATTGGCTAAAAGTTGACACCCGCGTGTTCGCTTAGATCTGACACAACTCTCTTTAGTACATGAACTGTGACCGCTACTAATGTCATTTATACTTGGCGGGCTGTGACGATGTTCGGACGGACTGACACACAGAGACGGTGAAAATTGGGTCCGAACGGACTGAAACACAGACCCGAGTGATACAAGCCACCCTCGTAGATACTCTGCGGGCCGTAACTACTCGTATTGTGAATATAATTATAACGCAAAAGACTTAACTCGATCGAAAATGAAACTGTTTTGTTACTACGGATGAAATTTTATAAAAAACACAACGTTGAGTGTGGACCAGACATACGTACGTGTGGACACGGAAACTACAACGTGCGTGTTGTTGTATTGTTGTTGTCATTAATGTACATATAACGAGAGCTATCATTTATCAGCGATAGTAACACGGCAAATCGATAGTTCTAATTGACCAAGCAAGTGTATGACTTACAGAATATGAGAAAGAAAGGAAAAATGAAGTGTTATTATTTGCAAAGAAGTCTTGTGTCTCTTTCAGCTTAAATCTGCTCTTAATTTTAAGAGTTAATTTATTCAAAATTTAATCCTACAGATACAAAATATACATGCACAAATAGTAGGAAGAGATAACATACAAAACCAGTAGCTATAGAACAACAATACAAATATTAATTCAATGCAAATAGAGAGAGTGACCTAAAATTTTCGAGATCACAACGATAAAAATACTATATCATTCACTGGAAAATCATAGAACATCCAGTGAAGTCTGTCCTTCGCTACATCAAAGTTATCAGATGTTCTTATTCAGTGCAAAATAAAATATACTCCCCACCAAACACAAAAAGAACAGACGCTTGCAAGAAAGGAATAAACCAGCGTTCTGTGCGGCACGTGTCAGAGCTCACGCTCCTCCAGCTTCATTGGAAGGACTTCTAAAAATCAAACGTGGAAATCAGTTCGTTACGGCGCCACTGCGGGGAGATCGTAAATGCTACTTGAATCTTAACTTACGAAGACGTTCCAGGACACAAGTACTACATAAACAAGTCCAAAAGAAAGAGACGATGAAAGAAGAAGAGGAAAAATGTAGGGGACATGAGCGGAGCGACACGCAATAATCCAGCGAGAGACGGAGGGGAAGTTGGAAGGATGCCAAAGGGGGGACGCGGCCCCTGTCTTACGAACTAGCCATAGAACTAACGACAGTGTAGCCAAGTGTGGCGGGTACTGTTGTGCCTTCTGAGATAGAGCAGTGAATAGCCTTGTTATTGGGTAGATAATTTAGCCATTTTATGGCTTATCTCAATCTCAAAGGAGACCCCAATAGCCTCTTTGCATAATTATGGGCAGCTAGCTTTGTGGTGGCATCAGGCTGCATGGGGAAGCTGTCGAGGTCGCCAGGCATATGCGACATAATTTAATTTCCTTGAATACAGCGAAAGATCGCTTCAAGTTTTCAGCAAATTGGGAGTCTATGCGATAAATCCCAACCCATTCCTATAATTGAAGGAAAAGTCACGCAAATATTAGTGTAAGCTAACAGAAGAATAAAAAGAGCTTCCATTTAAAAAAAGAACGTAAGGAGCAAAGCTAAACCTGCTTTATTTTTCTCAATGAATTAATATTCCGCACTAGAAAGACTACAACACGGCACCTGCTCCGTACTCTTCATGAATAAATATATATATATATTTTTGTTTTATTTCAAAAGTACGGCAGCCACTATAAGCAAATCAAAAGGAACTGCATCAGCTGGCGTTATGTACGGAGCTGACGACATCAGCAGCAATGAACTGCTTGTAAGAAATGCTATTCGATGGGAACAATTATATCTTGAGTTGTTGAGAGAAAGTAAGAGGAATATTGATGACAGTAGCATTTTGCGCACGCTGCTCCTATACCTACCCAATTGAACTTCGAGGCAGGAGCTGCGCAGATTTGGGTCGCTGACGGCAGAAGATCCGAACTTATGGCAGAAATGACTGCTCAGCCAAAAACACCCGTGGTTCTCCACAGGCCGAAGTAGC
>LQNS02015105.1:14325825-14340691 GCA_001587735.2 Parhyale hawaiensis
AAACAGCCCTCGTATCCGAACGGCCTGCATTTGTGACATTTCGACATAAGTTCTGGCCCACAAACAGCCCTCGTATCCGGACGGCCTGCATTTGTGACATTTCGACATAAGTCCTGGCCCACAAACAGCTCTCGTATCCGAACGACCTGCACGTGTGACGTATGGGCACTGGTCATGACCCACGAGCACACCACGATCGTATCCCTGTAGCCTCGCCGGCTACACTCAGTAAGCGCATAATGATGACACATGAGTGGGGGCCTGTCAATAAGGATTGACAGATCTCAGAGCAGTAACTGACGGCTTAGCCAAGTCATACTCAGACATGAGTGTCGTAAACTTGAAGCATCGACCGGATTGTTGGCCGGCGTAGTCTTCAGTTTCACAAAAGTTTCGTGTTTCTCAGTAATTATTTGGAGTTTATTGAGTGTTATCATGCGGAGCGGTCGTAACTTGTGTTGCTGTGTTGACTCTTGCGTGCCTCCCCTGCACACAGGAATTCCCTGGGCAGCTGCTTATACGGACATGTACCTACGCTGTGAATCTATTGAAAATGCTAATGCCAAGAAGTTTGAATTATTATACATTTATTTTCGTAATTGTGAGGTCGACATACACAGTTTTTTTAAAAGAAAGCAATAAAATTGCATCTTGATCTTGCGATATGCAATATTTTTAGACTTGGTGAATATTAGACAGATTGGTTTTCAATAAGGAATTTAGATGAAATTTTGTAATACGTAGTTTATAGTAGCTGTATTATGAAGTTTACAGTATTCGTGATGAGCGTTGAAGAGATCGCATTTACTTCTAGAGAGTAATAACATGAGATACACAAGGTATATTCTAGAGAGTAATAACATGAAATACACTAGGTATATTCTATAGAGAGTAATAACATGAGATACATTAAGTATATCATTGCAAATACATGCAATACTGGTAATATAAAACTTCGAACACACTGTGTTGTGCATGTAAATCCAACAAATTACTTTTCTCAGTGAAGCATCGGTATCTGAACAAAATATTCACATATGCAGTACATATTTAGTTAGTATATCAATTACAAGGATAAAAAAATAAACTTGCTCTCCTAACATATTTTTCTTAATAGTGGGAGATAAAATATGTTCAACCACTGTCCATCTTAAGTTCGATACGTCAAAACATACCGAGATGACACAAGCTTCCATTCGAAAAACATAATAGAATTAATACTACTATTGTTCTATAATAATAGCACAAAATTATTTTTTATTTCAATTCTCACTGTTATTACCAGTCACACTTTGACATCTTTCATGTGGGAACTCCAAAATTTGTCGCAAATTGAACCACGAGGCAGCGCGATCTGATTTGTGAGCGAATTTTCCGCTTCCAGTGAGATAATCTAATCCGATTAACTTTAACCTGCCCAGAACTTTACTTTTGAAATTGCGATTCCTCCCTTAATTTGAGCCGCGTTTCAAACGGAAGTCGCAAACTAAATATACTTGAGATGGATGAAAACTCAAAATTAACACCTAAAGCTCGATCCAAACGTGCGAGTCTAGCGCTGAGAACTGAAGTCCGGGACAAGTTGAAACAAACTGGATTATATTAACTCGTCAGAAGCGGGCGCTCGTATGCCATGGAGTTAGGGCAGTGGTCCCAAACTACCGGGAGGTGCATTAGGTGCACTGCGAGAGCCTTAACATAGTATAAAATATCCATATTTTATTACAGCATGCTAAGATGTCGTACACCTGTAGTAATATATGTGCGTACACTTAGTAGGCTACCATCTCCTTTTTCCTTACGAGACGCTCCGAAATAAGTACTTTAATTGCTTCAAAGGTGCGCCGCGGCTATGAAAATTTAGGAACAACGGAGTCAGAGTAACATAGGTAAAGCTTGATTAAAGGTGTGAGGTCCAGTGGACGTCCTGCGCAGAAGACATTAGAAACAATGCTATTGCTAAGGGAAGCGGGAATTTCAGTAGGTCACAAAAAGGTTACCTAGTGAACTACGTTACCAGCCGAGGGGGAACAGCAGCGCACCACGCACAAGTGTTGCGCGTCCCTGCAGTTTTACGCACCTGAAAGCAAAATAAAAAAGAACATTATAAAATGCTTTTCAGAAACAGTAAACAAAAATGCTTTGAGAAATTCTGCTAAAAAATAGCAATTTGTATATTACTCCTATCCGCTTTTAACTCAGAAACCTGAAATGTTAAAACTTCTAAGAAACAGGATAGCACACAACTACGTTCAGACGATATCACTTAATTGACAATACCGCTTAAACACTTTTCGTTTTTTTTTTTAACTTGATCAATTTTTGCGAGAAGGATTCCAGCTGTTGTATTATTTTCTGTTCGAAATTAATTCCTGTTAGCTACAATAATGATTAGAAAGATCGTGGCCCCTGGATCGGCAGTAGCGAAGATGGGACATTTTTTTCCCCTTCGGCAACTGTACTCTCACAAGAGCTTCTTTGCCGCCCACATGCCGTAGGGAAGCGAGAGCGAGGGCTGTCCTGGCGACACTGCGGTTTGTGGGTGTCCAGTGGAGTATGCATATTCACCTTGGCTTGTCTTTCGGCGCAAAGTGCCTCTTAATTAAACTATGGTCGCGCTAGGCTGCATTGTGGTGCGGACTCAAGGTTTTCGCGAAGACTAGCTTCATATGGTTTTTATAGAAAAAGCTCTTCACTGGTATTATAATCTGACCATTTTATCAAGGCAGTTCGGCAGTGGTTATATTCATCTATAGCGTTGCCAATTCTATGGTATTTCTGAGATTTTGTTCGGCCCATATCTTAGCACCGCCCACTACCTGTTTATAGAGAAATCTCAGAAATACCCCCAGAATTGGCACCGCTATAGGGGAATTTGACCACGACCGAACTGGCTTAACAAAATGGTCAGCCTATAATAGCTGGTAATTGCTAGAAATTCGACAAATAATAATAATATTATTATTAATAACATCAATAATAAGCAACAGTATCAGCAATAATAATGGCAATAAGTAAGAACTGTCATTTCAAGAAAACACCATTAAATTTATCAGGAGCAATAACAATGGTCGGCGATTAGTCCCAAACAGATTAACATACTTCGACCGTAAATATTTCAGACCACGCCACTGCTACAAGAACTCGGAGCTCTATTACCTCCGCCAAAGAAGTTACCTATGGTCTTAAGGGAGTTTCTTTGTCTGCTCGTGTGTTAGTCTGTCACCAAGATAACTCACCTTGTTATAGGGATGGATCTCGATGAAGTTTACAGGGAATATTAGGTATGTTACGAGGAACAGATCATTAACTTTTGGTAACAATCCTTCCAATCGTTTGTTTGTATGTTTGCCTATTTTTACTTGGGAACATAGCTCAAACAGTTATGAAAAGATTTTTAAGAAATTTGCAGCAATTGTTGGGTATGTTAAGAAGAGCAACTGACCAAATTTTTGAGATGATCTGTCACTCTCTTTGTCTGTTTATCTACATATTTTTTTATGTTTATCAGAACGTAATAATTCAAAAACTTATGAACAAATCTTCACACAATTTACAAAAATTATTAAAAATGTTAAAAGGCACAGACAGCCAAATTTGGTGATGATCAGTGTACCCATTTGTGTGTTTGTCTCTATGTTAGTACCGTCCAATTATCTGTTAAAATATAACTCAGAAAGTTACGAAAGGATCTCTATTGTTATACGGTACAAATGACCAAATTTGGTGATGATACAAAGGAAATCCAAGTTTCAGAACCAATTTGAATTTTTCGTTGACAGTTCCTTGCCTGGCGGTGGTATGCGCTTTCAGAGTTCTTCTCTAGCATACTTGTATGAGGTTAGGAGATGGTACTCCACCACACACAGCGAAAGGCTTAGCCCTAAAACACAGAACCAAGATCTTGTTTCTTATAGAAATAGCATTGTTGATTAAACAAATGGTTATCCCTATTATATTTTCCGGATTGTCGCGCGAAGAGTCTTCTGGATTTCTTTGTTCATTTGGCCAAACATTCGAGATGTAATCGAAAGCCAATCTGAGGGGGAAACGAACTTTGAACTGATTCAACCAAAGAAAGAGAGAAATCCAGGAAACATTGTGTTCAAAATAGCTCGAAATTAAATCAACAGTATTGTTTGAAACGTTAACGGTAGCTGATACCTGGTAATATTGGGTTACGCTAACGGTAATGAAATTCAATGTTTCGACTTGGTGCACCTAAAGTGCAAGAAATACACAGTAGCAGAGGACGGGACCAGCTCTCCCCTTTATTCCAGGCCGACAGTCGGCAACTCTGCCTCAAGTTCCCGCATACGTCTACCCAGTGACCCCCGAAAATGTGCCCCCCCCCCCCGCAGCGCTGGACGTACGACTGCCTCTCCCAACAACTTCGTGTGCAGTTGTAGTCCTGCTTAACTCTGAATAAATCTAACATGTTGAACGGCATTGTCTTAGATAGCGCAACCTAAGCCAAAATAATTGGGCCCAATTATATCCAGCATAACCAAACGGAAGCTAGTAGTCAGACCAAAGCTAGTGCAATTTAAACTAAAATTATTTGATCTCGTCAAATTTAGTACAATTCAAACTAAGCCAGTACAGTCTAACTTAAATATAGGAGCACAACTTGACATAAGCTATAGCACAACCAAACAAGATTAAACCTGAGCGTACTAGCCAACCGATGCAAAGTTAGCTCAACCTTATTTAGGCTGGCTCAACCTTTAACTTGATAATAGCTAACACAACCTAACTTAACCTAGTCATACCAAAACAACAACCTTATCTAAATTTACTTGCTTAAACGCAGCACAACTTAATCGAACCTACCAATGCACAAATTTCCTAAAGTGTTCATTCAAAGTGGAACATGTCACAGAATTAAAACTAGGGTCGCGGGACAGATGTGTCACTAGAAGATATGCGCTCTCTTCGTCGGTCTTTTTTTCTTTTTTTTAAGAGAAACATGGAATACCAGGACTACGAACAACACAGATGTGTCGCTTGAGAAGACACATCTTCGTCAGTCAATAAAACCAATACAACTCAAGTACTACGGACAACGCTTAATAAGCATTATCTTGAAGATTCGCATCATTTTCATCTGCTATTAGCAAATATTACAATATCGGGACTGCGAAAGAAAAAAGTAAATTAGTCACGTAAAGAATCGAGCGCGACTGCCTGCGTCTTTCCGCGTCCCAAAAACTGCGACCCAGGACTGCAGACAGGTTTGACAATTTTCGCTTCGCATCAAAGAACTACAACACCAGGAATTCGGACAACACAGACGCGTCACACGAAGAAGCGCATCCTCCTCACCTTTGCTCTGCAAATAATGCAACACCAGGAGTGTCTCCGGACAACACAGATGTGGCGCTTGAAGTAGCGCATTCTCCTGAGCTTCCCCGATCACAGCCGGGACACAAAGTGTCTTTTTTTTCCTTCGTACTCGGTAGACTTCCATCATTCTCGCTAAGCCGTTACCTTTAGCGCGTTTATTTTTGGGCGAGCGTTTTTTGAACATTAGTATGATGGCCCGAGCGATTTATTTCAAGCGCTGCGATGGTAAAGTGGCGCGGAAGCGGCTCGGGAGCGCGGCTTCGCTGCTACGGCTGCGCGCAACGACGCGGACAGACTTTCTGTCCAACTTTTGTTGATGCGAGGGCCACGCCTCTACCAGCATACGAAACTACGCTGTTTGGAGTAGCTACCTTTACCACAGAACCAGAACACCTTCATGATTCTCAATCATATGCAATCAGCTCAGTTAAAGGGATACTGCGACATACACGCCTCTGCCAACACGAAACAATACGCATGAGATGTGCTTGTTATTCCAAGTCACTAATATCGCCGTTGAACAATTACACCTTCATTATTTTCAATTGGGCTATACGCACTCAGCTAGGACCAACAGCTGTTTATATGAGATTCACGCTGAAACTTTACGAGTGTATAATACTTTTAAGTTACTATAGTTAACATATTGAGCCTCTACACCATTCATTTTTTCCAAAAGAGTTACAAGCTAAAGTAAGTACAAAACCTAAACCGATATGTGAAATTCCAAGCGTACGTCTATTGTCATCTTAGTATTTTTAGAATCACACCATTACCCCTCCGTTGTTCACAATTATATGTACACAATCAGCTAATACTATGATGGAATCCTAGTGCCGCGCTGCTGTCCAGACTTGTTATACCTGCATACGTATAGTGTTTTCATAGGTTATCATGTTTCGTATAACAAATTTATGTATCCCAACTACATAGAATCAACTCAGATAATCAGACAAAAAAAGAACATTCATAACGATTTGTGCAATATCTGACTAGACGATAATACACTATTAGTTTCTTGCTTGTTTGTTTGCTTGGTCTCTCCATTTCGATGAGAAGCATTAGATTGGAGAAAAATAATCTTTTAAACGGCAAGGGGGCAGTTGCCAAGTTTTTGACATCTACGCTTGAAGGCGTCTGAAGTCGTATCCGGGAAAAAGTCCTTAAAGGAAAAAAGCCACCCGGAAAAAACCCACCTTGAAGTTATAATTAAGAGCTTGGTTCAGTTATTTTAAAGTAGTGTATTAAATTATACTGCATAACATTCTGCTCGGCAAAACTTTCCCTAGCATTTGTATGTGCGAACGTAGGCTATACGATTACCAGCTAGAAAAGGTTAGGTGAGGAAATGAATATCAAGATTGGTTAGGTCAAGCCAGGGTTATGTTAGAAGAAATTTGGTTAGGCGTTTCAGAATAGGTTGGATTTGATTAGGTGTAGTTAGGTTAGACTAGGCTAGGTTAGACTCGATTAGAAGAAATTAAATTAGGTAAGGTAGGTGTGTTTAAGTAAAAATACAGTAGGTGAGCTTAGTACAATTTAATTGATATATTTTAATGTGCCTACTCCAAGTAACTCACCAGAGGTAATAAATGTACGTGCATTAGGTGATACACGGGGGATTTTTTCCTACCGGAAGTTTCCGGTTGACTTATAGCCTCCCGGGGCTTTTTTCCTACACCCGTTTGAACCACTTCAAACTTGTATTTCCTTCAAGTTGTGAATTATTTTTTTCTCTTAGCTCAGAAAACTCGACCTGAGTAGAAAAACGAAGAGAAACTGAGAGAAAATTCGCTATTATACATCACGCGGGTGCTGTGATTGTCATATTAAAACGTGAGAGATATACCATAAGCCAGAACCTCGAAGAAGGGAAATGGAAAGGGAAATTTTGTTGAATTAATTGTTTGCACAGCGAAAGTCAGTAGCACACCAATAGGTGTCAGAGTGAATCGCATCATGGACTGTGCCTCCTTTCTGGGATTGGGACTCATATTAGTGTCCTAAATTCAATGGTAGCTGAACACCTTTCACGTGTATATACGAATTTGTGTTTGCTTGCTAAAAAGAAAATTTTATTCCCTGTATTAATTAGAGAACAATGTATTGAAGTTTCATCTATTACCCGTAGAATCTATTTGGGATATTCGGTCGGCCGTTAACTATAGCGTAGTCTATATTCATTCATATCCGTTCATTGTATTTACGTCATTATTACCTCAACCAAGGAGGTTATGTTTATTTACGTCATTTATTTACGTCATTTACGTCATTATTACCTCAACCAAGGAGGTTATATTTATGCCGTAGCTTGTTTGTTAGTTTGTTTGTCTATCTACCTCAACCAAGGAGGTTATGTTTATGCCGGAGTTTGTTTGTTTGTCTATCTGTAAGCAACACAACTCCAAAGTTATGGACGGATCGTTATGAAATCTGTAGGAACTTTGAAGAATGTCAGGAAGAACAGATAATAAATTTTGGTGGTGATCCCGCAGTCGTTTGTCTCCTTGTCCGTCTACCATTCTGTCTTTTATCATTGCGTTACTTGGCGGACATCTACGTTCTCGGAGTGCTGCTCTACTGATTAATATGAACCTAGTTTTCCCGTTGCGTTGGCAGCCACAGAGAGGAATAAATAAGGTATATACTGTATATAGTACGTCTATATAGGGAAACGTGAAATACATGCTGGGGGGTTTTCATGGACTGAATCAAAGCGCATGCGTGAAACAAGTGAGGAAAGGAAAAGAAGAAGAACAAAATACACCGCCAGGGGCAGTAAAGAACAGGAAGGGTGTCCAGTGAGGACATTGTGTGATCATCCCCGTCCGCATCCGTGTGATGTCGGAAGGCATATAACTTCATCCACGCCATAACACTCATCCGTTCATTTGTTCATGCATGCGTTCGTTCATTCCTTTTCTTCCTTTCCCTTCAGTTCATCTCAACTAGATCACTGAAACCGGCTAGTATCTAATACCGGCACCACACTAACCAGTCGCAGGTTCAATTGGCGATCGGACGTACATCTCGCACGTCGTCTCTACGCACGGTAAAAGCCGGCAGCCAAGATAACCAATCAAAAGTTCATCCTGCGCTCGCCTAATGTGGCGTAATATGCCCGTACGCTCATCACTATACTTCTGCAGGGCTGTCAGTCTGGACCCCCGCCCCAGAGCAGTAACCTGGCGTCCCCGAGCTTCGTCGAGTGTCACTGACGGCTACAGTGACAGTTGTGATATTATAAGGTTCGGTCGTAATTCACGGCTACCTGCCTCGGTACCCGAAGTTAATAGGTGCTCCTCGTGAAGGTTTGGCGTGCGGAAAATCTGAGTAATAAGCAAAAGGGTTGAGTAACGAACAAAAAATTTTCAGTATAGAACAATGAGTTCGAGTAATAAAGAAGAAGTATGAGTAATGAACAAATGGCTCGAATAATGATAAAAAGTTCGAGTAAGGAACAGACATTTGGATATTGAAGAAACACTGCGAATAACGAATAAAAATAGAGAAGAAGACAAAGAGTTTGACCAAGGAATAAAAAGTTTGAGACACGAATTTTCTAGAAAAATCAAGCAATGCATAAAAATTTTGAGTAACGATCAAAAACTTGAGCAACGAAAGACTTATGCACACTTTGTATTGCATTCGCGGGCAAGAGCTCTTACAGCCAGTTTTATGTTATTTTCGGAACAATTACTGATTCGTTCAAGTAGCAAGTTATTCGAGTAATGGGATTATGGGAATACCACTGCGTACATACTACCATCAGCATATGATCACTGCTCCTGATGCGGAAGAATGCATACAGCATCAAAATTCACCAAACATAATCAAAGTGTGTGCTTGTTCACGAAAGTAGGCAGGAAGTCACGAAGTTCCAGACAACGACAGTGACTAAATCAATTGCCAGCGCTAAAGTTATCATTTTGAAGAGAGAACGCATCTACAGTACCGGCAAGACTGACCAGCCGTCGCGTGACAGCTGCCAGTACGTACCTAAGAACGCGGACATGTGACTGTGCATGCGCCTCATCGACGTACGTCAGCGGTACGTCAGGTGACTGTCCATGCGCCTCATCGACGTACGTCAGCGGTACGTCAGCTACGTGAGTTTTGGCGATCGCCGCACGGTCTTGTGAGCACCAGCCTATGTGTCACGGATCTAGTTAAATGCAGTTCAAGGAAGATGCCCTAGCTGGTTGTGGTGAAGACTTTTGCTTTTGTGAATGTTGACACGTAGGCGAGTCAAGTATATCAGTTTTTAATATGAAATGAATAATGAACTACATTCATGATGAGCAGATGAGGTGATACAAATACACTTGAATGCACCGTACGACTCCCTGATTACTATGTCCCGAAAAATAATATGTACTGATGCAGCCCTTCTTTCATCTCACTTGCAAAAATCATTACAAAGAAAAATCATGGTTTAGCATTTAAACGTTATTGGGAAAAATTTAAACAGTGGCAATGCCAAGCGTTAATTCTCATTTCAACGATGACTTATTTCTGCTATTTAATAATCAACTTACAATATCCAACGAATGAAATTTGTAGCACCATAGTTAAGGTGAAAAAGAAGTAACAATATACTGAAATATGGAAGAGAAGTCAGTACCAGTAGCCAAATGGCAATATAACGCGCAATATGGGGAAGAGGGAGGCGGAAATTGCTACTTACAATTAATTGGTGAACATAAGCTCGCAAGTGTTGCTAAAAAAGCCAAAGTCACGAACGCAAACCCAAATGATTCAAGATTCCCGATGTACATTTGGGGGACATGCAATAAGTTTTAAAATTCACAAGAATAAACAAAATTAGCAAATTTTCCAAGATCCCAGTTAATATTTTCTGGAATGCAACTGTTTGTAATCCTATGTCCTTAAAGGAAATTTCAATGTGCACTTCAGTCGATTGTTTTGCCCTATTCTTTAGCTACGTTGCTGGCTGCTGGCTCTCCTAATGGTGACTAACTGCGACCCAGCGGAAGAAATCCAACATCGTAACTCCACACCCGAGAGGTGATATGAACAACGTCGCCTGGACTCCGTCCGAAGACCCATGAGGCATAACATCCACAAAGCACGTAATATTATTTTCCTCAGGTAACCTGCTGCAAGAAAAAATAAATAAATTTGGTATACCTTAGTTCTGTTATGAAAAGAAATTTCAGACTACAACCGGTAACATATGTCTATTTGCAGATATCAATTAAGTAATAACAAAACTTTGAAAAATAATTTTCAGAATTCGATTGGCCACAAAGTTTTGCTCCACGTTTCTATTACGTGAACGAATTCTAAAACCAAAAATGTGACAGAAGCGATAGGTCGTAAAAATCAGCTTCGGATCCATGTAACATAACATAAATTCCAAAACTCAATACTGAACAAACATTTTCTCATAATCTCAATTACGCGACCGGGTGCAGAGATTCCGGAAGGCAATCATAAGCTTGTTCTGTGGTCAACTTTGATTACGATGAGTCATACAAGCCTTAGTTATAGTTATCTCATTCTGCCATAGCGCCGCCCCCGTATTCAACATCTCAAATGGAACTCTTCCTGCGTGAAAGGCGGATGAATTGACGACACAAAAGGTTGAATTACCAGGGGCTCTTGTGACAACGCTTAGCGAAAGTGGGCTTCACACGATAGCCAAACGACTGTGTTCTCTAGGTCAACCGCCCTAGTAAACACAGGCGTGCGTCTACCAAACGAGTTACTGAAATATTAACCGTCAAGTCAGGCTGATCAGCAAGCGTCATTTATAAAGTTACAAATACATCTGCAAATTGGAACCGAATTATAACTCAGAAAGCTATCCACTTTGTTGCTGTTTACATGGGCACGTATTGCGACGCTGAGTTCAGAGAACACCATCATTTCACTTTCGTGTGGACTCGCCTTACTACCGAGATTCACTCACGTTTGTTTAAAGTTTACTGATTAAATTTACCCCAAGATGAGCAACGGCTCAAATGGGAGAGTCATTGTCTAGCAACATAGCCCTACACTGTGGAAAGTACTATATATATGTAGTACACTATAGTTAGTCGCAGTTCCGCCTGCTTTACGTCACAGTGAGTCAAGTAAAGTAAGCACGGCAAATAATAACAACAAAGCTACAGCAATGCGCTCAATAATGCTTATATATTAGCTCCGGTCATACCACAGCGCGTACTAAGAAAATGCTAACTGACGAGTTCAGTGCAACTCCTGCCTTCTTTAGCCACAATCTGCCATACACAGCGCGTTCAGTAACGGGTTCAGTCATACTCATACCAGCCTAAGTCATGCCGCAGCGGGTGCTAACAACAACGTTCAGTAACGGGCTCAGTCATACTCATACCAGCCTGAGCCATGCATGCCGCAGCGCGTGCTGACACCAAGTCTGAACACCAGGGCAGGCACCAGCCATATCAGCGCCACTGGTCAGCCCTAATTACGCCACACACAAATAGCAGAACATGAAAGCAGTTGCCACTCTCTTCATCATTCCGAAGCCACCGACACTCTGCATGCGCTCAGTGTTTGGATAAGCGCTCGCTCTCTTTTCGCGCAAGTAATTATGCCCCGAAATGTGTGCAACACAAGAGCAGAACTGCGCTTTTGCGCTCCGAAACTGCGGTGCAGGGCAGTGCCTCAGGATGTGTGGTTGTACTTAAAATAAAGATAATAATTAGTTCACTAGCGGAACCCGTGGAATTCCACGGTTGAATAAAGACTATACTTTCCAATATGAACCAACCCACGCTACACTATTGCAATATACCTCAGTTAACCTAATACAGCTCTTATAACGTAGCCCACCCCGTCTGAGTAAACGTCCGTCGCCTATCGCTGACGGGCTCATTCCAACTCAACAATGTCTGTCTATCCAAGCATAATTAAGTCGTATAAGCTAACGTAACCGGTAGAAATTCACCTATTAGTTAATGCTCCCACTTCATAAGATGTAGCCATCTAAACAATACGATACTATAACGCACCTAACTTAACACAGCTCCTCTAACCTAACCTACAACATAAATAACGCCTGTCACTTAATCCTGACGAAATCAGTCTTACGAAACATGGGAACGTTACTTCCTACCCTTCTGATTACGCTGCGGTGGGTGTAGCTGGAACCCCTTAGAAATTCCACAGAACAGAAGCAATGTTCTTCAGTGATATCTCAGTTCCGTATCATCCGAAATTTCCCCTATCTAATACTGAAAGAACCTGTGGAAATGCTACAAACAAAAGAATTGTTCTTTAATTATGATACCCTCGGACCAGTATGACCCATACAAGGTTAAAAATGTCCCGAGTCTGGCCGTGAAGCGTCTACCCTAGACCTGCGTGCCGCATAGAAGCTGAAATATGAACTTAACTAATTCTTCCTTTGATCCCTTCCCGGGTCGTATCCAGAGTACCTCGGGACACTCTAATTTCCTTCTATCTATTAAAGACGAGCGTGACACACACGGTTAGGGAATGTTTTCACTCACCTTATTTAATTTGAGGTAGCACTTCTAACTTAATCCACACCGTCTGAACTAACATCCGCTTCTTAACCCTGTCTATCGTTAGGCATTCCGACTCTAACGTGAAGCGTGGGTGCCCCGTGAGAATTCGACGATTTGTTAATGCTCTCACTTTATAAAATGTATCGCTCATTTGTTCTCTCAGCAGAGAATTCGCACTTATGTCTTGTAAAAACATAACAACACGACGGTATAAGTACTACTTGCAATGTTCTCCTTTTATTTGCACACATTTTTTTACAGCTCCCCTATTAATACTGAAGAAAAAGATTCCAAGGTACTCAACTTTTTTTTCGCCTTTTGAAATCTGAATTTTCTCCTATCTTATTAGTTCTATTTTTCCCCTATGATTATGACTTCTTTTTCTAACGTTGGTACCCAACTTTTTTTTTTCGCCGAAAAAAAATTGCAAGGTACCCCACTTTTTTTTACATTTTGAAATCTGAATTTTCTCCTATCTTATTCCCATAGAGCGTGACAGGAAAGATATAAATAAATATATAAATAAAAACACGACGTGAATTATTATATAGTACTGATAGATATTTACCCAGCATCACGCAGCACGAACTGGGATTGAGCTTTTAAGCCAATTCAAGAGTGATCGGTTGGCGACTAACGCCTGTAAAGCAACCAGTATTCTAAACTGAAAGCTCAAATTTGCAGTTCAGGACCAGATAAAGCTAATATAAAAATGGGATGATGGAAGACATGTTTTCTTGACATTGGCCATGGCATCATGAATGCAAGCACATTTACTTTACTAGTGAAATTATTTAAACGGTTTCCTAAACACTCACCACGGTATTATAAAATGAAGCAAGTGCGATTTTTCCACTTTGCCTACAACTTCATTCAAATATGAGAGCATCAGTCGTTATTCACTTAAGTCTAAAACCTTACACGGTAGTGCTTGTTATACCGAAATTTTTATTATGATCTAATGTATTTCGAAGATGCTTGTATTTTGTTAAGTAGGATATAACTAAGATACATTTCGCTTCGACTAATTTATAAATTCTTTGCAGGCTTTTTCTTGATTTATGACTGAATCACAAGCTCAAAATAAATGGAATTATTCTATTCAAAGTTTAGAAACATTTTCTTTTAATTTCATCTCTCTTCATTTCGCAAATTAAAAAAAAAATAAGGTATTGTAATACGAACAGAGTTGCATTCTTCCTATATTTTCCTAACTTCAGCAGAAAACGATCCTGCACAGCATGATCCTTGAGCGTTCCAAGTCCGTCACTCATATAAACATTCGTCAAGTTAGTATGAACATTTGCAACACACACTTGCTATAACACTCTTATTGCAACAGCTTGCATTTCTAGAGTCACCTTGAAGCATTATAGACGATACACTAGACAAGATCGGTGCATGCACTAGTACAAACAACAGGAAGCGATGCTGAGCAACTCGCTCGTCGTATTGACACGTGAAACTTTCATGGTCTGACGGGGCCTGACAGGTTGGACCCCTGGAAATATCCACGGTAGTAAACAAATATTACCAAGTTTTATGTTATACTAAACTATCTGTGATCCGTTGGATCATCATCACCATCTTTTTTCCTTTCGATAATGTCGGGTGCATTTAGCTGGTCATAGACCGCGCACTATTTCTCCCTGCTCACTCCTGCTCGTACGGGTCACCATCACCAGCATCTTCCTTTGAAAGGTACTTCAACACTCTGCCCCCAGACTAAGGCAGACACAGACTGGCAGTTCTTCAGTAATTTTGCAAGAAAATATTAGCTGAATGATGACATCACGGTCTTCATTTTGTTGTTCTATCTCTTACTGATGAAAAGCGTGACAGAAAAGGTAGGTACGTAGGTAGGTACTAGTGTATTAATATATAAACTAGCTGGACCCGTGAAAATTTTCACGGTTTACCAACTTTATTTTGAGTGTTTGGAAAATTTCCTTCTACCGGTATGCTTGTTGTTGGATTTTAATGTAATTAGTTGCACATCTAAT
>LQNS02015105.1:14341925-14369882 GCA_001587735.2 Parhyale hawaiensis
AGAACTGCATTCATTTCCAATAACGCATAAACAATTAAAAAGACCTGGCCTGTGGCCGAGAGATAAGTCATCAGCCGTATCACAGATACGCCAGCTTCCCGAACTGAATAAAGCTCGAATTTCCTTCTATCTTTTAATGATGGAAGAGCGTGACACAAAAAGTAAGTAGGTAGGTAGGTAGGTACGTACTAGCGTATTAATATATAGATTTAAACTCGGTGGAATAGATACGATAGCGTTAACGCCATGCGAGCCGCGCATCCTCGCATTACGTTGTTACCAAAGATGTATGGAGTGCCTCAGGCATAACCGTGTCACGTCCATTGCTGACGTACACATGCATCACGTTACATCACCACACACTTATGTAAGCATTCATATTACAAGAACCTGCATTACTAAAGTGACCGCCAATCTTCAGGAACATACATACACTAAGCAAGATCCGCAAGCGTGCTAACTACGTCAGTGACACACATACAGCACGTTAATACGAACAAATGAGACGTGCGCACATCAGCGATACGTTAGAGCTCACACGTAGACGGGTCACTCATCATGGCGGTGACGGGTAGTTGGCTTCGGCCGCAGTTTTTTCTTCCTTTGTAAGTCAGCGAACGCATACGGGAGCACCTGAGGCCACGCACACGATGTACGTTACCTGTACTGATGTACGTTGACCTGTACTAATGTACGGTGTGCATATGCGCCCTAGTGTACTTCCATGTTACCGCGTGAAGCTGACGCGAGCAAATTAATAAGGGTACCGGTATATAGTATATGTATATAAGGCCTGCCAGATACTTAGGTATAAAATAGATATGTGTGCCTATTAGATATGTAGGTTAGACACCTATTCTAGCTAAGTCAAACCTATCCTCACGTGTTTATTTCTCAACTTACCAAACCCTACATAACGAAACCTGGCGTAACACATATTATTTAGGACCCTACCAAGCGAACTTAATGAATAAGTTGTCCATAAGTGATGAAGACAACTGTGCGTTGGTGTACTGATAAGTTAGAGTACAAGATCGATTAGAGTGCTAACAAACCAATTGAATAGACTGGTAATCGAAAACCGCAATGTTGCTTAGTATATGTTAACCTACAAGTAAGTTATATTGGGAGACCGATTGGAGGTCGCGATTTGGTGGACAGGACATAAAAAATAGTAATGTTTACCGTAAATCATCGTGCTTATGCTTGCCGTGCAAAATTCATTATAATATTACTAACGAATTAGAGGAATTGGTTGTGATAAAATAAAAAAAAAAGAGTAATGTCTAACATTACAACAAGTCAGAAGTCTGTGAATAACATACGACACTCCAAATCATACAACACATTCACTTAATCTTTTCCTTCTTCGGTTCAAAAATGGTATCATCAGATAGTATCGGCATCAACACAGATAAAAGTGACATAGAGTGTTGGCGAAACCCATGCGGTGCAAAAATTAATTAAACTATATTACAAATCCATGAAAAAATAGACACCATGAAGCAATAACGAAATCTAACCCATATGTGATTTAATACTGTCACAACCTAAGCTACAATGCATTTAAACAGACTCTATACTAAGTCATTAAACAATATGCACCATGAAGCAGCAATGATCACCCAAGACAACCCACTTATGACATAGAGCTGTCGCAACCCAAGCTGCGATAAATTTAATTGAACAATACGAATAAACTAAAAATATACCCACAGCGAAGCAGCAATGATCACCAGCAACAGCAGCCCATAAGTGACATAGCGTTGCCGAAACCCAAGCCGCAACAAATGTCAGCAGTAACGAACACAACGGCTGCCCGCTCGCGCACGCGTTGATTATAAAAATAAACGGAGCTCTTATTTAAAGACCTGAGAAGGTCGCATCGTACGTACAGCCAGACTATGAGAATATTAGACAGCGCCGCCACCTTGTCCTCTGCTGGCCTATAGGAAATTCTGCCTGTATTTTGTGCGTCGTTATCTCTATGCAACAGTTGTTGAAAACTGATGCCCCTATTAAAAACAGAATTTTTTAGAAAGGCTTACAGCTAAGTAATGATTATTATAAAAGTATACTGCGTTTTCGTTGTAGCATCTTTAACGATTGAAAAGAAAATAATGAAATAATGAATATAATATTAATAATAATAATGAATGACCACCAGGTCCCGTGTAACCGGGATGCTATAAAATTACGAAAGTGTGCTATCTTCACCAATATCACCAATATATTTATCAACGTAAAATCATGAATCGCTGGTATAGCACAGCACCAGGTGCAGTATCCAACACTAGCCTACCTATTTTATCATAAGCCATGCTGTAACATTAACCAACACTCGGTCCAAGAGGACAATTATGAAACCGCCACCACGCTTCATGGTCTAGCTAGGTGAATAATTAATGTTGTTATTTGCAGCTGGCTTCACCTCTTCATACACAGCCTTCTTACACCAAGTCTAAGAAAATAATGATAACATAAATAATAACAAGTCTCAAAAATACGCTTCATCTGCTCTGATACCAGAACCGCCTTTGAGAAAAAAAATATACTGTGACATTCTGCAGCAATGCAGCAATAGTGAGTGTATATATAAATTACAAATTAATAGTCACACTCGCACCTCGAGTTCTCCAGGAAGGCAGCTTGCAGTCTGACCATTTCTTTGGATTAGATAAATACAGTGTAGGCAGTTCGAGGGTCGAACCAGGGATCTTATATATATAAAGTTAGTGTATATTTCTCGATTCATTATGGATCGAAAGTGGTATAAGGCTTTATGGATATCATATTGCCCATATAGGTATACATCACTTGATAAATATTTTCACACTATAGCACCATTTTAACGATTCAAAATTGATCTGAATTATTCAAAGTACAATAAGACTGACCTGTTCAAGAACAAACTAATTGTTTATCAAGCTAAATCATTTATATACACGCGCTGAGCCATTCTCCGCTGACTGCTGAAAGAATGACTTGTTTATTCGTAGAGGTAAATGACGGTAACTATTATAATTGAGTCAGACATACACCAACAGTAGAACTCTAAACCATTGACCACTCAGTCCCAAACGATATATACATATAAGGTCCCTGAAGAAGAAAAACCATTCAACACATACGGTCGCACAGAGTCATAATTCACTTCATACAGAAGTCGCTACATACAGATGGAACTATTCGTTTTCGCTGTGGCTTCTCTATAAATCAGAACATCACTTGCACTTAATTGTGTCTGTCAACATAATGACAGACCCGCTGTTCAATTCTTCTCAATAAAATTTCATCCAACTTAACAACATACTTCGGAGCACAAGACAGGCACATCAGCAAAATGCCACAATAAAAATAAGTACAGCACATGTAGTGCACTCACTGCCAAGCTGTCACAGTTTTGCCCACCTGAACCTGACATTTCACCGAACCAACCATGCAGTGCGGAGTTCCCAGAAGAAGCTGCGAAGTAGCAAAATCAGGCGCAGCGAGATAACAATGTCAATACTGTTATTAGTGCACTTACTCTCGGATTTATTGGTATTATTAGCAGTATAAGTATAAAGTGTCTTATACCAACATTACCGCTTTTTTTATCGGGTGGAAGATGACATTAAATAATTTTAGGAGCATGAGGCATCAAAACATTAAGACACACTGAGTTACTGCTAATCAAACAACAGTGATGTCCGTTCCGAGAAAATATAGCAAAAACAAATGCTGGATTGCAAGCCTCGCTGCCTCACGTCTGGAACACAATGCTTGCTTTCTTCTTGTACGCTTGTTCATGCAAGGCACACAAAGTAAAACACAGAAAGAAGCATATACGTATACGAGGCAGAGTAAGTTTCTAGAAAAGAACTAGCAACAAACACATGAAAACACGTCCCACAGTGCCCCATGCTTGTAAACGGAGTTTACTTGACTATGAGTTTAGTAAAATACCAATGATAATCAACTAAACTGTGTATAAGTTAATCAACATTCGTTCCCAAAGCAGATCTGGCCACATACAAATTAGCTGTCACAAGGTATTGGCGTCAATCAAGTTCGTTTTCCCATGCTCTGTATTACGACGCACATGCAAAGAAGTAGCAACAAAGCCTTGACGTCAACTTAGTTTTTTCCAAAATTGTAGCATTAATCTATAGATACAAACAAGCCCCCACCGCTGCCAAAATGTGGCATATGTGCATGCAATGAAGCCAGCACGTGGCCCTGACGTCAAACAAGTTTGTTCGAAAATTTTAGTCGCATTTTCATTAAAACAATCTCGCACGATAGTCCCCGGACGTTAGCAAGTTTGCTTTCAAATGTAGCAACGTAAACAAGAAACTGATAAAGCCAGCGCCTAGTCCTGACGTCAACCCAGTATACTCGAAACATTGAAGCATATACAAATACAAACAAGCCACAATGATAATGTCCTGACGTTAACCAAGTTCACTTGTGCATGGCGTTTGCCGCGCGTACGACGTACAACAATTAATAAAGTTTGTTCTTATGGGGCAGGCAGCGGGAGCACCTCGCCGCAAGAAATATAGTGCAGACAGTGACACGATGCGAACGTTTGTAGCGGTACGTACAGAGAAAGAGAGAGAGAGAGAGGGACGCCTTGCAGCCGAGCCAAATTATTCTCAACAGTAAAACAAAGCATCATTTTCTTACCAACGGTGAGCTACTCGAGCACCTCACCAACGTCACATCATCTCAAATGAGCCCGCAATTGGGTAAAAATATTGCACAAAGCTGAGATACGTCACCGGTCTGGTGCTATCAGAGTTTTGGGCCGCCCCATGCAGTAGCTGCTCCACGGGATTAGGTGATGGGGCAGCCAAAAATTCTGTACGAGTAGCTACCCTTCTCCGTGTGCGGGAGAATTGGAGGATTGATTTGTCAAGGACGGTAGTACCGAAAATAAGAAGGAAAGATTAATATTATTCTTATGACGGTTATAACACTTGCGCAGTGATTGAAATTAAGAGTTAATGCGACTCTTAATGGGATGGACTATTATATAATCAAATTAAGATGTCATGAGTTATGGAATTAGACCTTCGGTTGCACGAAGTACCGCCCAGTCTGGTACGAACAGACATCGGCACGAGTTTCAAAATATAGCTGTGAGAATAACATTGGCAGATGTGTGATAAAAAACTTGTACGTCATAAAAATATTGAAAATATACAACATTCTTTTCCTTAATTAAACCACTTGTGACTGGCATATTCGTTTGCTTATACATGTAATACACACAATACGTATAACCTAGCAAAAAACATGAAGAATAAATGAAACGTGGATGCTGTAAAAGTTGAATAACAATAACGCTGACCACACCCAAACCATGATCAGCACGGTGGCATACTATGTCACTTATCTAGGTCCGGTACTTTATTTTTCTTAATAACTTATGTGAATTGAGTCTGACGAATATCAGGCCAACATCGTCGAGTAGGGTGACATGCTACGTTTACCTAAGTCCAGTCTAGTGACATACTGTATTATTATTAATATTCTGTACGCTATAGTGTAAAGACATATTTTGCCATGAAAATCATTAATACTCTGTTAATAATGAATAGTTTGCTGATACATGACATCACGCGGAGTTAAATAGTGTATGTATCAATAATATTCTGTTTATCGGAACCGAGCGAAGTACTACGACGACGATGACGAACATCGGCAGTATACAAACGTGTATTTGACACTCAGCCATATATACACGGCACTTACTATTATAGCTAGTAAGTGGAACACTTAGTGTAAGCATATTGTTTACTATGCACAGGTAGGCATGCCTGTCAATCTATTGCCTAATGCTATGGTGTTCTCAATTGATAAGTATATAGATATTTATAATTATCATCCGTCTCGATAGGATTTCGTTATTGAGCCGACAGAGTCAGGATATTTAAAATGTCAAAGTTACCGCTTGAAGTAGCTGCTGTGGTGCCCTGAAGAACCTACGTCCATGTAGCGCGTTCACGAAAGAAACAAAAAGTTGAGAAAAAACGTTGGCAGAAGAAGGGCGTGAGCGCAGGACCTCGCGTAAATATATGCTCTGCGCTCACGCTCGCCACGCGCGTGTCCGCGAGCCCAAGAGCTGTGCTCGTTTATGCCAGGATGAAATATTAGGCCGCCCGTGGCCGTACAAAACTGATGGCAGGTTTTGCGAAACACGGTAAATCACAACCAAGGGTTCAGCTTTGCAGCCTCGGCGAAAATGTGACGTCCACGCGGGCCAACTCGAATTTTGTCTTCAGTTGCAACAACGGCTTTTTGCCGCGACATTGGCCTAGTTTACGGCCCATAGTGCAGCGCTAATTCTCTTGAAATCTGCATCGGTTTTTTCAAGTGACTATGCATTCTACATGGCAAGCTTAAGAAAAGGAGAGAAGAAATCAAATAAGACACGAATAGATGGAGCAAACTGTACTGAATGTTTCGAATTTCTCCCCGTTTCGTTTGCTTGTGTGCTAGAGTGCAAAAGAACCAGCGGCTCTTGTCAAAAATCACAAGACAACTAAAACTATCGAGTAGTTTGGGTTAAGTAAATTTTACAGTACTATGAGGAAAAAATGAATTAGAATGCACGTACATTTTGAAAAATTATGGGATGTATTGTATGTTCTTTGCGGTACTCCACTGAAAGAAATGGTTTGATGATAAAGAGACAGAAAGACAGAGAGAGAAAGGCGCGAATAAAGAAAAGTACGATTACGAAAAACAAAAATAGTGGGCAATGGTAACATCTGATACGTCCCTTCACGACGTGTGGTAAACATCCACAAATCTGGTAGACCGCAGAGATAGAAAGGCTCAAATACTGACAGGTACAGTAGGAAAAACATACAAAAAAGCATCTAGCTTAGACAGTGAATATTTTCCTTGGAGCATGTAGTAAGAATGCTCGAAACAGGTAAATTGAAGAAAAAATATAAAAAACGTCTAGGGTGTATACGGTACTTCAGTTCCTAGACGCTTTATAGCTCAAAATTCGAACCGTTCTAAGCAGTGCATTACTTACAAAAATTTAGATTTTACACGCACTGTACATAGCTAACTTTTTTACCGTCCAACACTCCTATTTCAGGGGGAAAATCGCTGATTTAAATTTCTGCAACGTTGCAAAGAGTATCCAATATCCTTTTATTGTCTTAGGATTTACCCTATTAAGACGTTCTCCTCCGTAGGAAAACATCAAGACAAAGAAACCTTGCAACAGAGCCTTGTTATATAGGGTTAAGACAAGTACCTACTACAAATACCTACGAGGCGCAGCGCCCATAAGAAAGCGGCAGAGAAGGACGAATAGAGAAGAAAGGTGTAAGGCACATATAGGGGCGGCTTGGCATCATTTGGCACTTGTAGTAAGCACCGTGACGTCATCAGGTGAACACGTGACATTGCAAGAGCACCGTACCTGGTGGCTCGCTGGCACCAATGAACGCCCCTGTTGCCCCACCACTCGACTGCTCTTTCTTTCTTTATGACAAAAGTGACACAAACTGCTGCTCTTTATGTAGTACTTCAAGACTTGTTGGGAGATGAAAGCAGGCAGGATTTCTGTATAGTTTGTAGCCGACCACAGAGGATGTGTTAGGTTATGTTAAGTCAGGTTAGTTAAAAAATAGGTTAGGATAGGTTTGGATCAGCTAGAATTGGTGACTAATATTATTCATATGCACACATATTACACAACCAGAATCTCAGGTTAGCTACAGGTAATGAAAGATTTTTATTAACGTATTTTGCTGGAGCAGAGCAAGGAAACCCTCGCACTGTATCTCTTCACTGCGCAAAAAGAGGTTTGAGACAAAAAGGTTACTCAAGTCATTTGCTAAATGTACATAAGAGAACCTTCCACCGGAATATTTCATTACGTAACCGAAAATGTGAGTTAGAGAAAAATTACTTGGTGACTATAAAAAAACCTGAACCTTCCGAAAAGAAAATCTCTTCGTGATACGAAAACCAAATGAGTATGACAGAGAAACATTATTTGAACTCTTTTTCTTTCTTATTGCATGCTGCTTCATTTATATTATTTTATTTTAGCCATAAAATTAAGGTTCTGTAAGAAGGTGCAAGTAATTAATATTATTATTACTGTTCCATAAAACCCAATATCAGCTTCTGCATCTGCACGCATGTGGGATGTTCTCATGCCATATTTGTTGACATTATGGTGACATTCTGCCATTCCAGTTCAACGAATATCACCTTGAATATCAAAGATTGGCTATATAATCATCAACAACAAGATGTGTTTGGAGATTACACTAGCAGTTATATAACTATGTATAGTTGGGTGCAAATCTGCACTGATTAGCATGGAAAGTGGATTTCAAGAAAATCGGCATTACTTTCTTTATAGGTAAAAGAGCTTCTACATCAAAGCAACATCTTAATACGATAAACTCCACTAAATGCCACAGGATAATCAGCGTCAAACACGGTGAGAAATACATGACTACTGAATAAAGAACAGACGACAACAGTGCATTGATTGCTATTGCAAGATTAGCAAAAAAATAAAGAAAAATATTCTCACCAGTAAAGGGCTTAATGTCAGAAAAAATCAGCATCATTAATATACTCATGGATCTCCTACATACATGGAGCTAAGCAGCACGGAAACTTATTACATTCCGTATGAGAAAATTGACAAAATCTGCATCAACTATGCTGAGCAGGGATATCTTACAAATATAAGTTACGATGATAGTTTACTATTTGCTGGGGAAAACTACAGTCTTCGTAAAAGCAAAAAAAAAAAATGGAGGAGGCCTTTGATCTTTACGGCCCTTCCTTGCTTTTATGGCTGAGCCACAAATGGTCGCAAACGCCCAGTTCAACATTAGAGTATTAAACGTCACGGGAAGACCAACCTCAGGCAAGATGTGACGTATACTCCAATACAGCAGCATCCTGCGGCGGCAGTTTCTTTAATAGTTTACAGCAACTTCAATATTCAAAATAAAGTATGAAAACATCCTGTGCCTATTCCATAATGCAAATTAAGGATTCTTATGAATTAGATACTACTGAAATATCTATTTCAATAAGGTACGCAGCGATCATCCACAAAATAGAAAATACAAATAGCGAATACTTTATTAAATACGGACAGAGCATCTGCAGCAAAACAGGTGCGCAACGATCTCCAACAATGTAAAAGGCTCTTCTACTAAAAACTACCGCAGACTAAGAGCAGCAAGAGCTGACAGGTTCTTGGAGGCGGAATTTAGAGGCAGGTAAGCCGGCCAAATAATAGCACGCTACCACAACCCTACACTGCTCCGTGTCTTATGATTGAGCTTTAAAAAATGACACAGGCCTCAGGAACACGCTGCTTAGGCTTCACATTAAAATCCAGGCAAACGTCCAGAAAAAGTCTAGGCAAAAACGGACTACAGTCTAGAGTCGGAGGGAGAAAGAGATGCCCTGGAGGGACAGAGTACCGCCACGCAGAGACAGGCTCTTCTGACTGTGAATTCGTCTCAACGCGCCTCCTATCTCTTATAGTTAAATGGGTGAAAATCTAGCGAATATTTTCTTTTAATTTCCATAAAAATCTTCTGGCCTCTCAATAAGCGTTGTATACTGCAGTCGTGCAGGTCAAAATCTACTGAATATTTTTTTGCGTTTATATATATATACATAAACCTCTCAAGACGATGCATGGTCGAATGAATTTCGTTTAGCGATTTGCGATGACAAAAAAAAAACAATGTTAAATATCGACGGTGGGTGGCTGTCGATGAAGTTCGTATTTATCTATAAGTAGGTTAGCATAAAAAATCCATAGAGGGTACGCATATTATAGAGGGCTAAAGGCTCCTTAACCTCCTAAAATATGCGTATGTCCCCTAAAATTTATGGTGTTTTTGTTTAGATATATATTGCAAATAGTGCAACATGCACACGTACATACTCCAGGGGCTACGCCTCCCCCCCCCCCCTCTATCTCTCAATCGCAGTGACACTACTATTGAAGCAATAATATCTTGAAACGAACGACGCTTGACTTCCTTCCAAAGCTCTGCGTACGTTCTTACTACACACATAAGGATATAATAAATACTACTTACGTCATTACGATGGAGATTTATACGACAAAATTATTATTATTATCTAATGCGAATTTCAAAACAGTAAAGTGATAAAACTCATTAGGATGAGACTGGCTTCTTCTGACTGTGCCTCGCATACACTTCACTACAGCAAAAGGTAGGTCAGACTCTGACACACTTGGTTTTTCCGTACGTTATAAATTTATATCAAATTCTTACCGCGACAGTAACGTCGTAAATATATACGTTAAAATCCAACCAAATCTATTTTTTATGTAAGCGTTAAAGTAAAAGTGAAGTCGTAAATATGTAAATATGAAGATGTGCACATTTAACGTAAAGATAGTAAGACGAAAACTGACATTTATACCTGATTACTAATCCTATTAATAAACTAGAGCACTCTGAGAGTGTATACCTCCGCCAACAAGACAGCGGTAACGAAAAATTTAAATCGGCTCTGAAACCATGATTTCCTTTGTATCAACACCAAAATCTGATCACTTGTGTCTTTTGATAATATTAACAGTGTCCTTAATATTCTTGGAGATCCGTACATAACTTTTTGAGTTATGCTGCTAACAAATATTTTAGCAAACATACGTCAAACACACACACGGACAAACCGATCATCACAAAAATTTAAACACTTATGTCTTTTAACATGACTAACAGTTTCTGAAAATTTCCTAAAAATCCATCCACAATTTTTAGTAATAGCGCTAACAAATATTTTAACAAACGTTAGTCAAACACACAAACGGACCTACCCACCATCACCAAAATTTAATCAATTATGTCTTTAAAAATTACTAACAATTCCTGACAATATCAGGAAGATCCATCCATAATTTTTTTAGTTATTGCGCTAAATAAAATAAAATTAAACACAGCGATAAACAAACGAACGAATAAACAGATCATCACAAAACTTTGATCATTTACTCCCTGAATTAAACCTAACAACTCATGTAAATTTCATGAAAATCTGTCCATTTCTTTCCAAGCTATGGCACTAACAAAAGAAAGGCAGACAAACAAACAAACGGTTGACAGATATTCACCAAAATTTAATCATCTGTTCCTTCTAACATACCTGACAATCCCTGTAAGTTTCGTCAAAATCGGTCCATAACTTTTTGAGTTATCTTGATGACAGACAAAGAGAAAGACAGACAGATAGAGAGACGGACAGACAAACCCGACGAAAACATAACCTCGTTGGCGGAGGTAAACATCTTTATGTTTAAGTTTCACTAGTTACATACTACATTAGCGGCTTTTTTCAATGTGCGATGAGACAACATTAGCGCACGGTGAAATGAGACAGAATATTGCAAATAATCTCTTAACCCCCTTCATACTTCGTGATTATGAAGTGGAAAAATTTGCAGTAGCTTTCTTAACATTTCTTTGATATATGTATAATATATTGTATATAATTTGTATCGTTACTGACACCGTTAGAATAACCAAGTTATTTTCTACAGCAAGTTGTGAGTCATTACCTTATAAAGTTCAAAACTTTTACCTGACCCAATTTTCCGTATACAAACTGCATAACCTATCGAAAAATGTCGGTAAACAAGAAATATAACTGCTGCGCAGCAGCAGACATCGGCTGTTTGTCTAAAGTTAGACGTTCGACAATAACTTACAGTTTTCAGCCGCGTCCCACGACCTTCCTTCACATATTGAAGGCCACTATCCCTATTTTTGGACGCCACTCTACATGCTCGAATAAACCTTAGATACGATGGAACCAATGGGCATTAGGAGATAAGCGCAATTATTATGTTTTCGGAAAACTTTTCGGTTTATTTTATGGCTAATGAGTGAAGAAAAACTTCCATTTCAATAATAATAATTCCATTTATCAAATTAAGATCCCCCAACGTGATCAATAAAAATGACGGCGCTCGTTTCCAAACATATGTGATTAGTCGTCTCCGTTGCATTGAACAAACACGATAGAAAAGAACTGTTTATATATGCAAAGAAAGCAGCTTTTAGCCGCCTAAAGCCCAGTTCCCACAACCGTCATTTCCCCTACGTTGAAGCAACGCAGTGTCCGGCTACGGTCTTGTGTCTGCTGAAACAGCATCAAAGTGTACCAATTTCTGATCAATATATAATTCACTCCAATTTGAAGAGAAATCCGTAACTTAACTAACAAAACGTGCTGCGCCAGCTAAAATGACGGATAAATTGTAGTAAAGCGTCCAGTACACACGCAGCTGCGTTTGCCTGGACACAGTGAAGCTGTATTATTATTATTTTACTATTTGACCTCCCACCCAAAGAAAAAATTCTT
Organism: Parhyale hawaiensis; assembly: GCA_001587735.2. NCBI lineage: Eukaryota > Metazoa > Arthropoda > Malacostraca > Amphipoda > Hyalidae > Parhyale > Parhyale hawaiensis. The sequence continues at coordinate 14,354,325 of LQNS02015105.1, forward strand.
CGTGCTCCCACCTCCCCAGGCTACGCCACTTTTAACACAATACGGTATATATGTATTTCTCTAAGCACACTGCTGTACATATGAAATTGGACTTGACATTATAAATAGATGTAGGGTAACATGTCTAGTACCCGTTCACCATGCTAGTAGCCGTCCACTTGGCACTTGGTCATTAAAGAACATTTAAGCTAAAAATGAGAAACGTCTCTGCTTGCAAACATAATACAGCAGAGATGTTTTTAGGGAAAGTCAATTTTATTTTCCGAAGAAAGGTGTCGAGGTATCTTGGGTTGGAATACTGAAAAAGTAAATCTTATATCCCTAAAAAATATGTAACAATTAATTTCACCTTCATAATATAATTATACAGTATATATATATATATACATATATATATATATATCGGGTGTTCTAACAGGGGTGCACACTAAAGAAAAAGTTGCCCAGACACTCAACTTTTCATTTTGGCCGTCATCGTTGCCATGACTATTACTTAAGACGTTTGAATGTTACGCTAAAACTAGATGTCATGATATCTTTTTAAACTAACTCAGAAATAGGATTTACGCTCAAAACTTGACTATTGCCGCTTGCCATAGCGTTACAAACAGTATGAGAAGCGACTCATGTTTTAGGTAGTCTGTTCGGTGGCATAGCAATATGCAAGTCAAAGAGTTGTACGCGTCAACTTTTGCGTTAGCGTGCGACCGCCATTGAAGACCCATCACAGATTGTAAGCAGCCTCGATCTCTACCTAATTCTAAAAAGACACGAAATTAGCACACAGTTCATATATAACAATGCAATATATGTTGAACAAATCTTCGCCTTATCTGCTGACCGCTATTGGAACTCCACTCGATTTACACCGCGTGATATTATTACAGAAGCCTGACTGGCTATTCAGCATATCTTGAAATAAAACGCAAAAGAACTGGGGCGATTTTTTCCGCAGCTCGCGCGCACAGTCGCCGCTCGATCGCAGCAGTTTCCCTGCAGTGCGCTTGCCGAGGGATACTTTAATTATTCCAGCGTTTCCCTTTCCCTTCACAGGAATATTTTACTCCCACTGATTATCTAATCAAAGCAATTAATTTCCGAGCGCGCACATTCCCTGCTGAAGAGAAGAAGAAGAGCAGCAACAGCAGCAGTTGCGCAATATGTAGGCAGGCGAGGTGCAACAAGCCGCGACTTGCTCCTCGATGCGCCAATCACGCCAAACGCGGTGAATAGCGAGAGGGGGAAACGGGAAACTCTCGAGAAGGGAGTAATATTTGTAACGTGAATCTAATGAGACGCGGGTGTGACTGGGTGAGGGAGGTGGGGCAAGGATAGAGGGTGAGGGTAGTGGGTGAGGGCAGCGGGTGAGGGTAGCGGGTGAAGGCAACGGGTGAGTGTAGTGGGTGAGGGCAGCGGGTGAGGATAGAAGGTGAGGGTAGGTAGAAGGTGAGGGTAGGTAGAGGGTGAGGGTAGAGGGTGAGGGCAGTGGGTGAGGGCAGCGGGTGAGGGTAGCGGGTGAGGGCAGCGGGTGAAGGCAACGGGTGAGGGTAGTGGGTGAAGGCAACGGGTGAGGGTAGGTAGAGAGTAAGGACAGCGGGTGAGGGTGGGCGGGCTAAGATATAGGTGGAGTAACTTGACCGCGCACCTTAACTACTAAATCGACACGCATTACTGGCTCGTGCTAGGTTAGGTTAGATCAGGTCTTTTAATTGTTTTTGATCTGTGTCACTTACAATACTTGACTGCATTCTAGTAATAGGTTCTGTTAAGTTAGTCTGGTTTCGTTAGATCCGGTTAGGTTATGTAAGCAGGTCAGGTTGGTAAGATAAGCACTAAGCAGGTTAGGTTGGTAAGCTAGGTAAAGTTGCATTAGGACAACTGCGTCGTCCCTAATATTTACGGATGGAGAAAACAATGGTGTATTAGGCAACCAGAAGTTCTGTTAGGTCTGAGAGTTATAGGTCTTGCTTCCAATCTACATGTATGTGATTGTGATTGAACATCTTGTAACCAAATTTTCTGTCACCTAATCTTATGCGTTTAAATCTATGTTAAATGCTATATCTTATTGTAAAAGCGGTCTTCATTTTTCGTCATATTCTATCCCCATAGCTATCCCAAACAGTTCTTTACTATAAGTACTACTGCACATCGAAAGGCTGTCAATTCATTTCAAATCTTTTTAATGAAAGTAACTCAGTGTGTATTTATAGCTAAATTTTTCAAGATCAAATATTCAAAACGCTTTGTACATTAGGAACTGTAAGAGCAAGAATGTACGTAGAATATTCTTATCTATATTTATATGCAAACATCAAGCAAAGAAAGCTCTAGTTGTAAGAAGCAAACTTGTGTGCCATTCCTAACTTAAAAATTACTGAATACATGTGATTATGAATATAGTAAGCGCAATCAGGCGTACTCGTCCTGAAATATGTTTTCAACTAGACCTAATTCTTACTTGTATCACTAGAACGTTCTCTGGGGATTTTCTCAATAAATAACGTTCTCTGCATGAAATTCCGTGTACTGAAGTCACAAAAATCAAAGCCAGAAGCCCTCGGGTGACGAATTCCTCGCCCTGATATTTTCTTCGCTGTAACCTTATAATTGCGTAAGGAAACAAACTAACAATTCCAATATGGAATTTGATCAATTATCTGCAGCACAGTTATATATTCGACGCTGGCATTGCCTATTACGCAGCACCTCTCAAGTGCATTGCGAAAACTGAAACTTTGTCAGAATTTAAGGATAACAAAGTAAGATCAACATGGAGGGATTATTACGCATTGAAGTACGCATTACGGATGTAGTTCACTCCAAGCATGTATCCTTGAAAATATGCCCAATGTTAGAAAAGTATTTTCATGCATCTTTGTTATACAGAAGAATATTCAGTACCCGAAGCATATTCATAACAAGGTAGCCAAATATATACTAATACTCTAATCTTATATTTTCGAAAATGTGGGCAATATTGGAAAAACTACGTAAGCATATTCACAGCCAACAGACGGCCTTCTGCTATTATTTGAATCATATAGGTATTTATAAAAATGTGTGCAATATTAGGAATAATTTCCGAAGCTTATTAACGGTAGAAATGCTGCTTATACTGCCCTTCTAATCATATGTTTTCAAAAATATGAACAATATTAACAATACCTTCGCACACATGATAACAGTAATAACAGAAGAAAGACTCTCTTCTATAGTCCTGTTTTCGAAAGCACGCGTAATATTAGAAGTAGCTTCTCAAGCATATTTACACCAGAAAGACCGCCTTATGCTGAGCTTACTAGCAACAGTACAGCAAGATTTAATTCTCTATAAGCGAGCCGATAAAATTTTCCAGATTTTTCCGGCAGTAGAAAAGCATCGGAGTCATGAGGGAGATATTTTCTTTTTTCTCTCATTAAAGTAAGACTGATGAGAGAAACGCTGCTCTTTCTCTTTGTTGTTATTTTTTTCTTCATTCTGTATTCCTTTCTATACTATGCCAACAACGTAGAAGCAAAAATGACCATGAATGAAAAATAAGAGCTAAAATATCACGCAGTAGAATGCAAAGTGCATACATTTCAGAATTTTGCTTAACGATCCGTGATGTAATTACGGCCATGACTGAGCGACACAAAAAAACGCTCAAAGCAAGATCAGGGCGCACTCGTAATAAAGCAAATGCTTTGTAAAATAAAATGTATATAATAGAAGCGGGACACTCCCGGCGGCAAAATAACGCACAGGGGAAAAAACAGACGTCACAGATGAACTTATTTTTAACACACAAGAACACAGAAAACTTGTGGGAAAATTATTCAATACAAAGAGAGGACGATATACTATTGAAATGAGACCACAACAAATGACTGGTGAAAAACAAAGTGTTCTGATGATGGTGAAACAAATTACTCTTGTCGACTCCCGTCAAAGATTATGGCATAAAGCAGAACAAATATCACGGCAGTTCAGTACTAGAGAAAAAGGTACTTACGAATTAGTGATTTTATTTTTTCAAAACTCCAGGCAGAACTTATGACATGATACCAAATGAAATCACGACAAATTAACGGGGAGTAAAAACTGTTCTCACGTTAGTGAAATAAGACACTTTTCACAACTCTCGACAATAATTGCAATAAAATATTTTCAAAAAATACGACGTAAGCTGAATGGAGAAAAAAAAAGTTGTCTCAAATACACAAAAATACTTTCCCAACTGAAAATATATTCTGTTTCGCGCCCGAAAAGCATCTATGTGCTTAAATAAGTGCTTGAGAAGCGTTCTTGACCTGTTGTATCACCTATGCTAACATGTTTTTAAGTCGTCTCCCAATAAAGTGAATCTGATATTATAACAGTTTGCTTCCCCTTTATAACTAAAAGTACTAGTATACATCAGCACCTACTTGATGTTATTAGATTCAATAATCCTGTCGGAAATCGGGGGCATTAAGCCAATATTTCCATATATTGGAGGTAGCAGCGGATAATGACCGTCAATCGCCTAAAAATTTCCTATTGGAAGGTGTGTCACTTCATGAAAACTAAATGACCATTTCTAGGCCAATTCAACAGGGGCCACACAGAGCCGACAAGGCCTTCCGCACGCTGATGCTGCTCCCGCGTCTAGGCACACACCTTCAGTTAGAGACACCTTGACAGAAGTAGGTACAGAGAGTGCATGGTGGCTCCATTATAGTTCAAAGACTTGAAAGCGAAACATATCCTAGCTCGAACTAAATCATTCATAAGAAATATTAAAATAAGGTTTTTATATTGATCGCTTTCCCGTATACTAGAGTAGGTACCTCGTGACTCTAACTATATGGTGGAGTCCAACAACGAGCGAAATACCTCAAGTCGACATAAGTTACAAAAGTTTAATACTTTCGCACAGGTCTTGACCTGGGAGAAATTTTCTTCAAAATTTGGCCAAATCATAGTGAACAGCCATGTGAATTCCTTAAGGAATCCATGGAGCAGCTGCACAGCTGCTTCTGTAAATTCTTAACAACACACAAACTGGCTGAGCGGGTACTGAATTTTTTCTCGTTGGAAAACATAAGAACATAGAACCGTTACAACAAAATAACACAGTCCGCTATGAATAGGTTTTGTTACCAAGATTACCGTTACGATTACTTTCGGCAGCAGCATTTCTGTGACTGTCAAAGCACATCGTGACTTATGCTTCAATGCGCGCGCAACCGTTGAGCCGAATGCCGAGGCCATGCCCAGCGATCGCAAGCTCAACATGATCAGAGACTTACAACTAGCACATCATTCATGCATAATCTATGCTACCGACTTTGAATGAGTATCGGGAAGACGCGCGAGCTGCACATCCTCGCATCAAGTTGAACGGACGATTCTGTATAGTATGACCTCGCGGCTACAGACGCCTTTGAAGTTCCATTAGCTAAATCGCGTCCAGAAGCGTAGAGAATTTGAGTACCTAACGATATATGGGAATTGCCCAATTGCCGAACTAACTCTATTTCCGAACAATCATCAATATTTGATAGGTGAAAATAGTAATTCCGTCAAATAATACAACAAATAATACCAGTATGTGCGTCTGCATACAACAGCGGGGCATATTATACAGCATAAATTAAGTAAACAAAATACGTTCACTTCTCAGGTCATTTTGAGAAAAAACGCGATGCAATACAATGAGTGACAAAGTTCGCTTTGCATTCATAAAAGCGCAATTAATAAAACATTGGATATGGGGCGGTTCCATTCCCGACTAAATAGTATACTCTATACAGCAGTTCTCAATTCTTCAAAGACTGGCAGACCGACACCCTCACTTATAGATATCACAGTGATCGTAATATGCATACAAGAGTCCCGGATAAATAGGCTGCCAGTCGCAGCGTTTCTCTATCCTTCGAAGACTCAGGCAGACCGACACCCTCAGTTATAGATATCTGGATGACAAGAAACAGGGGAACCCCTCCTCCCTGACCTGCCTGCCAGTTAAACAAGCAAGGCAAAAACAAGAAGCTGCATCCTTCTCTGTAATAGTCTGGCATCCGAGGAGCATGCAGCACTCGCTCCGTTCCGACGGTCATGTTTGATGCTGCGAAATCTGCGCCTTGTTCACTGAGACGATATCAGTGTATTGTAGTTCTGTGCTGCAGCAGAGATCCTGGATACACAGGCATATCTATTTTATATAATGGGAACGACTGTGATGTAGCAACAATGTTTGTCACATCGCCAAATGTATTTTATAGCTGGAACCTTTGGCACAAGACTACAACTGTGTAAGAGCAAAGATGTTAATCACGTTATTATTTACGATAGCGAACAGCATTTAAGCACAGTATATACCTAGCACTTTGGTTACGAATAGCACAGCAGCAGAGAAGGATACATTATCAATTTCGTAATTACAGGGTTATACGAGAAAATGTTTTGTGAAGTCTAACAGTGGCAGAGTAACACACGTGAGTGTAAATTCTTCATCATGTTTCACAGTCACAACGTTATAGGTCACAATTCTGGATTTATCAAGTTTTAGCGATAGGGTTAGAAGCGAGAAGTCCTTAACATAGTCGCAGGCGTACGAGATTTCTGGGCTGTCCCAGAAGCTAAAGGCGGAAACCACGTTCTGGAGTGCCCAACACGGATACAACTATCACGGTACACATATTTACGATTTATAAGAAAGAGTATGCTACCAATTTCACGGTCCGTAACAGCTAAATATGCAATACTCAGCACAGAGAGAACACGCTACCGAAATTTCGCACGTGAGAGCAACTGAGTGCACATTCCGTGCTCACGAGATACATGGGAAATTCGTACGTTGCCAATTTCACAGTCGCAAGCAGCTAAGCGCGTGACTACGTAAAACGCTCCAGTGTAAACAATGGAGAGCGGGGTTATTAGAACTCAAAAGCAAGTTGCAGCTCTGTAGGAGAGGTAATGAAAGAGAGGCGCGTGATTCCGGTCATTGTATTCCGGCCTGCACAGGCACAGCTAGGGACTGTGGTACAGAGCTCATTCTCGCCTGCTGAATGAGGCAGCGGAGCAGCGTTGCCAATTTTGGGATGAAAGGAAGAAAGTAATTACGCAGTAACGGGAGCAGGCAACACAGTACTGCGGCAGTAACCCGGGCAGTAAGAGAAGTTGTGTGTTGCAGGGAGGGCGGTACGGTACTGTGGTGGTAGTACGATTGCAGTACATGTCGACACAATATAGTGCAGCATAATGGGAGCAAGAAGAAACAAAATTGGGCAGTAACGGAGCAGTATAGAATCTACGTATCTATCGAAAAATATAATATCTAAAGATAGGAAGAAACAAGGAATATGCCTATCGGAAGTTCATAGACGTTCAGCCAGTGTCTACATATATGAGAGATATCGGCGTATAGTCGATAAAGGCTTATAAACTCACGATTGAGACGCATGCAGAGTGCAAATGAAATGAGATATAAGATGCTAGTTAACCGAACTATTAACCTCTAAAACATTGAAGTATGTTACCTATATTACCTACCCGCTGTTCAACTCATCAAATCAATGATACGAGGAATGAAGTAATAATCACACAGACTAGAGTGATAAAGAGTCGGCCTACGGAATACAAAGTAAAAATCGAGGTGTATAAGCACCCAATTAGTAGGTACTTAATTACAATTTTATAACCAAATAGGCAGATATTCCTGCATACGAGCAGATGTTATAATTTCCACAGTGGATTTTTGGACTATATGAACAGTTTTCCCAATATAAGCATAAAGTTTTGCATTTTATGAAGCTTGATTCATGCGTGTTACGCGTATTTTACTGTGGTACCACTATATGAGATATGAAAGATTAACAGCAAGACTCGACAGGTATAGAGAGTGAAGTCTCTAGTCAAAGTAATCTAACGGTTCAATTACATATAAATGATTTGAGGATCAAGGATTAAAGTTCTTAGTACTAAACATATTACCGAAGATAACTGGATCCCTTGACACCGAAAACGTTATATAATTATATCGGGATCAAGTATTTAGTACACTAGCCATAGAGTTCTTTTGTACCATATTTAGTACGAAGAACTTTGTTCTTCCGTACGCGTCGTTGCAAGCAAATGTGTTTAGCTGAATCACGTAGTTACGGTAGCTAAAGAGTTCCCAGTGTGCAGGTACCTACCGGGAACAAAGCAAAGGTTGGGGTTGCACATAGCGACATCCTCAGGAAGACCAGCAGACCTCCCACACTCATCCATTCTACAGACAACTAGGGCTGCCTGCCGTAGCGCTGCAGCATTTAACTTCATAAAGGAAGTTCACAAGCAAGAGAAAAACTCAGCAAGAGGAAGTGCTCCAGCGTTGTAATCGTGCATCGCCCCGGCATGTGGCCCACCCCTCCACTCCGACCTCACGGCACTTTCCAGCACCATCGTGAGATGCTTTCCAGTCCAAAGTCTGTTACTTTTAAACGGTTTCCAGTCCGGTCTCGGTTAGTTTTAAGAAACTGCCAGCACGGCCTCGGGTAGTTTTAAACGGTTTCCAGCCCGGTCTCGGTTAGTTTTAAGAAACTGCCAGCACGGCCTCGGGTAGTTTTAAACGGTTTCCAGCCCGGTCTCGGTTAGTTTTAAGAAACTGCCAGCACGGCCTCGGTTAGTTTTAAACGGTTTCCAGCCCGGTCTCGGTTAGTTTTAAGAAACTGCCAGCACGGCTTCAGTTAATTTTATGTTTTTTCGAGCACGGCTTCGGTTAGCTTTTAGTGGCAGCAACAGAAGCTCAGATTCATACTGTTTCGTGCGTTCTCTCCCCATCATAAAACGGTTAACAACCTATCCTCAATTACTTGGAGATTTTTCTAATCTGATCTCAAGAGCTAATAACGAATTTCACTTTTTTCTGTTAAAGCCAATTCTCTTTTCTGTTGGAGACAGTAACAGCACATTTGGCTCCTAATTCCTTAACCTTAGCTGCATTACCAACAGCGTTTGGCTTCCATTCTAATAACATTTGGCTCTCAATTCCTTAGCCCTTCTTACCGGTAGCATCTGACCATCAATTTTTTATATCCTTGGCTACACTGCTGCCAATATTCAGTTTTCAATGCCTCAGCCTTTAAGCGCATCGCACAAACAACACGAAGCCGCACTATACGCAGTCAGCCTCAAGAACTCCAGACCGCCTCAGGCACTTTCCATGATTCTCATCTCGTGTGTTTCGGTTCAGGTCTCCTCCAGCAAACTCCGCAGCGCTTCTCGCTAACTTGACGAGCAGAATGAATGATGTTTGGTGCTTGCTTCTTATCTTCAAAGTCAGATCTGAAATTCTGTCGTAAAGTAGGCCGCAGAACGAAGCAAATACACGGGCTTTTTCATTCGTCATAATGGATGGACGAAAGTTAGAGCCGCTTATACACACTGCAGTCGGATAGCTAGGTATGTTTGGTAACTAACACAAGGTAGTGTAGTTGATCAAGCGCCAGCAATTTAAGAAATTACACATGTTAATGTTAGTCTCTTTGTTCATCACAGCTGTCACTATACCTAAGTTACTTATGTTGCTATAGGTCTCTTTTGCCAGCACTAGATGTCTCTCTACCTAAATTATGCATGTTTGTATAGGTCTTCTTCTTAAAACACTAGTAGTCTCCAGATCTATATATGTTGTGCGCGTTTGAAGGATTTGCGCGATCGATCGATCGCGCTGCGCAATCTTTGGATCGGTCAAATTTTAAAATGAAAAAAACAGTCCTTGCCTCCCCTAACCTACCCGACATTAAACCCGAATATAGTCCAACTTACCCGAAATTACGGCCTCATACCTACAACATCCACCAATTGCGCAGCGCGATCAATCGATCGCGCAAATCCATCAAACGCACACGACATATATACTTATAACACATGCTCGGCAGTTGCCATTTCTAGTTGTCTCTATATATAAATAATACATATTGGCATAGGTCTCTTCATTCGTCGCTAGTCGTCTTTCTTAAATTATGCCTGCAAGCAAGTCTCCTCCCCCATCGCTTCATCATAGCGCTCGTAACTCAATTTGCTCGAATATATCAGATCCTGCACTGAAATAATTGAAATGCTCGTCAACTTTAAAAGCAGCGTATCTCAATATCGCTCGCAACTCGGTTTTTGGCGTAAAGCAAATCAAGAAATTGATCGAACGGTGGTTAACAAGTGGGAAAATCGAACACTGGTGTAATCGTAAGTCAATATCAAGAGTATCACTGCGTTATTTGTTAGGGCATTCACCAGTTTGCAAATCATACACAAAGCAGCCGTTGCAGAGCACCACGAATAATCTGTAAAATCGCGGAAATTAATCTACCCCAGTGGAACATTGATGTTGTACTCGAGCAACGAAACGGGACACAAAGAACCCTTGCCGGAAGATACGAACGGTCTTTTCTTAAACAACATACCATCGTACTAACACTAATAATAACAGTAATGTTATATAGCCGCCGTTTTTACCCATAATACTAACGACCATTTACTAAACAATGCAACGTCACCTTAACAATATTCCTCGAGCTGCGTACCAGGACGCAAAGCAGCCTTTTATAGCTCGCATAATGGCGATCGTTTATTAAACACTGTCACATAATTTTAATATTCCCCGATATGAGATCCAGGAAGCAAAGCAACCGTCGCCAGACTGTACGACTCAGGAAGCAAAGAACATAACGGGAAGAGTCACGTGAAACTTGCATAGAAAAGTGACGTCATGAATAATGACCATATTTCCTGATGGTTTCTCTCGCGTGAAGAATAACACTACTTACATTTTTGGCTAGGATTAAGAGCCCAACTAACAATGGTCTGTCTTCGACTCGACGATATGACGTCATGCGCTGACATGCGACCACCGCTACGTTTTATCTTGGTCCCATTGAGTCTTCCCGTTACGCATGGGCTTCCTGTTAGTAATCTGCAAAACTACTGAAGTGAAAATGCACAAAAAGAGCTGCTAAACAGACCAATAAACACCGTTGTACTTACCTTGATCGTCTGGTAGTGGGGTCCTTCATAACCATTACTTCGTTGATGTCGCCAAACTTGCTGAAGTATTCACGGAGGCCTTCTGCACAGACATGATACAGACAGTGTAAAACACAAGGGCATAATGCAACAATACGTCGTTATGTACATACCAGTCTTAAGGATTCCTACAGCTAAGTGTGACCTACAGGTGAGGGTGACCTACAGGTAAGGGTGACCATGATCAACAGGGTGCTTATCGCACTCGCTTCGGTCCGGATTGTCCCAGAACTATATACCAGCCACAAAAGCCGGCGTCAAAACATGTCAGTGACACGAATGAATTGTCCACCGAACAAGTGCTTAGAAAACACGTTAGAAAACTAGTCAAACGACAGAGTTTATATGTTCACGTTCAGCATTTTGAACGTGAACATGTCCAGAAACGGCATGTTTATTGGCATGGAACTGAGAGAGGTAAGGGTAAGGTCGCCTTCATCGTACACGCCCCAACTAAGAAAGCCACACACACTGGTTCGTGCTGCACATATGCTTCTTCTTGGGTCCACGAACCAACGCATATACTGTAGATCTTCCAGCTGGGATAGTATGCGCTTTACCTTACCGTTATGTAAACTACCACCGTGCGTCACCTGTACATCGTCGATTGATGTGCACGAATTCAGTCGAACGCACGTTTGCTGCCTATACAGCTACAGCAAAATGTGCGGCTGCGCTTGCTCCAAACTATGTTAGGCTCAAATTCCGTCAAATGCGAGTTTCTATTCTATGAAGCTCGCGAAAAGTATCTAGCACTATATATATGAACTCCAAACGTCGATATGCTCATATTTAATTGCCTAGATATTAGCACTGAGCATTTTCTAAAAGAATTTACGATGTATGCACCTAGCAAAATTCATTGCCACTCTCCCTCGGCAAAACCATACCCTCAGATTTTACGGACATCGAGTTCATTTTCCATGAACTATACATGCGTGCGGCACCCTCGGCAGACACATAAGAATACGCTCGCAATGAACACACCACACGTTCACTTTTTACGAAGATAATAAAACAAAACGCCCCTCCACTTACGATCTCTATGCGTCGATATACATATTCACTTTATATCGCCTATACCTAACACGTATTAGGCTATAGGGCGCGAGATTAGACAAAGCGTGCGGCGTGCATCAAACTCGAACAGGCTCGGCTCCTGACCAAACAGACCATAAGCTTCGGATGCTTCCCTCGGTGACCTTTTATCGCAGCTCCAAAAGAGAGGATTTAAGGCAGAGCGCGGAAATATTCTCGCCAAAGAGGATGATGTGCGGCAAAGACTCCTGTAATACGGACAGACTCCAGTGACACAGACACTTGGCTCGTTCCCACACTGCTAAATGCCTCGCAAAAAGCTGCAGGAGGTCGTCGGGGCGTGTGAGCTGTGGCAGATTTGCTCAATTGTTCGCTTCTTCCCCTGCTGCTTCTTCTCCTTCTTCCGAATGAAGTCGCTTATTAAATGCAAATGTGTACTTGTTTATTAGTTATTCAAAAATGCATTTATACATTTAGATTTATGCTATGGTCCCCTACAGACTAAGAGTATTTCATAAGGAATGAATCAATCTAACCGCAATAATTTTTTCGAGTTTCATTCATTCGACATACCCTTGAATATCGATTTAAATTCACTATTCAGAGCCAAGACAAGGGACTCTCTGAAGACTGCAGTGCTCATTTTACTTTCTCTCACATTCTACTCTGCTTTTTCGTTCATTTTCACTGTTTTAGTCCGCAACTTACGTAATAAAACGAGGGACACTCCCTCACCTCCTGTCTCCATTAGTGATCAGCAGCTCGAAGGAAGCTCAGTACCAAAACCGTGAGGCCACATCTCGCTCAGATGCAACCCACAACGAGGTCAACCGATTAAGCTTACGGCAGCGACCTGCAGCTGACAACGGAAGTGAGTGAGGGAGTGTCTCGAAACTTTCCACTTGCGTTGTAGTTTCTTTCATTGTGTGTGTGTGCGTCTCTGCGGTCATTAACTGTAGCTCAATTAAGGAGCAACGGCTCTTTTGAGCGTTACTTACACTATCGTAGAGGCTGCATTACCAAAGCTTAAGTTGCGTAGATACCTTATTTCGAGAACACAATGTGAACGCGCAGCTATCGGACAAATTTTTCGGACGAATCATAAGCCAGGAGCCAAGAAAAGCAACTTTTCATGACATTTCAAAGAACGCTGTAACTATAAGAAACCAATTTTTGTTCCGTGGTTTAGGGTTGATTGTAAAATGTCAACAAAAATTTGCTTCTCGAAAGAGTAGTTATAGTAGACTCTACTTGAAATGGCAAGAAACTTAACACTCGACTCTATGTCGATAAAAGAGAAATGAACAAAGCAAATTTCAAAATTATGGAGCTTCTTACAGACTTCACCGAGAAATTATATAAGTAGGTTAGGTAAATAATGGCGGGTAGTTGATGGTTACTAGAGGCAATCTAAATGGAAAGTAATTTCAGGCCGCCAGCTAGTATATCGAGTGATAAATGATTACTATGTCATAAACTCGTAGAAATCGAATCTAGGTATTAGTTCAAAGTTATTACGGTGACACACTATAGCCTGTTCACGGGACGGGCATTCTACCAAAGCGCAATACCATGCTGGCCTTCCTTTCGTGACGTCACCACAACCGAGAATATTAGTCGACTAAGTATGGGTTAGCGTATGGCTGTGTAAATAGCATCCACCACACCAGGGCTGGACTTGGGCAACCAATACACAAAGCCTCTTTGCAGGGCGACACGTCACATACCGATCTCCCTTGGTGGTATCATCGCAAGCATGATCAACCCCAGCAATATTCAAAACTTACTATGGGTTTGTGTATGGAGATGCAAACACTCAAGTAGTACAGTGATGCCATTGAGGCATCTTCACTTTGATGATACGATAATAAAATTAAACTGTTTCCAATAACCCAGGGCTACTGTCTTATTCCTCTCGGCTTACCTCACTCCGATATAGAAATATTCTAGAAAAACCACATTAGTTAGTAAGAAGCTACGACGTTCTCCCTGAGCTATTTTCCTATATTGTACGGTGCCCAAACACAGCTAACCGTTACAACGTTCTCTCTGTGTTAACTTTCGTATATTCTACGGTACCCAAATACAGCTAACCGTTAGAACGTTCTCTCTGTGTTAACTTTCGTATATTCTACGGTACCCAAACACATCTAACCGTTAGAACTATCTCTCTGTGTTAGCTTTTTTATATTCTACGGTGCCCAAACACAGCTAACCGTTACAACGTTCTCTCTGCGTTCACTTTTCTATATCCACGATACCCAAACACAGCTAACCCTTACAACGTTCTCCCTGTGTTAACTGTCTTATATTCTACGGTGCCTAAACATAGCTAATCGTTACAACGTTCTCTCTGTGTTAACTTTCGTATATTCTACGGTACCCAAACACAGCTAACCGTTAGAACGTTCTCTCTGTGTTAACTGTCTTATATTCTACGGTGCCCAAACACAGCTAACCGTTACAACGTTCTCCCTGTGTTAACTGTCTTATATTCTACGGTGCCCAAACACAGCTAATCGTTACAACGTTCTCTCTGTGTTAACTTTCGTATNACGTTCTCTCTGTGTTAACTTTTTTATATTCTACGGTGCCCAAACACAGCTAACCGTTACAACGTTCTCTCTGCGTTCACTTTTCTATATCCACGATACCCAAACACAGCTAACCGTTACAACGTTCTCCCTGTGTTAACTGTCTTATATTCTACGGTGCCCAAACACAGCTAATCGTTACAACGTTCTCTCTGCGTTCACTTTTGTATATTCCATGATACCCAAACACGGACAACCGTTCTAGGAGCCTTCGGAAAACCACGACACAGTGACTGCATATGGAAAACACGCACAAGTCGGAGCACGGAAACACACATTGGAGAAGTACAATAAATATGAAAGAAGGCAGCACTGCAATATTCGGTGAACCAGCAGGGCCAGCAAGCGTGTGCATGACCTGATACGCTCACTGCTTAAAGAGAGATAGCCGAGGGCTGGGTGGGCAGCGGTATTGCCCTCACCTCACTGTCCCAATGTTCTTACTTACTCTCTTGTGTACTGCAACGAAACGTTTGCTCTGTGCACTTGCTCTTCCAATGATCTGACTTACTCTTTTGTATGTTGCATGATCATATGTGCTCTATATTTACGACAGAGCACTCGCTGTCCCATTGTTCTTACTCTGTCGAGCGCTGTAACGAACGTATTTGCTCTGAGCACTTGACGTCCCATTGTTCTTACTCTCTTGTGCACTGCAACGAACATTTTGTGCTCGGTACTCACCGCACAGCACTCGCGGTCCCAATGTTCATACTCTCAAGTGCACAGTAAAAACATTTCTCGTTCGAATACATATCGCAGCCCCAGTCAGAAATTTTTTGGGGAAGCACCGGTAATTATAAGCACTTATAGACACCGAATCGATGAAACTTGCCGATAATTATAGGCTCTGTATAGGTGGGATATGTCCGCTTTCCTCGCCTATAACACG
>LQNS02015105.1:14375384-14394608 GCA_001587735.2 Parhyale hawaiensis
CTATGCTACCTGACCTGGGGTTGGTATATCTATGCTACCTGACCTAGGGTTGGTATATCTATGCTACCTGACCTGGGGTTGGTATATCTATTCTACCTGACCTAGGGTTGGTATATCTATGCTACCTGACCTGGGGTTGGTATATCTGTTCTACCTGACCTAGGGTTGGTATATCTATTCTACCTGACCTGGGGTTGGTATATCTATGCTACCTGACCTAGGGTTGGTATATCTATGCTACCTGACCTGGGGTTGGTATATCTATGCTACCTGACCTGGGGTTGGTATATCTATTCTACCTGACCTAGGGTTGGTATATCTATTCTACCTGACCTAGGGTTGGTATATCTATGCTACCTGACCTGGGGTTGGTATATCTATTCTACCTGACCTAGGGTTGGTATATCTATGCTACCTGACCTGGGGTTGGTATATCTATTCTACCTGACCTAGGGTTGGTTGGTTTCTATGTGCTATCTTACCTGAGGTTGGTACTAGGCTATGCTACCTGCCCTGGGAATGCTATCCATACTACCTGACCTAGGTTTGGCATCTATGCTACCATTTACAGATACTTCAAACGTCTTCACTACAGGTAGATTTCAAAAATGTAGCAAGCCAATGGTCTTCCTGCCAATTAACAGGCGAATTTTTTCGTATCCATTATTTCACGCAGCCGACCAATATTTCCCATTCGCCTAGTTCCTTCTATGCAGTCGCAGAGACTGGCGCTCCAGCTCCACCCTTTCCGAAGCTGTCCCATAACAAGAACAACCAACCATCCACCAAAAAAACCGTGTAAATATTACTATAAGGTATAGCATAATAAAGCGATCTCTGTGAGATCAATTTCACTACCGCACGGTTAGCTCTAAGTCGCCCAAACTACACAGGACCTGCCCACCAAATTTCCCAGTGCAGCAGGCGAGACCAGCAGCTGCATGAGTTCAGATAACTCCAGAGGCATATATACATACAGCGCCCTGACACTGTCAGCTTTATTGCCTGCATGGCCGGAGCCTGATAAACGACAGTGCAGATGATCTAGAAGGTGCACGAGCAACGCTAATGTCGGTCTTATAACGCAATGCATCACGACTCCAGTTTACCGAGTCGCCCTTCCAATGAAATGCGCTCCATAAATTTCACCTGCAGCAGCCAAAATTGTGCATACTGCGGGCCCAATATACAGAAACGCAGTACATCAATTTTACCTGTAGCCGCCAGAAATAGGTCTACTGCGGGTCCAAACTACTGAAATGCGGTCCATCAATTTTTATACCCGTGACCGTCAGAATTGTCTGTACAGCGGGACCAACGTACTGAAATGCAGCATCCTCCATAAAAAGCATTTCAGGCAGTACAAATCCTCTAAGAAATAGATGATTTAGTACGTCGTTGCAGCCTTAACCCTATATCTACCGATGCTATCACCATCTGTAATAAAACTAATTATCATCGGACGCATCGCGCTGTTTCTTTCACTTAAAGCATCAACGGTAAAACGAGTGCAATGCGTAAAATTTCTGCAGAGTACATAAAATGGCTTCCACAGAACCGTAAGAGTTACTGTTACAGCCTGCTGGTGCGTAAGCAAAAGCTTGGCTGTATTGGAAAGAACGTATGTCTCTTTCCTCATCTGTCTGCATGGTTGCTGGTGCATTCTCCAGTGAATATATCTGTTCGGATTTATTTTAGCCATACGTCACCTCTGACTTCAATCCGGAAAGCTTCAAACCAAATCCAGCATGTCGGACAGTCAGTCTATTTTTCTTCATTAGTCTCCGGGTGATGGTGCACACTCTACTGGGCTATGTGTGTCTAGAATGGCTCTTGTTGGCAAGTTGGCGGTGGTGGATCATGCAGTCCCTTAGGCAAATACACCCAAAATAAACCCCAGCTTTTCAGAAGAAACTGCTATTTTCCATTGCGTACTGCTTACAGAAATGTATAGGCTAGTGCAATTTACGGCAAGTCTATAGCGCATTATCGTACCATTTCAACAGTGGTTGCCCGTAACTCTTTCCTGGCTGATTTAAACACTATTTTCTGTAAGACTAGCGCTATAAGTAACGTCCACCAAGGTGCACAGTAGGACCAAACGGGTCAAGCTTAACAGATGAGATATTTCCATTGTCACTCTCCTGTAAAATGAACAATTAGTTGACAATTTTCGTTGAAGAAGCGCTGTTTGAAGCGCGACATATTGGGCCAGTGGGTGTTATGGGCACAGTGAGTAGGGAATATGAGTTAAGTGTGCACACCCGTGACCCAAAGAAAGCCATACGCAACATCACGTCCAATTAAAAGCGTCGAGTTGCTAGGGGTGGGTAACCCGCCGAAATATCATTACTCTGACGTCACAGAACGCTGCAACCAATCAGAGGAGGCAACCATCTCATGGTGGGAAGCCTGCCGAAGTGCTATTGGCTTTGACGGGAGGAGACGTACGTCATACATGGCTTTGTTTTGGTCATGTGAGAGAACACACATTTGTCACCTGCCGCTGGCCCATTTGGTTAAAGAGTTAACGCCTTAACGTGCTAATCCAAAATGTTTCGAAGCTTGTGTTCTAAAAATTAAAAATTCTCGTACCAAATCTCGGGTTATCGTGCAGCTGGTAGCGGAGACTACCACCGATTTTAGTTTGTAAGTCAAAAAGTATTCAAAGAGGCTATACATACCATGTTATATTAGCAACCAGGCACAGAATTAAAATCAGTTTGCAACGAGGTGTATGAATAAAGACAATCTGGTACCCGTTTAACAACCCTAACCGGACCGTACGGTCCCCATTCAGATAGTGCTATACCTACAAAAACTAATGGTTAATGCAGATTAAAAGGGTTAAGAGAGGATGCGTGTAAAGCGCATAGAGAAAGTTTTAAACAATGCTTTTTGTGCGAGAAACCGAAACTTTATGCGGACCTTGACCCTTTTATATATTACGGTATAGCATAAACGAATTTTCACACAGTGTTATATTTTAAAGTCTTACAAGAGAGAGAGACAAGAGTAAATAAAAAATGAAAGGGAAATAAAGGGTAAAAGATAGAGTCATTCCTATAAGAAAAATGGCAAGATCGATCGCAAATGAAAGGGATAATTGCATTATGGCTTTGTGAGAATGACAAGATTAAATCGTAAATGAAAAAGTTGACAGCACTATTCCCAAACAAGAAAAAAAAACTCACGAACGGAAGAGTTGCTAAGCGAGAAGAAACGCAGCCATGCAAGTGACGCAAGGCTTAGAAGCAGAAACAACGAGCAGCCGTCGGGTCCTCCTCAGCATCTCACCAAGACGCGCGCAAACAAACAAAAGAGCATCGGGGCGGCGATCGATTGAGTGACCTGCTGTTGCCGCTGCTGCTGCTGCTCCATGGGTATCGATACTCGCCTCCGTGTTACACCAAAAATTCCTGTTATGCAAGACGCTCAATAAATGCGCCGGCACGGGGGCAACACGAGGATACGGGACCCTGGGCTCTCCGGTGCGTCTAAGGCCCCGAACCTCCGCAGTAGCGGGAGCACCTGGCTAAGGACTGTACAACGATTCTCGCGTGTATGGATGGCGC
Organism: Parhyale hawaiensis; assembly: GCA_001587735.2. Classification (NCBI taxonomy): domain Eukaryota; kingdom Metazoa; phylum Arthropoda; class Malacostraca; order Amphipoda; family Hyalidae; genus Parhyale; species Parhyale hawaiensis. The sequence continues at coordinate 14,378,960 of LQNS02015105.1, forward strand.
AGAAAGGGAGAGAATCCCTATAAATAACAATAGTTTGTTGGCTGCTTGATCATTTGCGTGGTTGGTTGATGAGTAGGTTGGTTGGGTGGATGGTTCGTTGATTGGTTGGGTGGTCTTTGGTTGGATGGTTAGTTGAATGGTTGTTATAGCGTGGTTGGTGTCCTCGTCTCCCTATCAAGTTGGAAACTCGGATGCGATTAGTTGAGGTTTAGCGATTTCAACTAACGCGCATTCCAGCTGAAATTTTTCATTTTCTTTCAAGAGTCTTCTGAGCATAATAAAGAAACTGCACTAGCGGCCCGCGCTGTCATTTAGTAGCAGAAGAGTGTGATTATATCAACGAAACCTCATGGTTTTCTTTTTTCACTCCCCTTCCCAGCACTTCTCATATACATATACAAAATAAATAGCCTGCCTGTACTGTCTTGAAAATTTACAATGGGCGGCATCTTACACATCAGCGATACCATGCGTCGCCCATACAAAAAGAAACTCCAGTAGACAAGCAATTTACGGCAACGTTATGATTGAGTCATCGAAAATTTGGACATGGTACGGCACTTTAAAAAATGAAATGAAAAAAATTATGAAATTCGAAAAAATAGAGCATGTCAACTCGATAGCGGGTCATTAATTGTTGCTGAGCATTAGTACATAGCAACCAAGATGCCAGTATGGCAGGGACAGGAGAAAACAACAACTGTATTAATGTAAATATTGAGTGCTTATTGTTCCCGGAATATTTTGATAAATCATTCACAACGTTGTCCTAAAAGGCTTGTATATGTAATAGAATAAAAATAGAGCAGTGCGCCCTGTCATAGTTCACGCTTGTGGCTAATATTCTTTTACTAGCGTACCTAGCCGTAAAAAATAACGCAATGTTTTGTAATGAAACATTTTTCAGTTGTTGCTTGCGGTACAAGCTCTCTTGCGAAACAGGTCTCAAACCTGCAAGTTTGATTTGCATTAAGTAAACATTCGAAGGGTGTCCCTCATGAATTAGCGAGAGTAAAATTTCAGTCCTACAAGGAAATGCACAAACATAACTCTTTGTTCTCAAGACGTCATTGTATTTCCTTAGACAACGTACATTCATTTAAGAAATAGGTACTTTATAACCGAGATGTCCAACACCACCTGCTCTGGGCTCCCAAAGCCTATCCTAGCGACGCATCTGGCCCTATTAAAAATATCATACGCCACAACCAAAGCGAACATAATTTTTCGTGAGAAAAAATAAAAAGCGGTACATATGATACGGGTGAGATGATCTTCATGTCTTTGTTTCGAAACTGACTGAAATTTTTGTTCAAGATGTGAAAAGAAGACAAATAGGGCTGATCTTCCTTCCAGCGAAAATCAGAGTTTCTTGCAAATTGCATTTAGCCCTAATACTGAAAAGCGTAACGTGCAGACACATGGACGGACAGACGGACGCACGAACGGATGAAGCCTCAAGCAGAATTATAATACAGATAATTCCTAGCAACTTTTCAAAGTAAAGCGAGCTTCAGAAAATGCAGTGTTTCCACTTTCGAGCACATATTCCAAATTCAAGATTTGCCATTGTACTTCCATGAGCTGAAATTTCATGGTATCTCGTCCTAGTTGTCAGTAGATGAATTTTCACCTATGTAAATTCTCGAGAGTGTGACGGAAACCAACTGACCTGACGAGCACCATTTCATCATACAACTGAGTGTGTGCGAAAAAGATTTATTAGAAATGTTAACTCTCAAGTCAGTCGGCTGAAGCTCGGTAAGGCTTTGCAACTTTCGGTTATCGGTGAGAGTATAGTCACGCCTCTATAAAAAAAAGACTCACGTGCGAGCATTGCTTAAGAGTTCACAGCCAGCAAAAGAAGTTTTAGCATTTCAGTTTCGAAATTGCGATTTTTGAAGTCCAGTTCTTCTAAGCTGAGCTTAAAAACATTTAACTTGGATTGAATTCGAAGTATTACGCTAACGTGTTTACAACTACACATCTTTTAGAATAAGGGGGCTCGATATACTGTATATTAATAAGAAACAAGTAAACAAATACGTAAGTAAATAGATACCCGCCACTGTGAACCAATTGAAGTTCAGGCGATAAACTCGAATTGATTTCTCTACAGGCCGCCAAGAACTCAATCCTACTCCTTCAAATGAGCATTTGGCCCTCTCAAGCGTAATTCGATCGCTGCTAATACAGTACTTTCAAATAATTTACAGTTGTGAAATCAACGCCCCTGTCCAAAGACTCCAAACAAGTCAAGCCTATTGGGTATAGCTCAATTCGACTTGGTCCCGTCATATCGAGGAAGCAAATTAATCGGACGTTAAAAATAAGCAAAGAAAAATTTACGGGTTTTTAGTCCTTTCTGCAAACATTTGGCAGGTGCAGCCGCCAAGAAACCATCATTGCAACTAAACCATTCGCTTATCGGGCGTTTACAGTACAGGAGAACACCTTATGCAGTCGCATAATCAGCTTATGAGCAAACTTTCGTCTTCACGTCATCCCATGCATACTAAAAGTCGATAGTCTACATACCCATCGACAGTATCGTACATGAGTTGAACGATCGAGGTGCGAGCTGAATATCGGATCATAAGTTTAGCGTAGGTATGCTTACTTAGTGCATTAGGCCAGAGCATTAAACTAATACACGAGATTCCGTACAAGCTTCAATATGAAACTGTCAGGCGATTATTCGGTATAATCAAATATAACCCACTACAAAATGCTCATGACTTTCCGACAGCGGCGAAGCAGCAACAGAAGAAGAAGAAGAAGACGCACAAGGCGTAATGAAGGGCAATCTGTTTGCCGGCATTAGCAAGCGCGTCGAATATGAATCACGTCTACCTGCTGATCAGGTAAAAAGTCAACATCTCGGCCACACAGGCGCGAGTTGGTGAGAGCTGGTGGAGCTTCCCCGCGGTCTGGCAAGTCATGCTCTATCACTACCGCAGCTTGAATTGACGATACACTAACGCAATTTTCGGCCGCCCCAAAAGTTGAAATATGAATTTAAGCAGTCAAAAGTCCTGTAACTGTACCCAGCGCTGCACGTACGTTCAGAATGGAATACAATCCTCTTAAAATATCTGTTAATCGACATGTACCGGTACAGCTAGTGTCTGCGGGTCAGAAGCCACGTTGCTCATGGCTGTATCTCATGAGTACACTAATTATTTGGGTAAGGGTACATCAGAGCTAAGCGTAGGTACCTATTTGATCGACATGAGATACTGGTAGGTGTGTAATAAAAATGATTGTAATTCCCTTTCTTTTACGACAACCTGCACATAGCTGATCGAAATTCCCGAAATGCAAGCTAAAAACTCAAATGATATTCTCAGTGTGCGTCTATATACACACAGACATATATATATAATTATATATACACTCCATGGAACATGACCAAACAAAGGCATGAAAACTTGATAATAACTTGCAAAGAAAGATGCTATTGGTTAGGTTGCTTTGCTATCGCTATATACGCTTTGCTATCGGACGTGGATACAACCATCATGCATGATTGACAAATGACGCATGTTTGTCACTCTGGCTTAGACCATCGGCTACTATAGCAAAATAGTAAGAACTCTCCTATAAAAACCACTGAAACACTACTGTAGCGAACTAACGCAGCTTGAGATCATTTCCTATAGGAGACAGAAATGATGCAGCTTTTTTCAAGTCGCTGCGGCCACTCTGACGTTACCGAACAGATTCATACGCTCGTCGGTCCCGAGCCATGCTGATCGAGGCGCCTAATGCATACGTTAATCAACTCAGTTCTTAATCCAAATTTCCATCTCAAACTGCACGAGTCCAGAATTGTCGGGAAATAAAATCGCACTACAAGCAGGGAGCTCTGCCTAATTACGGCAACTCGTTGTATGACAATGGCTGCTTGGATCTACTAAATGTTCTCTATAGAGTCGACGCAATGCCCAAATACGGACGGGCTGTACCATGACACGGTAGATGTACAAGCGGTAATTTTTTCTATTATGGTGCGTCATTTATGCAACGTTCTAAATGGTGTTGTTCCTACAAGAACGACAACAGTAAATCATGTACTAAAGAGATATAATAGCACTTGCATAATGCATCCAGATACTAGTAGCACACACTAAAAACCGGTTGGTTATCATAACAAATGGGTGTAATATTTCTATAAAGAAACAATGCACATGTAGGTTCTTTTATCCAAGCCGTTCTCTAGCTGTGACTGGTATTTCCTGAGTCCAAGCCTCCCTTCCCAAAGAATAGTGTTGCCATCCAACGAGACTATCAAAAATGGAACATGTCCAGGCCAGTGAGAAATTCCTTCATATTAAAAGTAAACCGAGGAAAAACCAGAAGAGGAACAACGAAAATGTTATTAGGAGAACGAAGAACGTACCAAATTAAAAAAGGTGGGCATCCAATAGGTAGTCATGGGCTTACGTTTACCTTTCGCATAACTTCAGTGGAAAATGTGACACCTTTTCGTTATCAGTTAACCCATGCCTTCCAACTACACATGTGAACAATACAAATAGCAATTTTATGAAGAAAAGTGATGTTTTATTCAATAACAAGGAGTTTATCAACCGTAAGGTGGCTATACCCGGAAGCAAAATATAGTGAGAAGTGCTTGAAAAATCACGGATAATCGAAAAAAAATATGATCAAGTTTTAGATAGTCTAACAGACTTTGAAGAAGAGAGCCTTGTAGATTTTTAATTGCTCAGTAACAATTAAACTTGATTAGTCGATGCATGACCGTAAACATACTGATAAAACGACCAATCTTGTTAGAACAACGTTTACCGAAACAGTTGATATACACGACCAAATTTCGGATAAGTACCTATAGCAGCAACGGCAGCAGTTTTTTTTTATAATTTCGGAAGGACAATTTCACACTTCAGGTAACTTTTGGAGAAATGCGCTTTGCGAGAGCAAGGCTCCCAGACGGCAGAGATACAATTGAGTTATCTTGCAACACGATAATTCCGTGAGCAAAGGCAGGCACACGGAAAGCAAGAAGAGGGCAGCAGATACAAGACCGAGATATGTTTGGTCGTCAAGTTAGTAAGGCTGAGTCGCGTGCGCTTATCTTTAGTGTCCATCAGGAGCTCCAGTGCATCTCGTGATACTGACTTAAGGTCCGTTTACACGGAAGGCACGGCGGCCTGTGCAGTGCATCCAGCGCATCTCGTGATACTGACTTACGGTCCGTTTACACGGGAGGCACGGCGGCCTGCGCAGTGCATCCAGCGCATGTCGTGATACTGACTTACGGTCCGTTTACACGGGAGGCACGGCGGCCTGGTGCAGACTGTAGTGTATCCAGCGCATCTCGTGATACTGACTTACAGTCCGTTTACACGGGAGGCACGGCGGCCTGGTGCAGACTGTAGTGTATCCAGCGCATCTCGTGATACTGACTTACGGTCCGTTTACACGGGAGGCACGGCGGCCTGGTGCAGACTGTAATGTATCCAGCGCATCTCGTGATACTGACTTTAAAAAGTCTGCTTCAAGCAGTTCTCAACTTCATCTAATCAGTATTCTCAACGACCATTTTCGCACCAAACGTCCATAGAAAATAGCATAGTCTTGTCGACGGTTCAGTCGTTACATTATATCCCAAGTTTCAGTGAGTGTGTTGCTGAAATGTCTTAGTGGGAATTTAACAGAATCGCCTGTGCAAAATTTTCGATCGCAATTCAACGAAAATGCACTCGTGAGACAGTCGTCCTATACCGGTACTCTGTGACGCTGACAAAACTGGTCCAAATTAGTAGACTTAAACCATAACTCAAGTAGAAATGCGAAATAAAAACCACATGAAAACGTACACAACATTCTCATGTTTTACTGAGCATCATAACACTCCCTCGATATTTACATAACCAATATTATAAATAGTTTGCGAAAAAAATCAGTTTGAGATGGATCAAACTAATTTGCAAGTGAACAGCGTGTTTTTGATGTTGAACAGTACTATACTCAGATAGAAAAGAGGCTATTTCAAGTACTTGTCATGAAAAACTAAAAAGAAAACTTGAGAGTACATCTTTTCATGTGGTTTCTGTGACATTTTTTTACGCTATAACTACTGTCATATATTTAGTAATAAAACTACTGTCATATATTTAGTAATAAAATATTACTTTGTAACCGCTTTTCCTGAGTGGGTTTGGGTACATGGGTATTTCTCCCTGACATAAGCTACGTATGGAACCGAAAGAGATATCATAACAATGTCGCTATTGTAACGCTGTTTTTGCGCACTAACTCATCAAGCGTTAATTTGACATAGGAACGGAAACGAAAACTGCCAACCTTCGGGCATGGCTAAAGAAAAAAATATCAAATTTTTAAATGGAGAAAAAACTTGCTGGCTGCATATTTGAAAATTGGTGGTGTTGATACCTGGATATGGTATTTGGATGGTGTATAAATACCGTCCGTATCAATATTGGTTAACCTGTTGACCTTTTTATACTAGAATTGAACACCAAGTTTCGTATAAATACTGTAGCACTATTTGTGATGTATACCTACAAATGGGAACACTGGGTATGAAAGGGTTAAGGTTTAGTCTAGGGCTAACCCTTCCTATCATAGCATGGTGTAAGTACAACATTTCAAACCGATTTACTCATATGAAAAAAGCATATTCATTCATGAGAGAAATCGTTAAGGAGCAATTAAGGGTTTCTCTTAGGAACAGCATCGTCCAGCAAGTCAAGGACAGCTAACAACACCGGGACATCAAAACGTTCACCAGTCCCTCGCTGACATGAAGTTCTACTTCAATAACATGCATCATCGAGAAAAATTGATATTATGAATCCTATTGGTGTACTTGTGACCTGGTTGGAACTTGACGCAGTTGGCATACAACCACGCAAGGCTACCATATAGCTACGTTCCGTCACCTGAGACGTGGAAAAAGCAAGTACAATGCGGGCGCGCGCAGTTTGGATGGAAGGGAGTCACGTCCCGTGCTTACACTTCTTCATTAATAATGCCAGGCACTTGGCCTGCTCTTTGGGCAAAGTTAGGTAAAATGAATGCACTTGCAGTTTATATGAACAGTGAGAGTGCAGCATGCGTCCTGCTTACTGCGCAGACCGCTGCACTGGGAAGAAAATTATACGACTACATGAGAAGACTGCGTGCAGTCTTACGGACTGGACTGACCACAGTCCACTAAAGGCAGGGTGACACGAGAGTCTTCTTGGTGCCCATAAGTATTACTGAGCGTCCGAATACGTTGATGTAGGTGCCCATTTAAAACAGTAGAAAATATAACAGCTTTCTTTCTCAGTTCCAATTCATTTCAACTTTTAAGAAATACTGTCCAAACTTCACCGGTGGCGGTTGATGAGCCAGCCGATTGCCTGATAATATTGTCGAGAATGTTTTCAATGGAAGGACGTGAAGAAAAATTTGGACGCTGAGTAGTTCAAATGGGGACCAAAAGAAGATAGTGTGAACCCGCTCTTCACGAGCTAAGTCAGAAAGAAACTTCCTTATAGGGACAATCCCATTGAAGTGACGTGAAAGAATATTTTGAAATTCGGGCGATAAAATTGAAAATGCTTACTGCCCTTGATTTGCTCTGACTGTTCGTTATTCTCAGACATGGGGGTCTTCACTTCAACGTGCCTACTATTGTAAGTGTCCCTTTTCTTTTTTCCTTCTGTTGGATCGCAGGTAACACTAGCAGAGTAAGACTTCAATCCGTGTTAGTAATATCCGCTGTAATAACGCTCGAATTATCTCAACCGTCTCACATCATTCAACAAGATATTAAACTCACTTCACCCCCAGAATCATATAGCCATTGGTTATTATTTGTAATGAGTATTTATTTTAAAAAGTAAGATATATTTCGTAAGATTCAAGTACGCATAGTGTACATTTTGGGGGGCGGTATTAAAAGTGCTAGTCTTCCGAGAAATAAAGGTTAACTTCGGGCGTTAATGGATGATAACCCAAGGAAGAGATCATATATTACTTTGGAGGTGGCACTCTTGTGCCTGACATAGCGAATTATGGTAATGATTTTCCGTATAGATTAAATTGTGGTAAAGCAAGGTTGTGATGCCATTTCGGGCGTGAAAAGTTAAAACTTCTTTCTTGCCTGCTCTAAGCAGTCACAGGAATACGGGAATAGCATTTGGTGCTACTTTGGTACGGGATTTATGCCGTAAAGTAAGGATAGATTAAGCTGGGCTATGATGGGCTAGGCTAGGATAGCTTAGCTTAGATTAAATTATGTTAGGTTGTCAGGTTAGATTAGCTTCAGTTAGGTTAAGTTTGGCTAGGTCAGACTAGGTTGTGTTAAGTTAGCTCGGACACATACCGCAGAAGAATTTGACTCTTGTGGACGTTGCAGAACTGCACAGCTCGCATACCGAAGTGGTAGCAAGTATTGTTTGAAAACCCTAAGCAGAGCAAACTCGGCACTGTTGGCTGAACCCTTCAGTTCATGATTGAAACTCTCACTTCTCGTACTCATTGGAACCACACACACATAATACACCATAAGAGAATTTCCTACTTATTCCGCTGCCACGCACGGCTTTTCAGTGTTCATATAACATCTCGCATAACAAAGTGGACGGCCGGTACGGCACCCGAGGATCTCTACGTACGGACGGCAGTCCGGCGGCTATGGTGGCGACCGCACCGCCTCCCGCCGCCGCCGGCCAAGGACATAAAGAAGATGACATGCAAAACCTAAATTGCTAATTACTGTGCCTGTGCCAACGCACACATACGTGCACCTCACCGTACACGTGTGTGTGAGGAACTCTCCCACCGAAGTAACACATGAGCGCATAAAAAGTAACTCACATACACTGAATCGGTCCCGAGACAGAATGTGGCTAACCCTTTAAGTACGCACTGGGCTTGCTTAGGTAAAGTTAGATACAGTTAGGTTTGGTTAGGTTATGTTAGAATACTTTAAGTAAGCTAAGGATAGGTTAGGACTAAGGTTTCAATGCAGCTCTAGAACAGGAACCTAGCCCAGCTAGGGTCACATATTATGCCTGAATTTTTTATAAGCGACGTATAAAGCCGGCCCCATTGCAGCTGCATAGCTATTTACTTTTTACTGACTTTTCCAGACTGGCGGCTCCTTGGCCTCCAGCATTGGGTGGCTGGCTAGCGCCCCTCCACCCCTATACACACATGCGTACACAACTTTTTGTTGTTTCCTGTTATTTCTGCAATAGGTATTAATGACGCGCTCTTACTGTCACCTCGCCATTCCTTTACCGTCCGTCCTTCCTTAGATATTTGCAGCTCGTGAGTTGTCGCCCACGACAGGAATTGCTGTATTTCCAAAGTGATGCAAGTTTAGCAGCGATAATTAGGAATGTTAATTCGCCATACCTATGCGGAGTGAATGCAGAGCTAGTGCGTACTGACTGATACGCCTATTATATATTTACACATCGATGGACGTGTTTCAGTCCGAACTGCCAAAATTGGCCTACCTTCGTGACGTCATTTGTACTCGTGGCTGAGCTTAATAGTACGTATGCAGGGGCCAACAACAAAGGAGACCGATAGTTATAAAGTTTCGACGAAAGCTCATGTAGGTTTATGAACTAAGATATATGTGCGGTAACATCGCTGCGACTTCTTATAGGCCTAAACTAGGCCAGGCATATTCGTTCGCGCGTAACGATGTTCTTCAGTAAAAAAAAAGAAAAATATTAAAAATAACAATCTATAAACGCTAGAATTACACTTTTTCTATAGAAGCAGTCATTGTTTCAAGAACTGTAACTATAAATATGGAAGGCTTATTTAATTAGTGCGGCAGCCTCCGTGAGTTTCAGCAGTGAATTTGCTACCATGGCAGTGCATGTCAAAACGTTTGCTGCACTTGTGAAATTAGCTCTCCAGATATGTAATTAAAGACAGATACAGTGACCTATATTTTTTTATTGTAAAAAGAGACGGCCGGTAAAAGTTAAGAAACATTGACAAGGTTAGCGTAATTTGTAAAAGACTGTTGCAGCGAAGGGAATTTAGTGTTGGTCACAGCCAGACTTGGAGATGCCAGGCAGCAACGAACTGACCGCCGCACAACAGCACAAGTTAACCAATTAAGCAGAGGATCAGCACCAAAAACAGGAGCGGAAGGGCGAAAAACAGTGACGCCCTCTACTGTCTGTCGGCGGCGCTCTGGACACTGCATAGTGCTGTGCTCAGCCGGAGTGCGGCAAAAGAGTTAATGTAACGAGCCAAAAACAAACAACTGACCTGGTCATAAATGGCCAGTGGCATTCTCTTCGGTGAGCGCACAGCAAAACAGTCAAAGTAACAAGATAAACATTAACTTATAACCTGTTCATATGGCAGTGGTAAATTCTTTCCAGTAAGCATGCACCAAAAAAAAAACAGTTAAGTTACTCCCAAAGTTATGAGCAACTTGCTGTACGTTTGAGCAACTGACTTGTTCCATGTTCATACATGAACAGTATACATGAACAGTAGTACCTACTTTGTTCTACCAGCACAAAGCAAAATATTTTAAGTAACGAGTCTAATGCAAAAAATTAACGTTGCAGTGATCCTAACATATATATAGGCGATGGCGTTCTCTAAAACAACACACAGCTAAATTGAACTAAAAACGGTCACGGTTACGAAGGTCTATTCCCATAACGAACAAGAAGGTATAGCCTAGCTAAGATACACAATAGATGTGAATATGCAATATTAATATCGAATGATAAACGTGTATATTTGCACTACATAACACTAATACCAGAAACTAGAGCACTCTGAGAGCACATACCTCCGCCAAGCAAAGCAACGTTAACGAAGAAGTCAAATTGGTTCTGAAACTACGATTTCCTTTTCATCAGCGTCAAAATATGGTTATTTTTGACAGCAATAATAGCTTCTGTAATTTTTTGACGATCTGTTGATAACTGTTCGAGTTATACTGCTGACAAACATTAGTCAAAAACACAAGCGGATCAGCCGATCATCACCAAAAATGATCATTTACGTTTCGTGATATACTAAACAACTCACGTAAATTGCATGAAAATCCGTTCATAATGTTTTGAGTTATTTTATTAATAAATATTAATTCAAACAGAGAAGAGCAAACGAATAAACAGATCATCACAAAAATTTGGTCGTTTACTCTTCGTGATATACCGAACAACTCGTGTAAATTTCATGAAAATCCGTCCACAACTTTTTGAGTGATTATAACTGGCAATACTTATATAATTCGCACCAATATAGTTTTAGAAGTATTAATGCAAAAAAGCTTTAAAAGTACCACTTTAAATAAACTTTAAGATTATTTACAGAATAAAATAAGCCTAACCTTCAGTGAAATACTAAACATGCAAGTAATATGCCATTCAAAATGTAAACAACAGCGTGGAAAGAGTCAGTGCCCAAAATGAATTCAGGAGTGCAGCTATCGAATACCTAACACAAAAAATTTTGAATACAAATCCCACGTGGGTGCACAACATAAGTTCAATATATAACAATGACTTCCTGTATTCTACGTGGAAAAATGTTACCTCAGAAGCTAAGGTGTAACAAGCGGCGAGCTCAAGACTTGGGTCAGGATCGTCTCGAATTGGTTCGATCTAATCAGGTAAAATCGGTTGTTCTTTCGGTGCGCTGCGCGTGAGGGGCATAGGTGAGGGAAGTCTCCACACGAGCTCGACCCTCGATGAACACAGTTGCTTAAAATTTTAGTGCCATATTCTATCGGGTTGGCCGTACGTAAGATATTCTTTTCTCCCCATGATAGTCTTCGTATTTCATATGCCAAAACGTGCGTTTAACACACATGAAAGAACTATATACCGGTGGATGAGTCAGGCAGTAGTCGTTTATGACTGCAACTTGGAACGAGATCTACTAGAAAACATGAAACGAAAGCCACAGCTTCCAGAGTATGGAACTATGGAAACTGTTGGTCCACTCACTGTACATTAGATAGCACTGTATACGACGAAAATAAAATATTATCTAGATTTACATTGTTATTCATTGTAGTTTATGACGCACGCTCAATCAGCTCTACAGTATAATCTTGAAGCGCTGACTGAACCTAATTCTTGTATCTCGCGGAACGGCATCGATTCAAAACTTCTTAAGGCAAGTTTGCACTAGGAAAGAGAAACTATATTCCGTATTTCAGTAGCGAAACTCAGTTCAGCGGCGCGCCTTTAATAACACATCCAAAGTCATCAATTTTTTTACCTGCTACCTTTCTTTATATATGAGCTAGCACAATTTTCGTACAGAGGGCAATACGATATTCTAAGAACGTGTCCAAAGAGCAGCATCTAAATGTATGGACTTTTTAAGCCACTCGTTGGAATAAGATATGGCATGACTTTTCCAGTAGATCACCAGATATTCTGAAACCCTTCTTTCGCGTGGAAATGCAACGGTAATGTCAATTTCACCAAATACCCGAACTAGGAAACCCACATGCTCTGAGTCAAGTTGCAATAAAGTGCCAGTTGGGCCCGAGAGGACTGTACGACTGCAGTCAACCACAGACTGTCTGGGCTATGACGTCAAATGACGGAAAGCTCATTATGATAACAGTCCCCCTCTCTCTTCGATCGTGTTTATTAGTATAGGTAAGGTAGATTTCGTCGCAGTGGGCTCGGAATGTTTGAAAATCTGACGCTGCAATCGTGAGCAACGGAAGCTCACCTCTCGGCAGCACACGCGCCAGACACGCAGGATTTGGAAGGTTCAAAGGGTAACCAAAGTATTCCAAGTTTTATATCGCACATAACTCGTAGCTCTCTTGTACATAGTCAAGATGGTTCTTGTGTTAAATATTACCCATTTACCTACTGACGTCCTTATTATCGATATTCATGCTTAAAATCAATTTTTACACAACTATGACTTTCATTATTTTAGGTAAGTTTAAAAGATAATTTCCCGTAACTGGGAAGAGTTACAGGAGGTAAAGATATCTTAGCATAGAAGATGGCACAGAGAACGAGAACGTTAAAAAAAAAAACTCATTAAAAATGTATGTCCTGCGTAACACGTGTTTCACAGCAATTCACGAGGTAATTTACTTGACATCAATTATTTTTTCATTGCTGATTCTCAACATATTAGTTATTAAATTTTTATTTTGATACTATTTATTTTATTTTTGGACTTGTATAATATATAGTGCAAAATTTGGCTATATTATATAGATAGTGCGAAACGCCATTTAGTATCAACAACGCTGGTCAGTTTACCTTCGGCGTAGTATTGCACCGCCGCCGATACTGAAAACGCTCACGCAATCCTGGCGTTTGTAAATAAATTGTGCACGTCTTGCAACCTGCTTAGAGTTAATACAAACAGATAAAATATTTTCGAGAGCATAAATGTCGATAATAAAGAAGTCAAGAGCGTAAACGGTCAATATTTAACACAATGACCATCCATACTATGTACAAGAGAGCTCAGATTTATGAATGAGCCTATAAAATTTAGTATACTCTGGTTACCCTTTGAACCTTCCAAATCCTGCGAGTTTGGCTCGTATGCCGCCCGGCAATAAAGCAAATCTAGTACCGAGAGGTTACAGTGCAGCTCCATACCCACTCCGTATGCACCTTAGGAAGCATATAGAGGGTTCAGGGTACTTGTTTATAAAATTGAATATGTGAGCTGGCAGAATTTTCCGTAGCGTTGCTAGATATTTCACGAAGTAGTTCCACCGCGTGTCTACAATGTTGTTACCACCTCCAGCCGCCTCCACGCAATCGCTTTGCTCCGTAAACTTTTTTCCAGAACAATCGCGAGTCATGAATAAATTGGCCAAGAGAGCCAAGCAATACTGGTCTCGACTTTGATCCCTCGCTTAGCGCCTTTGAGCGTCTGAGAAAATATCTTGAGTTCTAAGGCCATCGTGGGAGTATGGGATGATCTGCCATCACCCCTGCCACACAGGCCATGGCAGCGGGAGTATGGGATGATCTGCCATCACCCCTGCCACACAGGCCATGGCAGCGGGAGTATGGGACGATCTGTCATCACCCCTGCCGCACAGGCCATGGCAGCGGGAGTATGGGATGATCTGCCATCTCCCCTGCCGCACAGGCCATGGCAGCGGGAGCATGGGATGATCTGTCATCACCCCTGCCACACAGGCCATGGCAGCGGGAGTATGGGATGATCTATCATCACCCCTGCCACACAGGCCATGGCAGCGGGAGTAAGGGATGATCTGCCATCACCCCAGCCACACAGGCCATGGCAGCGGGAGTAAGGGATGATCTACCATCACCCCAGCCACACAGGCCATGGCAGCGGGAGTAAGGGATGATCTGCCATCACCCCTGCCACACAGGCCATGGCAGCGGGAGTAAGGGATGATCTACCATCACTCCTGCCACACAGGCCATGGCAGCGGGAGTAAGGGATGATCTGCCATCACCCCTGCCACACAGGCCATGGCAGCGGGAGTAATGGATGATCTACCATCACCCCTGCCAGGCTGCCACACAGGCCATGGCAGCGGGAGTAAGGGATGATCTGCCATCACCCCAGCCACACAGGCCATGACAACGGGAGTATGTGATGATTTGCCATCTCCCCTGCCGCACAAGCAAGCCATGGTAACAGGAGTATGATTTGAGTTGGGGATTTGACACCCTGAATAATGTCACACACATTATGCTCAATATCTACTAATTTGAATCAACATTATCAATTTTAACTGATATTTCCAACCTCTTTTCAAGTTATCTGCACCTGGCTCAACATATGTATAGAACTTGTGTGAAAACGTAATTTGAGCCTTATAAAAAATCTCAAATCTCACATGCACAACCTTGAATAACTCCGCCAATGGCAACTAAAACCGTAATCAAACATTGGTTTTTTACCCGTGGACTATGAAAGACTTCAGTACACAGCACAGCTTTGTTGTGGGAAGAATAAAGCGGAAGTATATAAGAGTAAAAATCCCATGTGCACTCAGAGTAGCAAACTAATCCAACATACCTGCTGTGGTCTGCCAGCTCAGGCCTCCAATGAACATTTTCCTGGAAAGAAAAAGCAAGAATTTGTTAAATTATATCAGTTAACTCTGTACGAGTTACGTGGTTCACTTTCATAAGCAGTATAGTGTTATTCCGATGAAAATTATCTTTAATGTACTTTAAACGGTAATGGGCTAAGCTAGCACGCTCATTTTATAGTACAATTCAATTGGGTATTAACCTAATTAGGACTTAACCCATTATGAAGTTGAAACTCAGTTCAGTTACCATCTAATATTTAAAATTACTATAGAGAATTCTTCCTGCTGGGCATGACTCATCTATCGACTGACTTCGAAAAATAAGCTTCCTTTGTCCACATTTTTGACTGACTAAAAGAAAACTGTGTCAGTTTTCTAAACAAAATGCTGTGCTTCGAAGTAAAATACTAATGACGTGGTATATGGAGACACCGATAAAATTGAAGGGTCCAAACATATTGATTTCAATAGATACTAGAGCACTCTGAGAGCGCATACCTCCGCCAAGTGAGCCAACGGTAGCAAAAATTCAAATTGGCTCTGAAACCATAATTTTCTTTGCATAAACTCCAAAATCTAATCATTTGTGCCTTTTTA
>LQNS02015105.1:14411428-14426346 GCA_001587735.2 Parhyale hawaiensis
TATGCATCAGAGTGCAACACCATCACTGAGCATCACCATTCGCCCCTCCCACTGTGGCCTGTGACCTGCCACGCCATTGGCTGCCTTGAGACTGTACTTGCTGAAAGGTTCAGGAAAAAAAATTCGCGTCCGGGGCGTTTGGAGTCCAAGGACAGGTCAACTCGCAAGCAACGTTCTTCCTACCGGAAATCTACGTCTAATTTTGTCGGTACAAGGTGGACATTGTCGTGTCTGGATTAAACATCGCCTTTTGCGGGAGTAGCACTAGTAGTAACGTCTACAGTTGTGTACACTACAGTCAACACAAAAGGCTAAAGTAGCACCCAGCGAGCTATATGCTAACATAGCAGCGGTTTTGGATAGCTAGGTACATGTTATTCCAGTACACCTGAGCCAAGATTCTGAACTCACATGTATACACCTTCTGTTAAATCATTAGCTGAGCAAGTTACGGTGTCGAACATGAAGTGACATACTAAAGAAATTTCGATGCAATTCGTATTAATTGATATTTGTATTAAACTGCTGCGTCATTTATCGTTTAACAATATATATATGTACGTATAAATGATGTGATATGAATCTATACTGTAGATTAAATGAGTATTCATATGTAGAAAACTGGGCCTATCAGACTTAGATAAAAAGTTGCAGAATGAAGAAACCATTTCAGAGTCACCGAACAGCTTAACCTTAACATGCATTGGCGCATGAGTGTCAACCACACCTTATGTTTCAAGCAATGCATTTCAATAACTAACTTTTTCTAGTGTGCTACGGATAATTATTTGCCTCACAGCTAGTGTATTTGGAATTCAGTTGCGGGAGTCAGTTTGTACTCGGTCTGCTAATCCAATATTCCTTGCACAAGCGGGTCGTATGAACTCATTATGCGTGGGAGGCTGCAAGGAGCGATGTATTCAGCTGACACACACTCACTTTGTCGTGTTATTGCATGCAAGTCAGTCACTACAGAGATCGATAACACGTTCTTCCAGGTCTTCTTTACTGTAGAGGTGTCTGAGTATGTCTCTGATCGCCCACACTGAGTGTGATAATCTACTTCGTTTGGGTCCAACCTGTCCACAACTTCAACCTTACAAGAGGAAAATCTCAAATTTCAACGCCTATATAGCAAATAGTAGATATTCCTGGAGTTTAGGAATCCACTTCAAGCAACTGTCAACGCGAACCTCGTCCTAAATAGCAAACTTAAATAAAATTAGGGTAATTCAGGAGGGCTTAACAGACTTGAACAATTAGAGTGAATCAGGAGAGTCTATAATGCATTCACAAACAATGAGAACGAGCACTTTGGACCGTCTGCTTCAATTGAGCAACCGTCAACTCGAAACCTAGGTAGCCTAGTCCTAAATAATGTTCTGCAGTCAGTATGATTGTATTTCTGCAGCAATATTGCCGTCAATAGCTCACTTACTGCAGAGCAGAACAGAATATGAGAACATTAGAGAGTTGCAATAGTCAAATTAACACTACAAATCGTGTGAGGAAATGTAAAGGTTTTCACCAACAAAAACCTCTGAGACAGACTTGATGCACTCCCATAATGAAAGTCATTCAGGACTTATAATCAAGAGCACGTTAAACTGGTAATAGAGAAGCAGTTGATTAGAAGGTTCTGGCACCTACAGGTGTTTATTAGCATAGAATAGATAGCTTGCAATAGACTAACCAACAGGACCATTCCAAGAGAGCAGCCAGGACTTACGCTCCGGCCCTCTATATGAGCTATCGCCATTGATAAATTATTCTTTCTCTGTAATGTAGTTAAGCGATCGCGTACTTCCCGCACTGTGAAAGATACTCTGGAGTGAATCGGTAGCAGAAGTTTTAACTTTACGTACTTACTATTGGCACTGTGTAAAGTATGTTCAGTATACTAGGTATGCTTGACTTCAGCACCACAAGAGATGAGACTATAGGACGAGTCCGTGGGAAACGCGTTAAGAAGGTGGGGATACATAACGTACTGCAGAAATCATACGGTAGGTACCTATAGCCTATTGTGTACTCTTCATAGTGCAACTCACAGACAGAAAAAAATATTCAGGAGCGAGTTTATGGGAAAAGGTACCGTACTGTATTGGCGGTAATGGTATAGTACTGTAGTACAAAGGTTTACCAGCTCTTCGGTATGTTCAAAAGTCTCGGTGATTTTTATTTCAGCTGTTCTGGCGAAATGCAAACCAATAAAATTGCGCTAACTTAAAATACAGATGATTGACTAATACCCATTACAAGTATTTTTCACTGGTATTACTACAGCATGAAAATAAACTCTCACACTAGCCTTCATGCACGCAGGGGTTCCGTGGCGAAAAGTGTAATAAGCAGACTGGAAAAATCCCTCCACTTAAATTAAGAGTGCCAGCGAAATAGAGGTGACGGCCCTAGCATAATTAATCCACTGACGTCTTTATTACCTCCGTCAAGAAGATTATGTTTTCGTTGGGTTTGCCTATGTCTATCACCGAGATAACACAAAAAGTTAAGGACGGATTTTGACGAAATTTACAAGGATTGTTAGGTATGTTAAGAGGAACAGATGATTTACTTTTGGTGAAGATCTGTCCATCAGTTTGTTTGTTTGTTTGTCTGGCTGATTTTTTTTCAGTTATGCACGGATATTTATGAAATTTACGTGAGTTGTTAGGTATATCACGAAGAGTAAATGACAAAATTTTTGTGATGATCTGTTAGTTTGTTTGTTGGTGTGTATGTCGCTGTGTTTGATTTTCTGCTTGTTAGCGCAATAACTCAACAAGTTTTAAATGAATCTTTATGAAACTTACAGGAGTTGTTAATGATGTTAAGAGACATAAATGTTTAAATTTGGTTGCAGATCCCTTGGTTCGTTTGTATGTTTGACTTATGTTTGTCATAATGTTTGTTAGCAGAAAAACTCAAAAAGTTTGGAATGGATCTCTATGAAATTTACAGGAATTGTTAATAATGTTAAAAGACATAAATGATTGAATTTTGGTGAAGATCGATTGATTCGTTTGTATGTTTAAATTATATTCGTCATAATGTTTGTTAGCGCAATAGCTCAAAAAGTTTTCAGTGGATCTGTATGAAATTTACAGAACTTGCAACTAATGTTGAGAGGCATAAATTATAAAATTTTGGTGCAGATCGGTTGGTTCGTTTGTATATCTGACTTATGTTTGTCATAATGTTTGTCAACAGCATAACTGAAAAAGTTATGAACGGATCTTCAAAAAAATTGCAGAAACTGTTAATACTATCATAAGGCACAAATGATTATATTTTGGAGTTGATACAAAGAAGATCATGGTTTCAGATCCTATTTGAATCTTTCGTTACCGTTGCCTTACTTGGCGGAGGTATGCGCTCTCAGAGAGCTATAGTTTGACTATTATTTATTGTAAGAATAGCAAAATTTAATGTCTCTAATTGGGGAGATCAAGTGATTGTCAATAATAATGAGTTAAAAGCCGTGGAAAAATTCACTGAAATAAGGGCACCATCGATGTAGGAGCTAGATAGACACGGCAACCTTTAATTCATCTACTATTATGTCCAAATTTGATTCTAATTTCTCAAAGGAAGAGCTTTACTAACACTGTTTCTACCGAACGACCGTGAACCTTAATGGGCTAAATACTACAGAAAAAGATCACTGACTTAACACTTAACCGCTTATACAGTGAACATCAATTTGCAATAAGAAATTCATTATCTATGTAAAACCTGACTGAACGATCCTTTGGGTGGCAAAATGGAACGAGTGTCGCCGTCTAGAGACAACCATAGATTAAAGCTTGCGACAGTCTAATTACTTCGTTTAATTATAACGCTCCGCAACAAATTTGGCAGCATAATAATTGCAAATTTGCTAGGATGTAATGATGAAAGCACTGACGTTAACGGCATAGGGTACAGTCCTATGATCTCGTTAGCCTTCTCTTTGCAACAGAGACCGCTGGGATGGATTATCGATTTTTAAGTTTGCGTACGCAGAGTCAGTCCCCAGCTGATGTCGCGGCGGCACCGGGAGAATAAAACACCGGAATTTTACCGGTTTATAATCATGAACTGAGATTTGCTCGGAGAATGTACGTATGTTTACAGACCTGGCTTCACAATAATTGTAATTTTTACAAGTGTGTTATCATAAACTGAGACTTGCTTGGAGAATGCACAGACCTGGCTTATCAAAAATGGTCATTTTTACAGGTTTGTTATCATAAATTTAGACTTGCTTGGAAAGTGCACGTAACAGACCTGGCTTCACAAATAAATTGTAGCTGGCTTGTAATCACAATAACTACAATTGTTTACACACTCATAAATTGAAAGTTGTTCGGATCGAAGATGTACAGACATGCAAGAGGAGCGTATGGCAAGTTTCAAGCACCGCTGTATATAAAAAGCGTTGACGGATGGTCAACGTACCTACCTATGATTTTGAAAGTACAACCTTTTGTAAGTACTCTCACGAAATTTTGATGTGCTAGAAAGATTGGAAATAAAGCTGAAAATTAAATCATCAAAAATCCCTAATCCCTTTTAATTTTTCTGATGCATAAAACTTTTCACGCATCTCTCGTATGTATACAGAGACCTGGCTTTAAAAAACTGTAATTTTTACTGGTTAATAATCATGAATAGCATAAGACTCGTTCGGAGAATGTGCGTTAAATATATGCATATAGATATGACATTAACAAGCTGTAATTTTCAAGATTTTATCATCATGGAGACATCTCTCGGGTATATATGTGCATATATATATATATATATATATGGTGTCTAGAGACCTAGCATCGAAAACAGTAATTTTTATGGTTGCACATTCATAGAGATTTGTTCGAAATACATATACACGTGGAATAAAGAAACCTGATATCCAGAAATTCCAATATTGACTGTTCTATATGAGCGCGTGAAGAGAGAGAAATTTGCTCGGAGACTATCTACAGGGAACAAATAAACCAGATAATACAGATGAAGCTTGAAATTCCTTATTAGCATTTCCAATGGGTGCTAAATAATGCTCGCTCGCTAAAATACAATCGAGGCAATACCACATTCAGTGCAGAACAGTACCGGTACCTAGCTACTTTAGTCAGCCTCCCAGATTTCTCAAACACTAAATCCTCCGGCCACATTTCATCTTTCGGGTTCAAAATAAGCGTAACAAATCCAGACACATTGAGTTAGCTTGGACAGACGTGTGTGCGGCACCGAAGTATTTCGAAACTTCTCAAATTACCTTCTGAATAACTGCCTTCAGGTATATTACTGACATGAAAGTAATTTCTTACTTCATTAATTGAACACCATGCATCTTAATATATCGATTAGTTAAACAAACATGCTGTATAACCTAGCTACGATAAATATACGTGTGTGTAATTATTTCAACGTTGGATTGTATGAATCACGGCATAGAGACAAATAAACTAATTATTATAAGGATTATTATTAATTAGCGTTGATTAAATTGAATACTCGATCTAAATGTGCATATACCTAGCGTTGGATTCTCCATTATCCCTATAGTCAATTATCGACGTATTTCAAGAATCATACGCAGCACTTTAATAGCTAGGTTGGTCATGCTAATATGAATAGGATTAAAATGCTTCATGTGGCAACGCCCCAGGTAGCAAACTTTGTTATATTAATATTAGAATAATGTTATAATGACAATATTATTATTATATTAATATCATATAATATAGTTTGCTACCTGGTGTGTAGGTTTTGAAGAGTAAAATAACAGTTCGTATAGAGAAAGGCGAACGTCAACCAACGTTCAACATATTCGGGCAATTAATTCGCATACCTATCCATAACACGATACAAAGGAGAGTCGAAAACCTGAACGTTTCTCGAGACTTACTCTCCTGATTCCGTTTCCGCAAGCTGGCATCGACTGGTCCAGTATTACACTGACCAAAATATTGCTTGAAATCTCAGTCTACACTAAAGTCTGTTCACAACAGCTAGTAGGTATATAGGTGTCAATTGTACAGTTTAAATATTTTTCTTATAACTTCCAGTGAGTTTAAATTCTCAGCAACACGTTAAGAAGTAATCACTGTCGCAAAAATCCCTTGTTCGAAGATTATGAAACGTTCCAGAATTTCGACGCCCGTGTACAGCGAGCCTAAAAATAAGTCTCTCTTTCGTTACAATTAACAGATATACAAAATGGGTCGGACTTACAAAAAATAATATTAGTGAACGTATTATTATAGTGATAGTATATAGGACACCGAGGTCCTAGCAAATATTTTACATCAGTTCTTCTGGCATACATAGCTGTACCATGCATGGAGCAGGCCACAGAAAGCCGGGTTGAGGATATTCTTTCATTTGGATGTTTGCGTTTGCTCTCGCTAATGAAAGAAAAAAACTCGGACAACATTGTTAAATCAAAAATCTCTCGCATGTGTATACGCGCGTACGTACGTTCTGCACCTGGAGATCTGAATAAAGCATATGAATAAAGAAAATCATATTGTTGTAAGATATTGGGTATATATCAATGTTTGTGGACTTGCTGGAAATCTCTGTGTTGGATTAAACGGCTAGTGTCGTTAAACGGATAGGATGATTAAGCGATTAAACGGATAAGACGTTAAACGAATAAAAAGGTTAAACGAATAAATCTGTAAAAGTGTAAAACAACCTATAAAAGTTTGGTTCTGCGACGCGCGGGGGCTAGCATGGGTCAGGTCAACAATTTATCCATTCGAAATGCAACCGATATGAAAACTAATGACTCAAAATTCAAAAGTATTGGACGAAGAGGTAATCTGCTCTTGTCAATTTTTGGTGAAGCGTACGTACGTATAGAGTAGACCTGGCCAAGATTTGAAGCGGTAGAACTGATCGCAGGCACGAGTAAATCCCTCAATTGATTCGCCCGATCTTAATCCGCGCCCCTTCTCTTATTTTTCAACATTTTGCTGTCGGAGCTCTCAGATATACGGAGTCAAATGTTAATGGCAAACTTGCATGCTCATGATTCGCAAAAATCCGGCAACTTGTTAACTTTCTAGGAACGTAACTTCGACAAATTACAGGGATTTGCCTGTACTGGCAAGGTCATTGGCTAATCAATCCAATTCAGCCCAGCACCTAAAACCTATGATCTACTCTAACTCTCCTATTCTCGGCCATCTAGGTATAGGTACCCTCAGGTTCAGCAGAACTTCAAAAAGCTTGCATCACCCATATTTTAATGGGGTGGGAGACGCAATTGGCGCTGTCAGCGGTTACGTGCAATGTAGAGATAACACACTGCTGAGTTTGCCGATGGCTATATGCAATAATTGTGCTGCGAAATCACTTCAGCGTGTGCCCTGAAGGAACCGTAAACGCAATCCTGCTCCGGACGATTGCCATCTCAAGAGTAAACGGTTTTTTTGGTGGCGCCTATGCAGAAACTTAGTCTAAAGTATCGAAACTGACGCTCATAATGGAAGTTCCGGACAAGTTTAAGCTAATGAGATGAGCTACCTCGTTTAATCAACACAATTGAAAATGAGTATGGGTAGAAGCTTTACATCTTAATTACAACAAAACCAGTAGAATATAAAGCAGCGATATTCGCTACCATGGCAGCAGAGATACCGTACCACGAAATAAATAGCGGGAGCTTCAAAATTATTAAAAAAAAAAAAAACAGGCGAATCATGGGTTAAACTATGTGTTAAACCTGTAGTGCCTGAAATAAACAGCACATTTCATAGGAATATCACTATTGTACATTTCTCCACAGATATGCACAACAGTCATAGAAGGATTACTAGGCAAAAACAACAAGATCATCTTCCAGCAGGACTAATATTGACTGTTTGGTTACAAAAAAAAATATGGATTTTGCTAATGCGATGCTCGTTATATAGTTAAATATAGAGTTTATATCTTGTGCACAGAAGAATAGGCTTAACTAGGCTAATGCGATCTACAGTGAAATGCTAGTACTTCAACATAGTTCAGCTCAACAGCACGTGAGCGATATCGATTGGAAAATAACTGTGCACAGACGTGCACCAATAAACTGGAGAATATATTCATATATGTAGCTTTTATAACAGCATAGGAGAAAGGTAGAGAGGTATACGGTCGTGTGAATTACTTCTATTAACACTACATACAAAAGGTGTGAGTAGCTATATGATGCACCACGACAGTGTTCTAGCGCTACCAGATTGAATGTGAGCCCTTTACATACGCAACACACTACACTTGCTAGCTGTAACAATGGAAAATCTCAATTAAGTATGGTTAACATTACAGCAAGAGTCGTATATAAATTTAGTTTAACTTATATTATGTATCACCGTACTGGCTGTTGAACTTAAAGTTACTGCTAACAAAGAGAATCTTAATCCAGAGCTGCTTGAGCGCAGTCCCCAGAGAGCCTAGATCAGACCAATTAAGCTCTGTAGCTGAAGCAACGAATGAATTTATCACTCTCTACTGGAAGTACTAGGCACTCTTACAGACAAACATAATTTAGACATTCTACTTCATCAGAGACAACCACCTCACTCAATTTTATACATTTGGGAACACCCACCAGTCGCCGAAAAATATTATACGCGACGCACAACCAGCTGGTGGCCTGTCTCATGAATTTTATCCAGCAATAGTAGCAATAACTTGGATAACAATAAACTTGCAAGAGTTGAATCTTAACATTGAGGGATCAGCTATGAACTAGGTACTGTGATACACTATTCGATCACTACTAGCGATATTAGGCGCCTTAATTATAGGGTAATGTCTCAATTACCGAATGCCTTTCTATTACCGAACGCAATAAGATTCCTACCTATATTCGGTAATAGATGGGCATTCGGTAATTGAGACATTACCCTACTTACAGTGCAATATAATAAAAGCGTTATTTATCATTTGTTGGATTATATATAAGGCATGCTGGACCATCAATCTTTTGAGAGGTAACATTCATCGTCATTATTAAATATATTATAACCCTAGCTTTCGCTTTCTGTTAAGCAGAACGTTAGCTTAAAGTCAACAGATAACACTTCAAAAGACGTAATTCCTTATCATCTTCATTGAAAATTTACTATCTCACAAAAAAAACGACATTTAATGAAGCTAGACGGTGAAGAACTAACTATTTAACGTGCTCCCTTTGACGACTGCCATCGAACGTTGAGAACTTCTATAGCTCTACAGCTATATAGCGAGAGGGAGTCTCGACTGCTCTGACGCACAGCTATGCGGCGTCTAGGATTGATTTGCAACAAAATATCTCTTCTGCACCGTTCACACACATGTTCATGCATAATGAAGCGGCATCTGTACCCGATATTAAAGCATCTGAGCACGAACACATTAATATCTGTATACGTGGTGCAACACCAGCAGTGAAGAGATGTACTATATATAGTGTATATCTGTGCGGGTTGTTGCACTGAAAAGGCATTATTTTGAACAACCCATCCATTGACACATAAAGAACCAGCCTCAACTTAAATCGTCTCCTGGATCCTTTTCGCAAAATCATTATAAGAATCATAAGGACGACTTCAGATAATAAGGGATAATCGCCTGAAAATTTATTGTAGGGATAACACTATTCGAAACGCTGTATGCCATGAAGCACTATGAGAAAAAGGGCTCACGTTGAGCAATTATAAGATCAGCCATGCAGCAATTAAGTAAGCAGTTGACAAACACATCATTTTGGTCAAATACTTAACAGTGGTTCGATTTGGGTTTAAAAGAAGGCTAATGGTGAGAGCTCTTTGATGCTGGCTCGCTATATATAGGTACAGTTTTACAAGCCCACAATTATAGCATCTTCCAAATGCATAATCAAAAACTTGAGAAGCTTTCGGACAGGCTATTAACTGAAATTGGGATTATAATATTCACGGAAACGGCACAGGCCGCAGCGAACGAGTTAGTACCTACTGATTACAATCTCTGCCTATATATAGAACAGACTGTACCTACACGAGCTACCATCTGCACACGACATAGAGAAGCGTGTACCAGACACGCATGGTACATGCAGCAAGCGCTAAGTAGCTACTTGCCGGTATCCAAGTACTCGGTGTACCCACAGCGCAGAAGCAAACAAGCAATTGTGTAAGAACAGAGAGGATAACAAAGAGGAAAGAAAATAAGAGAAATAAAAGCGGCACAGCTAAGCCGCTCAGGAGGATGCTGGGCCGGCTCCTGCAGTCATCACCTTTAAACCACCAACTCGCTCCGAAATTTCCTCTACACCGCCAACACTGTTGCCAAATTTGCAAGACCTTGCTCGCATTTTTCCTATATTCACACCTTCGGGGTTGATGTATATTGAAATTAGCCGCGCATTCATTGTTGTTTACTAATGCGCAGAGCGTATTTGGACGCGCAGCGAAGATGTAATGAGTTGGAATCAAGAGACGGCTGCACGTTCAGCACGCACGCGAACTCGTAGTGGTTCGTACGTGTAGTCACGGCACGAGAATGGAATGCACGTAACAACAGCGGCACGAGGCACGTTACACCAAAAGCACGTGGCTTTCATGGCCGGGCGCCCGTTCGAACACGTCTTGGACACGTTCAACACTCCTAACCATTTGTTCCGTACACTCCAGATTTATCTTAAATTTCATAATCTCATGTTTCATTTTCTGACCATTAGAGCCCGTGGAAGATGTGATTATTTTCAGAACCGGGCACGAAATTCACGTTAGGTACATTAAGATAAATTAATTTTCATCATTAGACTTATCCTCAAACTGAAATGAGTGGCCCAATGTGCAAAATGCACAAAAACGGAGGTAAAACTCATGAAGGGAAAACATTCAGGGTAAAAAAATATAAGCGCGTGCACAAGCATTACAAATGAATAAAACTTATACACTGTTGAGGTGTAGGCCTATATCGCGGTATGATGTTCACATTTCTGATAAAGTATGACTATTCATGCAGATATGAATAGCACTGCAATGAAGAAAGCTTTCCATTACAGAACACGTCAATCATCGAAAGCTATGATCATCTTCAGCAGTTCATTGATTATGGGCCATATCTAACCAGATTCAAATTACGTCTGGAAGCACTTTACGAAATACATCGAAATGAAAATATAGAATAAGAGTAAGAAAAAATTTCCTACCCAGGGTCGTTGGGAATTTCACTGGGTGATCCCACGGAGGGTTCCAGGGCGCTAGAAGCATCCATGATCATGTTGCACAAGATATTGCAGAGACTCAGCTACAGACTAGACCACTAAGTTACAACTAGCTAAAAGAGCAACGCTATACTCAAGCACACACAACACCGCACTGATCAAAACTTTGCACCTTACACAAAATCTTAGCGGAGACGACGGTCGGAGCGAAGCTACGTGCCAGACGTCGCTATTGACCTTTAGGAAAAATAAACTTTTGCGTCGTTTAACTCCATGTAAAACTCACTTGTTTTTTACCGACGATGAAAATTATCTTTAAAACGCAACACGTTCCTGAGCACTTAACTTGTGAATATATGAGAAAATATTTACACGGGTAATTGGTATGTGGCAGCTATGCTGACTGTGGGCGTGGCCAACTGGGCCATCCACGCATCTGAGAGCTGTGATTGGGCCAGCAGCAGGACGTCACACAACCGCCCCCTCTGGGGACAAATTATCCAACTAGTCAAGCTAATGACTCTCCCAGATTTTGGGACAATTTTCTTATTGATGATCATCGATGTGTTTGTGATTTAGTTACGAACACAGCCGCTGATGACAACATTGGGAACAACACCATAGATTAGTACCAAAGTGAGATCGCGTCAGATGCTACGATGGAATTTTTTAGCATATATGAGCCAATTGAGCAGTGCTCGACACATGGGGCGCCATCTATCGGACCGCGGGCCAGGTAAATTGCCCCCTCTCGGCTCGGTGCCCCCTCTCGAAGTACTTTTGCCCCCTTTTGCTACGTAAGCAAGCCCTTGTGGGTGCGGGGAACTCTGAGATACGCTGCGATAATCCTAAGCTTATCGGTGCGACTGAAAAGACCATTCGAACAGAGATGCGTCGCGCTTCTTGTGTACAATGATGTATACATTTAATAATGTGTTGAGTTAGCTTATTAGTAGTTATCACCATTGTACACCATAACGTACACTTTAATATCCTACCGTTTTTATAATATTCGGGGAAGAAGAAACCAAAAGTAACACGCTTCAACTCCGAAAAGGTCTACAGGGTCACATTTTACAATACGAATATTATTGTTTGATGGAAATGGTTACATGCATGGATTAATCCTTTATAGTTCGACACTGCATGCATAGTATAAGTCGAATGCTATTCGTATGGAAAATGCTCCTAGGTTATGCAGGAAATTATTATTACACTATACTTTTTATTCAAACTTAATTTAATGTAAAATAAGCGTTTAAGTCTAACATAACACAGCTACGAATTTAAAAAATAGTTAATCATAATCAGTTCAGAATGAGTTGACCTTTTTCAATGCAACATCATATTTTGAACGATTAAATAAGTGGGGATATTACTTAAAAAATGCAAAATTTTATTATTAATTAGCTCTAAACAATTTCAACGCTGAATTCGAATCCAGTTGAACCTCGAATTCCAAGATTCTCCTTGCACGCAAGGAAACTAAATGCTTGGACTTGCTACGAACATAACGGCGATCACACGCTAGTCAAAAGAACGAGTATCGTATTTTTCATCCGAACGCTATATATGTTGAACTCTCGTAATTACATCCGCCAAGAAGGGTAAGTTTCCGTTGGGTTTGTCTGTCTGCTCGTCTCTTTGTCTGGATGTCTGTATAGCTTTCTGTATGTCTGTCTGTTATCAAGATAACTCAAAAATTTATGGACCGATTTTGACGAAATTTACAGGGATTGTTTGGTATGTTAAGAGGAACAGATGATTAACGTTTAGTGAAGATCCCATATCCATTTGTTAATTTGTTTGTTTGTTTGTTTGTTTGTCTGCCTCATTTTTATCATTGCTATAACTCCAAAAGTTATGGACGGATATTTATGAAATTTACATGAGTTGTTAGGTATATTATGAAGAGGAGCTATAAAATGACCAAATTTTTGTAACGATCCGCTTGTTTGTTCGTTCGTTTATCGCTTTTTTTTTTAATTTTATGCTTGTAAGCACAATAACTAAAAAAATAATCAATGGATCTTTATGAAATTTATAGTTGTTAGTACTGTTAAACGTCATAAATGATCAAGTTTTAGTGCAGATCGGTTTGTTCGCCTGCACGTGACTCATGTTCGTGATAATGCTTGTTAGCAGCATGCATATAGGTAACTAAAAAAGTTATGAACGGATCTTCAAAAAAATTACTGAAGCTGTTAACACTATTGAAGGGTACTTAAATGATTAAATTTTGGTGTAGATACAGAGAAAATCATAGTTTCAGAACCACTTTTAATTTTTCGTAACCGTTGCCTTGCTTGGCGGATGTATGCGCTCTCAGAGTGCTCTAGTTAACTTTGAAATTGCCTTAAAAAAAGGTGTAAAATTTCTAACCATCAGTGCAGTTTGCTCCGTAATTAAGTGCCGTTAGTTAACACAGCAACCAACACGCGAACAAACTAATAAATCATCACAAAAATTTCGCCATTTGCTCTTCGTAATATCGAAAACGTGGCTGGACGTCTGTCGAGGCTCATCATATTAGGTTATTACGGACTGGTACAGACAGTAGATTATATTTGGCCAAGCTTTCGGCAGAAAGCTTGGCCAAATATAACATGTCTGTACCAGTCCTTAATGACCTAATATTCGTAATATATCTAACAACTCGTGTAAATTTCATAAGTATCCGTCCATAACTTTTTGAGCTATGGCATTGAGAAAAATGAGGCAGACAAATAAACAAACAAACGGATGGGCGGATACTCACCAAAAGTTCATCATCTGTTCCTCCTAACATACCTAACAATCAATGTAAATTTCACAAAAATCCGCCCATAACTTTTTGAGTTGTCTTGGTGACAGACACACCCGTCGAAAACATAACCTCCTTGGCGGAGGTAAATACACACATGTTTACATCAGTGCACGAGAGACCTTCACATCAGCGCAAGTGAGACGTCGCATCAGTGCACGTGAGACCGTCACATCAGTGCACGTGAGACCTTCACATCAGCACACATGAGACCGTCGCATCAGTGCACGTGAGACCTTCACATCAGTGCACGTGAGACCGTCACATCAGTGCACGTGAGACCTTCACATCAGTGCACGTGAGACCTTCACATCAGTGCACGTGAGACCTTCACATCAGTGCACGTGAGACCGTCACATCAGTGTACGTGAGACCGTCACATCAGTGAATGTGAGACCACCACATCAGTGCACGTGAGACCTTCACATCAGTGCTCGTGAGACCGTCACATCAGCGCACATGAGACCGTCACATCAGTGCACGTGAGACCGTCACATCAGTGCACGTGAGACCGTCACATCAGTGCACGTGAAACCTTCACATCAGCGCACGTGAGACCTTCACATCAGTGCACGTGAAACCTTCACATCAGCGCACGTAAGACCGTCACATCAGTGAATGTGAGACCACCACATCAGTGCACGTGAGACCTTCACATCAGTGCTCGTGAGACAGTCACATAAGCGCACATGAGACCGTCACATCAGTGCACGTGAAACCTTCACATCAGCACACGTGAGACCGTCACATCAGTGCACGTGAGACTGTCACATCAGTGCACGTGAGACCTTCACATCAGTGCACGTGAGAATTTCACATCAGCGCAAGTGAGACCTTCACATCAGTGCACGTGAGACCTTCACATCAGTGCACGTGAGACCGTCACATCAGTGCACGTGAGACCTTCACATCAGTGCACGTGAGACCTTCACATCAGTGCACGTG
>LQNS02015105.1:14435196-14460226 GCA_001587735.2 Parhyale hawaiensis
TAAAAAGACCTGGCCTGTGGCCGAGAGATAAGTCATCAGCCGTATCACAGATACGCCAGCTTCTCGAACTGAATAAAGCTCGAATTTCCTTCTATCTTTTAATGATGAAGAGCGTGACACAAAGGTAAGTAGGTAGGTAGGTACGTACTAGCGTATTAATATATAGAAGATTCGAAATTTTGTAAATGAAAGTTTCAAGTAACTGATCTGATTTACTTACTCTGGTGTAAGGAGCTTATTTTTTTTTTTGTGTATTTAAATGAATTTTGTGCTCTTTTTCTTCAAAATAGGCGTTTGCGCTCGGTGACCTACATCCCCGTAACCCGTGTCGCTATGATTGCGACACGAGTTGCGACTGGCTGGGTCACCGGTGTAGCACCGGTAACCCAAAAATATTGATTGCGACACACCCCAACAGCTAGTTGAACCATTAGGACCGAAATTTATCATCAATATGAATTGGAAATGCTTTGACCTTTGATCAGTGTTAAGTTTCTACTGCTACGAAGTAACTCAGGAAAATAATATGAGAAATAGCTTTCGTACGACAGGATCAAAAACTCTCTCAAAGATTCAGCTTTTCATCTACCACGCTCAACTGAAAAATCATATCAAACAATACCGAGCTACTTTTCAAAGCGTAGCGGGCTTCAGAAAATGCAGCATTTCGACTTTCGAGCATATATTCCAGAAACAATATTTGTCATCATAATATTCAGGGCTGAAATTTCATGGTATCTCATCTTGCTATTCAGTATATGAATTTTCCATTTAAAGCCTTACGAGCGCGACGGAGAAAAGGACCAAACAAGGGAGCAAGCAACCAACCAACAATTGTATATAATTAACTTATAAACAAAGTAATGATTAATTTCCGATCACAGATTGTGCAAATAATGCAGGCTATCAAAGGTAATTATAAAATTAATACACATGAAATTGATGGAAGTGTACATTTGGGTACTCAGTACGTAGCCAGAATAAACAGTTCTTCTAAAGGGAAATTATTCATAAAAATGTAGATATATGAAAAATTAGGTTCCCAAATTATGCTAATGATGCAAAATGTGAGTATGAATATAAAAAAAAATATATTTTAAGCTAATAATATGAATATATAGTGGTAAAAAGTAATTTACTTATATTAATGGTCATGCTCAAAGCTAATTGTATTAAGCAGTCGAAGTCGATCTCTTAGGAATAACCAAGAGTCGGAACAACTGGCGGACCATCAGTCAGAATCAGAATTGAACTTTAACAATCGTACTCCCCAACCCTAGTATGGTTGTCAGCAAGCTCTTGGTATAATTCATAAACTTGTGTTTGAGTGCTCAGTCAACCTACATGATACTCGGGCTCCAACGTGCCATTCACCACATTGTGGTTTACCTTGCTGGCTAACGTCTCCAATATGTAAATACGAGCGTATGGATATGTGATTACTCTCAGTACCTAGCCTCATAGGTCATGTTTTCTACAATTATGTAGCAACTTAAATTTCAGCTCTATAATAAGTTATACTCAACGACTATATACGTGAAGCCTATATATATATACCCGTGGTACTGGCTTCTCATTTGTTGTATTTTCAGAAGTCGTTGACACTTGGTATATAAGAAATAAAGGTAAGTTCTTCGCCATATATTTAAATGCGAAGAGACACATGAATCTATCTCATGAGCAGAAGCTTACCCCCCTTTTTTGTTTATATGGTAAGCGCTCAAAGTATTGTAGGCAGAATACGACACTTAGTGTAGGAACAATGAAACAGAAACTGTCGCCCATGTTAGCTTGTGGTTTATTAATAGTGTCAGATGGTGAATCTTATCAAAATGAAATTGTAGTTTTTCTGTGGCGCAGCTCTCAGAGTTTTCACGCAAATGCCACTGTATTCTAAAATGCTCGGAAGTTTGGGAACGTTAACGAATTGGCAGCTATTATCTTCATGATCTTTATTTTAGCATCTTATGTATAATATTGTTTTGGTATGTATTCATTTTGTTATTACAATCTTCATTCATCATTTCATGATTTTATATAGCTTCATATATCAATGTGCATATTTATAGAAGTCCAATGGATGAATTCATTAGTATCACGATATTTTGCAAAGTTACTCTATGCATTGGTAAAAAAGACATGCAGTGATTTTTTAATAATATGGGCATATATATAAGCCTATCAGTACAAGGCTCTGCCTCTACACTACAAAAGCTAATTTCTTCACAGGAATACAATAAGACAAAGTACCCTCGCAGAAAATAAACACCCTAGTTAAAATATTGCAAAAACGCTGTGACTTCTATATCTATACGCAGAAGTTACGCGATTAACTTCTAAATGCATCAACATCCATATACGTAGCCCACGCCACGTGTTAGGCGGACACTACCAGTGTTCGAGCTCCAGCAATAGACGTACATGCTCAGCATTGCTCACCCTATACATACTCTACATACCAGAAATTGGTTCAGCTCCGTCAGAAAGCTGCTAGAGGCATCATAAATAGCAACAAGTACAGGAGGGTCGCGTTACAACGACTTACATACGGATCCCCAGCTCCTTGCCAAGGGTTTGACATTTGTGACAGCGTCCAACTGCCGTCGCTGCTGGTTATAATACACGCAGTGGTCGCTACCGTCGTGTCTGAGAGCCTGCTAGCGTTATGATATTCCCCACTGATGGCACGTGTAGGGAATTACAAGCTGACGCTGCTTTTATAGGATTTTCTAACGCACAGGTTAGTTCTCAACTAAGGAGCTGTGCCGTGATCTAAGTGCTCCTATCCTCACCTCAACCCTTACTGACTGTAGTAACTGAGGAGTCCCATTGAAGCCTTCGATCTAAGAGTTTGCTAATATTATAATACTTTTATAATGCTTTCTGCACTGTGACCTAACCACTACTGCTGCCTCGACTCAGGAGCCTTGCCGCAAGGTTCTCCCTCCCCAGCACAATGCGCTATATGCAGTATCTACCTAGCTTGACTCTCATTATCACTAACGTATCGAAAGTTATCTTTAATCTTGGCTAAAAAAAAACAGTAAAAACTATCGATCTCGGCCAGTTACACATCACTAGACTATCGTCCGAAAGTTCCCATTAGAATTCATTTTGCTGGCGATGATAATAATTGATGGATATTGTCTCTAAAGGTAAAATGTAAAGTCAACTTGACCGCACCCTCATCTGGGAAACCCACATGCACTGGTTTGTGCTGCGGGTATAGTCTCACTGGCCGTAGAGGAATAAGTGCGGCTGCAGCCGACCATGGGTCACCAAGAACTATGGCCCCAATTTGTGGAAGGTTCAAATGACCCTCGCCGCTCCCCCCTCCCATCTCTGAGGAGGCAGGTTTCCCACGGCACTCTGCACGCCAGCCACAGCCGAGTCAGAACGCCCACATCAGTAAATATTCAAGTTTACCGTTTGAGATAACATATTAATATAAGAAGCCGATCAATAAAACATATTTGTAGTACACCCTTGGCAAGCAGGCTGGTGTTTATCTTTGCTATGACCGAAAAATTTCGTATGGATATGGAATGAGACAACTACAAGCAGCATCAAATATGTGAATGGTTGGGCCTGATGCAATAAATTAAATAATGTTGTCAAAATATTGAGCTCCAATGAGCCATTTACAGGAAACTACTCTGAATTATGTAAGAGCCTATATATATATATCTCATTGAAGAAGCCTCCTACACACATATACTAAATGGGTGGGCCTCTTCTTTCATCAGTGCACCAGTGCCCCTCAACCTGCGCCCCAATTTTTCTTCTCCCCCCCTCCCCCCTCGTAGCGCCTGCGATTTTGCCTCTCTGCGTTAGCGCCTGCTACATATCCTATAGTGAACCCGTAATTAATTTTAATGCCCCCCTGATAATTTCACAGCGTCCACAATAAAAATCGCCAGGGAACCCCTTGAATATCTTATTTTTGACCATAGCTTCCTTATACTGCAGCTGGGTAGGCTACTGCTGACTCTTCGCCCTGCGCCTAATCATGTCGATCTGCAGCTCCTTAACGAACCTGGTCTTGCTGACGTCTATCAGCACAGGGACAATCCTCTGCAGAAGAAAAGGAGTAAAACTAGGATGAAGGGCAGGGGCCAATAGAAAATTGCTGTCCTGCGAGATGGCAGTGGCAGCGGCAAGGAGGGAAGGAGTTGGGGAGGTTTGAGCCTCCCCTCCCATATAATGAGCCAAGCTCCCCCCCCCCCTTCAGCTCCAATATTGCTACAATGTAACCAACATACATGTAAACTCTCATCAAGTCAGTCCCTCCACATTTTACACCAACGCCATTGAAGACGTTCGCTGCAAATTTCCCAAAGCCGCTACTGCGAGGTATGCAAGCCTCTTCTGATACCTTCCGACGAGGGCCTGCACAATACAAGGAGCTTCGAGTACTCCGAGATGCTATACTTCAAGAGAGTAGTCTTAAAATCGAAGGTGGAAAGTAGTGAACAGTCTATGAACCATCAGTGTGCGGAGGAATATATGAATCTATTTGTATCTCTGAACAGTCTATGATTCTACAACAGCATCCTGCTCTAAATAAGAATAGATTCATATCTTTTTCCTTTTTGAGAAGGTTTTCATGAGCTAACTGCTAATACTTTTCCACAACCAACTGACTATTAATCATAGTGCCTCTCCCCCCCCCCAGAAAAAAAAAAGTTCTTACCGCTATGTCAAGGATGATCAGATATTACACACAAGGATGATAAGACATTACAAGTGGCCAAGCTGCAGTGCACCGTGGGTAATGAGGCTTGTGACGTCACAAAATTCAAGTACGGTAATACGCAGCTTTTTTACATTGTTTCTTCGTCGTTTCATTTGGGCCTCCAGAGTGTCCTACATGTCCTACAAACTTTATGGTTGCACAAAAACATGTATCAAAGTATCTACGAACGGTTTTAGCTTTCTGAAGGATAAAATTTTGTCATTATTATATAGGAGAGTGTCTGTAAAATGTGGCCCTAAGCTGTGCTGTCGCGCCGACGTCGTTATCAGGCTCTCCGTTCCTAATTGTGAAAACTACCGCATTATTGGAAACAAATTAGGGATTTAGCATTCGAAAATTTTAACAACATTGTTCCAAAAGACAGTTAAGGAGTAGTAAACACGGTTACGTAATTTTGTTCCAAGCTAGTTAACGCGAGTCGGACGCGAAACTTATGCCCGGTGCCCCTCGTAGCAACATTTGTGCCGCAAGCCGCCTGATACGTAACCGCGGAACGGCTTCAGCATGCGTAAAATCTAACTGTATAAAAAAATGTCGAAAACCTCAGTCGTTTCTGCAATTCGTACACCAGAGCAGGTGGCAAGGGTGAACTTTCTTTGGCCGCTCTTAATTATGAGCACAAAGATTAATATTTTAAGAATCCGTGCACGATGTTCACGGCCACGATTAGGCAGTTGGATTAGTTGAGTTGGCTCTACGCTGCTAGCTGCAACGAAAGTTGTTACGTGGGCACCGGGCTTTACTTATAATGCTGTTACGTGCGCAGCGCATAGGATAAGTTTTTAATTTTTTTCTTAGTTTTTACTGAGCAGTTGTTTCTCTTTATTATGTATAGACTTTTACTTTCATATTACTTCACCGGAAAGAAAGTACTAATTTGTTTCTCTGATGCTTTCATGTTTATATCACTTTCTTCCATCCCGGTGTTTAATCATACGCACCTGAACCATTTTTTCTGCAGCGATTTGGAATTATAGAGGATAGCATGTCATTAGTAGAAGACAAGAATAAATCGAAAACATAAATGTCTCCAACCATATAATTTCATTTTCCAAATGCCATATTACTCTCGATAACACTCACTTGATTGATTGCATTTTAAAGATGATAAACTTGATCCGAAAGTGCTTCTGACACATGCTGGGTTGAATTCATGTGCTCTATTAACAGCTTTTTAACTAACGTTCTTTCAAAACTTTATCCTTTAGAAGGTTAAAACAAGTTCGTAGATACTTTGATACATGTTTTTGTGCAACTATAAAGACTGTAGGACATGTAGGATACTCTGCAGGCCCAAGTGAAATGATAGAGAAACAATGTAAAATAGCTGCGTATTACCGTACTTGACTTTTATAACGTTACAAGCCTCATTACCCATGGTGCACTGCAGCTTGGCCCCACCCCGTGAGTTAACCTTGTAATGTCTTATCATCTTTGCCGCTATGTTGCTTTCATACAAAATTCCACACACGCCTAAAAACTATAAAATTTGAAAAATATTCTTCGCGTGGTCATAGCATATAATACCTTGCAGGTAGCAGCACGCTTATTTTCTGGACTCATACCTTTTGTATCGCTGGTTAGAGGCTAATCCAGGCATGCGAGCTCTTTGCTGATCCAGGTCTGCTGACTCGGCGGTGGTGGGCGTACAGAGAAGCCGTAGAGGCACTCACCTTCCTCTGAGATCAGGGGGGAAGAGGTCTGGGTCATTCAGCCTTCCGTTAAAAGGGCGCCATAGTTCTTGATGACCCGCGGTCGGCTGCAACCACACTTATTCCTTTGGGTCCAGTGGGCCTATATCCGAAGCACAAACTAGTGCGTATGGGTATCCCAGTTGAGGGTGCGGTAGAGTTGACTTTACCATCACTGCGCGACGCTGAACAGGCTCCACTTCACACCTGACTCTGTTCAAACATCTGTAAAGTACAAACCACAATCAATTCAGAGCTGTAATATGCCACATACCACACAGAGATATAAATTATTGTACATGCAACATTTCAGCTACATCAGACTACTGAAAGTGGGTCAGGGGCATTGCTTACTGAACGCCCCTCGCGTATCTATAGGACTTTATCAAGATGTAATTCCGGATCCTTTGCAGGCGGATCATCTACGAGATCCATAATTGAAATTAGAAAGCGAAATTGAGTCAGAACGATTTTCTATTGAAGATATAACATAAATTTTAAGAATGTTGTCGAGTTATGAGGACGAGCAATAAAATTTGAATTGTTGGTATGATAGATAATGGAAGTTTAGCTTTAGCAATTATACTCAATCAGATTGAAAAAATTAAGTCCGAAATATACTCAAAACTGCTGTATTTGCAGCTCATTTTCTTTTGAAGCACAAGGGTAGGAATTATTTTCATGGAAGGTAGTTTTCCCAGCTTCATAACTATAAATTTCTGCTCCTCTGCGTTAGCCTGTCAGCATAACTTTGTGCAGGGAGTATGGGGGGAGTTGCCTTCGATGCGACGTGGGACAAAAAACTAGGATTAGCTGGCTATAAAAAATGACGGCGATGAAATTTGCTGTCCGCCCAAAGACAGGTAGGAGTTGAGCTATATCCATAATTATTGGCAGGGAGCCTGATGGGTTATTTTTGATGTGACCCATGTAAAAAAAAAACAAGGATTAGCTGACCATCAAAATTGACGGCGATGAAATATGCTCCCACCGCGGGTGATGGTCTTACGCCACGAGGCGTTCTAGTTTCTGCTGCAACTCAATATCGACTGCACCCAGAGAAATTTAGCACTGTTTTACACGGCTATGGCGCAAAAGACGGAAGGTCCTATAACAACTACGACTTTTACTATCTCCATTTCTGGTTAGGTTATCGCCCTCGTAGAGGATCATATCAAAAACGCTGATGCTATAATTCTAATTATGAAAAAATCATATCATCGATAAAAAAAAACAGGTTTCCTACATGGTAATACGTAAAGTCAAATGACCACCCACCACCAACTAGGAAACCACGTCTACTGGTTCGTGCTGCAGACAGCACGGTTATAGTCGACTACAGATTTCGAAAGAGACAGAAAACTCCTGTGACAATTGAGACGTCCCGCCTATCCCCATTTCTGGTTAGGGTCAATAGCATGCGCAATAGCGTGTAAGCGAGCCAAACATTGCGAGAATTCCCCTGTATGGTAGAAAGGCCATCACCGATACTACAATGCAACTCCTCAAACAGTTAATCCCAAAAATGGAGAAAAATTCTGAAAGGGAAACCCCCGAAACTGGGAAAATCTAGAAATGTGCACTATATATACAGCGTCATCTGCCATGAGTTGTGCCAATAGTCAACGCCATTTTGCGTGACCAGCAAAAAGATGTCGTTAAACTTAATTGGTACAAAATCAAACACTACAACTTCACGATTTCCTATAATGTTAGGCAGCCAAAGGAAAAGTTCTACAAATGCAGGGGTAACAAACATACTGTAGAAAATGTGAAGCTCAAACTCTGCCCGTAACTGAAACAATTAATGTATCTACCTGTCGACAGTCCTGGAGTTTCACTGCAGTGACGTCGAGAGCAAAACTAATGACACTGCCACGGAATTGGCCAGGTAGCAGTTTGTTAGTGCAAAATTCTACTACTTTACCACAGTGATGATTCGGCTTAACTAAATCAATCTAAATTGAATTGTTGTTGCGAAAGTCGAATGCACTCACTGACAATATTAGCCTGGATTATTATTAAGTGAGGCATATCTAACAAACCTTCTACCTGTTCGCACAATTGGGGAGGGGGGAGGGCCGTACAAATTGGGTTTATCTCCGGGCGCCAAAAGTACCCTAGTTACGCCACGGTTATTACGATATTAACTGGTGAAAATGCTAACGCAAAGACACTAGAGAGACAAGCAGAGCCTGGGTATACTGCAGCGGCTGTATCTGTGTTAATTCTGAAGCGACTTGAGGAGCAGTGGCTATACAGATCAATGCCTCTAAAAGTTGACACATGTCAAAGTTCAGCGTAAATTTTATGCACTGATAGTATTCAACATTTACTTCATACAAACAGGTCCCGGTGCACAATGCACATTTCAAGGAAAAATACTGACACTTTATTTTAGAAGGTCGCTATTAAATTCTATTTTTTTTTAATTTACAGTTTTTATCCTCATTTTATAGAGGAAGAACTTGAGATTGACTTAGGTGAAGTTTATAATTACGGACAAACTCAAGCGGCCAGACTATGCTGTGCTTTAGATTCACCCAGTTGTGGGTCCAATTTTCTACCGTAAAAACGCGGCTGTTCGCAATTAAGGAGGAAATACAGAACAGTCCAGAACTCACCAACTCTGCAGTTCTTGCCATCTAACCAAACATCGTTAGGGGACCCGCTTGCTAAGTGTTGCAGTTTTTAATGCTGGAATCTGACATAAAGCTATTCGTAATTCCTGGGAAAGAACCAGACGAAAAATACCGCGGTATTTCTTAAGTGTTTTCTAATGGTGCAAATTCAGTTAAGAGAGAAAACACTCTTGGAAGGCCATTTGCAGTAATTAATGCCCCAGATTTTAGACGCAGAGGCTCGGCCATATCGTGTTTATTTGAATTCACTGGAGAGTGAGCAAAATACTTCAAGATTTTTATGATCTCTTGATGCAAAATTCATAATACCTGACTCTGTTGTACACTCCAAGTCATTTAAAGCAGTTTTACGTTTCTTAGATTGAGTAAATATCTTGGTTATGCTGTAAATTATACTAAATTTTCTTTTAGGTTTCAGAGTTTAGCACCAGGGAAGTAGTCTAACCATTAATAAACTGGATTATTGTGAGAACAAAAGTCAAAAAGTAAAATTTCTGCACATAGACAATAAATAGAACTTTTCGGTTTAGTGCAAATATCATGCGCTCTTTCTTCCGAAAAAATGGTCTTCATTTTTTCTGATATGTGGAACTAAAAACAGCCCATGTTTACGGTTGCACGGGAGCCAAATAGGAATCACCACCCCTGCCCCTTGTTGGTTAGCTGACTTCTGCTATCGCTCGGTTACCTACATCTTGGTATCGGTAAGTGTGGTAAGTCGCAGATGACATTGTGGAATGTACAACACGATGGTCAAAAGAGTACAATGAGATGTCTTCTATATACGGCAACGGAAAAACACATGAATTCAGGTTAGTGTATGCTGAGAAAACAGCTTTTCCACCTAATGGCTTAAAAAATTACCCTGGGCCCCACCTAACACATTTGCAGAGCACGAGCCGCCACTGAGTACAACAACTAGTGAATAATTATCATTAGAGAGACAATTTTTAATCTGTTCAGCGCTCTACAGATATTTCAATTTTTCTCTTTCATCCTATCAATACATTGCCTCCTGAGCCCAGTGATTATTTCATAGGTTGAAGGTTAATGCCTTCGAGAGTTGTAACTATGAACAGGCAACATTTAAAAATGGGATTTCATCGTTAATTCCTATATTACTTCACAGAAAAACTTCGCTAGAGTTTGACTTTAGCGAAATCAAAAATTTTAATTAAAACTATAATAAAAAAATCAACGAATGCTGAATCGCGATCACATAACGCCAAATCTTCATTCGCGACGTAGCAATTGCGGACCACCTGTTTCAGGATCAGGGCCCAGTCTCTGCATATATAGTTGACACTCGACGCATGTGGAATTAAACTGCTCTGCAACTGCTTCATGTTTCAACGCTAATCGGAACTCTGACACTCCTGTATGTGAAACATTTCCAAATGTAATTCTTTTCTATAGCGCTAGGAGCCACTCCACTTAAAAAAGTCTACAATACTCGCGCACAAGTTGTGGATGCAGTTTGATATTGCAAAAACGGTATTTGACTTAAACACAATATCCAGTAAAGAATAATACGCCCTCGAGCTTCTTGTAATGGTGTGCAAAGTACTAAAAGCTCCTTTGAGTGTATTTTGTGCACCTCAGTACCCTAGTAACCGTATCAGAAGTCTTACAAGAAGTCGGCTGGTATAATGAAGTGCCTGTCGGCACGCACGAAGGAGTGTCTCTCTTCTGATGCTCTCCTAAGAACGTCGAGCTTCAGATGAAAGACAATTGTCTCTCACACTGGGAGCCTGTAAATGTTGCTGCCAATAAGCGCGGGGAGTGCCGGCTAAGGGAGATGAAGTGCAGATGAGGTGCTTCCAAGCAGCAACTCCTCCACCTAACCGAAGCCCGAACATGGCACCTTCAGCTACCTCAGAGTTTCTCAATCTTTTTTTTTACTTCATCAGAGATCCTTTCATTATACGTCAGAATGCTGCTAATTCTCCTCTTTTCTAAACTGCTTGCTTGAAAAGCTAATTTTCAGACACGCTGTACGCGTATTTGAAAACTAACATTTCGAAAGTGTGGGCCCAATTTTATCTGTGAAACCCAAAATTTCTCATATGAAGAAATCTGCCCAGATTGAGGATCCTCGCGCTAGGGTAGCTAACGCAGTCACGTAACCTCCAGACGAGGCTCTCCATTACTCCATTTTTCTGCTTTGTTTTCAGAATGCAATTCTATAGAGCTAAAATGTCCAAAGCTTCTAAACTTACGGACAGATATTGAGGCATCCAGTAGAGGCACTGGCCTTAATTTACCCTTCTACTCTTTGCCTTCCTCGGTGGAATTTTATTAAGCTTTAGGATACAAGATCTCTTCAAGTATCGTATTGATATTTCTCACTGGATGCAACTTTCATATACAAACTTGCTTATAGTGTCGTTATTATCGTATGTCAGTGCGGTGTCATGCTAAAACTGCTACAGCTGAGATACTAACATGATTTACTTCTACTTGAAAACTGCTCAATATAACGTAGGGCTCATGCTAAAGTTTGGAGAGTCATTTTAAACATATGCAGGGCCTTGTTAACTGTGCAGATTTTATGGATTTTTGTAACCGGTTTTATTATGAATAGCAGGTACCAGTGGTGTTCACACAGTTATTAAGCCCTGTGTTCTGAACAACTAACTGTCGTTACGAAACCGAGCTAATTTAAACGTCTTTCGTACCCAGAATTTCTGCAATTCCATTTTCAACGCAAGGAATATATCTATTGGAAAGAAACACGCTTGCTCGAGCTGGCCAATGGTAAATTGCATATGGATAAACAGACAATGTTAAAAAAAATTCAGATAATTAACATTATGTTAACAGGAAATATTTAAGCACAAAATACAAGCAGTATTTTTAAAGAAATATTCCGAAATTCCGGAGTGGCGGCGCTACGGTCGGCATTGCGCGCATGTGCGCTGCTTGCGTACCGGGTGGGGACTATGTTTTACAATGAAAGACATTTTATTTATCACATAAAGGAAAATTGAAATTCAAAAATCCTCCAAGCCACCCAATTCCAAAATAAATCTCCAATTTACCGCTGTCCTAATATTTTCAACTTAAATGGGGTTTCGCAAAACTGAAGGGTTTTTAAGCCGAGTATGAGTGCTGCTGTATGGGAAAATAACATATAACAGGGAGTCTTGGGCAAAAATATTTTTTAGCTTTGGCAGGATAATGGGCAATTCCACTGTAGGGAAAATCAATGCAAGTCTCATCTCCAGAGCGACAGGAGGCAGTGTTTTAATACAAAAATGTCCCAAATTAACCGTCAACAAATTGTTCGTGGGGCAGAGGTTTTGACCCTATTTTAACCCTGACAGGCTTATAAAAGCTCCTAGGGTTAAGTTCATAGTGCGTGGAGGTACGATTAAACGTTACAGTTTATTATTTTCCAACCACAATCATCAAAATTTGTTAACTAGCTTACGAGAGAAGTGATGAAATG
The DNA here is from genome assembly GCA_001587735.2 of Parhyale hawaiensis. Taxonomy (NCBI): domain Eukaryota; kingdom Metazoa; phylum Arthropoda; class Malacostraca; order Amphipoda; family Hyalidae; genus Parhyale; species Parhyale hawaiensis. Next base: position 14,447,737 of record LQNS02015105.1, read on the forward strand.
TTATATACAACAAGGTGCTCAAGGTAAAATGAATAACCTTTTTTTTTGTTCACCAATCCTATGTTATGGACTATGTTATAGCCATTAGCTAGGCCTTTGGGACGTCTGTCTTTCGTGCCTACTTTGCTTCCTGCCACTTTCATACTCCTACTGGTCTTACTTTTGTTTGTTCTTCCTTTTCTTTTCTGACTTCCTATTCCCATGCATGCGAGTTGATCCTGTGAGGGGACACCTTCGAGCATGTGTTCCCCATTTCTATAGACATACTATATGTCCCTTCCTTTTCCTCTCTTAGAAACGCTTATTACTTATTAGGGAGGTCTAAACTTAACTTATATGTACTACTAATAGTTACTAATAAGTTTTTTAGATCCAGCAGAGCAATGGTTGAACTTTTATGGGACTGAATGTTGCTCTACACACGAGAGGGATGATGTGAAGCGGTTTAAAACAAAAGTATTTGAGTTTACTTATAGAAAATAGTTCGTTGAATGTGTATTTTTGTCAAAGTTTTTGCCCCAGCAAGGTTAAATAAACCTTTGAAAATAAATAGCAGTGCATACAACAACAGGAAAGCAACCGGGCTGTTTTGAGAAAGTGTTAATAAAATGAGCGTTTGTCAGGGCAAATACGTTTCTCAACCCTGCCCGGGTAATCGGGGCATTTTGAGAGAATTTATTGAGGCTTTTTGCTACTAATGAATAAGATGAGCATTTTATGTTAATATTTTCTCATTTTTTTCCAACAGATGAAAAAACGTCAGCCAATGAGCCAAGCAGTTGGAATCTATTTTTAGCTCTAACAGCGTTAAATATTCAGGATTATGGTGCCTAGAACGAGGAGGAAGCCAAGACGAATGTCTTGAGCCGAAAATTATGACAATCAGTCTAGTAGTTTACTTAACAATAGTAGAACAGTAGAGGAGTTTGGAAGGAAATGTATGATCTTCACTGCGAGTGGGAGACAGTGAGTGCATTCAAAAAGGTTACTGTAAGTAAATATGAAGAGTGGGACGAAAATTTTCACCCATATTCGTAATCTTAGAGGAGTTAATAGGTTTAAGGGGTTTAGCAAATGGTACATCCAACGAGAGAAAGTAATATAAAATACTTTGCGCTAAAAACAACAAAATTCGGTCCAATAGTTTGGTAGAAAGTGCTGAGAAACGAAATTTGGTAGGTATAATAATGGCAGATTAATTTGACGCGCTGCTAACTGATTGCTGGTATGAAAAATATACAATATATTGTAAAAAAAATATGTATGAATCCTCATTCTTGGGAAAGGGGGGGGGGGTAAAACATACTTTGGCATTCCTTCTTTCGGTCTTGGGGGACCATGGCCATGTTGCCCTCCCTCCCCCCTCTGGATCCGCCTATGGGTGAAACAAAGGTAAACATGCCAACACTACACCGTAAACGTTCTGACGTTATGCTAAAGCAGTGGTTCCCAAACTTTTTGTGGTCGTTACCCACATGAAAAAGCATAGCAGTTGACTACCATAAATGTCTACAGCTCTGCTCTTATTAGATTCATTTAAACCCACTTTTGAAAATCATTTACTTGAAATAATTCCAATTTATTTTATTTATTCCATCAAAATATGGCCCTCTACATTCTGCTAGATGGGGTATATACCAGTAAAACAACTCATAGTACATCTAAAATGTGATTGAAAATAATCGGTCTTTCCATCTCTAAAAGTTTCATTCAGCTGAGAAAAAATCACAGATTTTAAGGAAATCCGATGGAACTTCTCGATCTTTTAAGAAAGGTAATGCCGACAACCGGTCAACGACAGCAGCTTTTGAAGCATATGCGAGCGTTCAAGCGTCAATGCGGTCTATATCATTCTGTAGTCATATGCCTTTGCCAAAGTGCGGCCGAAGGTGCGAGCCCGACGCTCATCACGTGATGAATCTAAAAACTGCTGCTTAAATGCATGGGGTGAAATGCGCATGAGCTGATCCCTGTGCACGGGAGGGCGCGACACTGCACACAAGCAACCTGAACGACAGCGACTGGAATAGGCGCGAATTGAAATAAGCGTGAAACTGAATAGGCGCGAAAACACTGGAGAGCAAAACGCCTGCGCGAAAATGGTTGCTTCAGGGAATAGGCGCTACACGGAATAAACGCGAATCGAAACAAGCGCTCCATGGAACAATCGCGAAACTGAATGGGAGGCTAGAGGCGTCTTTTTGTGACCACCGCGCGGATGCTTCCCCCTGATCCCTCATGATTCGCCCGTTTTTGTGACCGCATTTTGACGTGATTCTGATAGCAATCAACCGTGATCAGTGATGAGAATTGATCGCAGCGAGATTTTCTCCGCAGGCTAATCATGCGAGATCAAAGAATGATTCCAACCGTTGGGCAAGTAAAAATTCAAAATTTGAAATGCAAGGTCGTGGTGTTTTCTTATATTTAGGGATAAATTGAATAATGTTATGACAATTGTATGTAATATTGACTTCCAAAATTGTAGTTTCTTTAGTTTTATGTATGTGTATGTTCAAAATTCTTTAAATACTGCTAGTTCAGTTATGCTTTGGCTTCAAAATAAATAAAGGCTCATAAGAAATCCATTCCCTTCCATTTTCCTTATAATTACACTAAAATATATTTTTCGAAAACTGAGGTGGCGTCTCTGGTTTGTTCTTCTGCTTTTCAGTGATCACGATGATCATGATCACGGTGATTCTGATCACGAGCGTGGCCACAAAAAGATGCCTGAGATATTTAATTAAGCGCGAATGCTCGCAGAAATTACGTTGCGAACTAGAACAGGAGAAAGAAAAAGAGAGCGAGAGAGAAAAAAAACACCAATGATTTCTCCCGTAGGAAGGTAGGCCTTTTCATTACATTAATAATTTACAGTACTATCGTACTTCTCAACCTACATTTTGTACAACGCTCTATGATAGCAATAGGTTCACTCATACGCTAGGCCTGTTGTGAATCAAGGCTAAAAAATATATATATATGACATTAGAAAACATAGAATTAAAAATATAATAAAGAAGAAACGAGACGACAAAAAATATATATACGTAAGAAGTATACAGCGGTGGCAACCATAACAAGATTCAATCTTGACCGAGTCGTTGTAGTTAGCAAGTAGTTAGCAATATTCTCAATCGCCTCAAGGCACTGAAAGATCGCTCTGCAAAGCATAAGAACCGGCGGGGCACAGCAATACTAGTCTTAAGAGCTTCTCTACTAATGGGAACAGCTTTCTCACATCTGGCGAAATATCTTGGAATACTTTCTGGCACTCGCGAATGTTGATGTTGAGGCCTAAGAAAATCAAGTTAAAATTGAGGCGACCTGTTATATATAGTGTTAGAGATATTGTGCCAAGGAAGAATGCGGGTGTTAATATACTTAATACTTAGATTTTGCTTAGGCTTTTGATGAGGTTGACCACGGAATCCTAATGTTGTAAATTTCCCGTATGGGTATCCGTGGAAAATGTCTTCAATGGCTTGAAGCATTCCTGTCAAACAGAACTCAAAGTGTAATTATCAACAAGAAAATTTCATCAAGACAGCCGCGCCTCGGTGGGCTACGGTACCACAAGGCACTGCGCTTGGGCATGTTCTCTTTCTCATCGTGACATGAGGTACGTAACTATGCAGCCCCTTCGTCATTTGCTGATGATACACGAATACCAGCTGCTATGAATTCTATGGAAGACGTGCTACCTGTGCAGCTAGATTTGGAAAGCATTTGTCAATGGTCGGTAAAAAATGACCTTTAATGAAACAAAATTCGAACTTCTAGGATATGGAAAAAATTAAACACGCTCTGAATCCACACTAAATACCACCAGCGATGGGCATGGAATTGAAGGAACGACAGTTTCAAGAGACCTCAGAGTGAAAATGCAAGACGATGCCACTTTCGAAGAACATATATCTAGAGTTGCCCCTGTGGCAAAAAGATGGAGTGGATGGGTTTTACGAACTTTCTCGTCAGTCGTCACGTGAAGTAGATGTAATGCTCACACTATGGAAACAATTAATTCTTCCTGAGAATAGAATACTATTCTCTACTTTGGATGCCGAGTACAAGAAAAAAGCTAGAACAACTTGAAGCTATCTAAAGATAGTTCACGGCCAGAATTCGAGGCACGCAGAAGTACGATCACGACACACGACTTAACTGTCTCTAATTGTATTCAATACAACGAAAGTTTTTAGTTTTGTTTATAGTTCACTGGATCGATGCTATTTCCAGCTTTAGGAATAGGTGAAATAAACGCGTGCTTGTAAGTGAGTGGAATTACTTCGCCATCCATCGATTTTCGTCGCGTAAGCTATAGGGGGTAAGAGATGCTTGAATTAGCTTGCAAGTCTTAAGGATTTTTGCAGGCACATCATCTATTCCCGCTGCACTGTTGCCGCTAAGTTCATCAATAGCTATAGTTCAATGTTTAGTTTTGTGAACTCGAAGTCTGTTAAATAGTTTGTAGTTAAATCAATTCTTGAGATTCCAGGATATAGTCTACGGTACCCAACATATACGCTGTCATACATACATTTAGTTCAACAGGTTATAACGTGGAGATCAAAGAGGAACAAAGAAAACTATAGAGCACTCTGAGAGCGCATACCTCGGCCAAGCGAGGCAACAGTAGCAAAAAATTCAAATTGGCTCTGAAACCATAATTTTCTTTGTATAAACTCCAAAATGTAATCATTTGTGCCTTTTGATAGTAATAACAGCTTGTGCAATTTTCTCGAAGATACGTTCATACCTTTTTGAGTTACACTGCTAACAAACGTTATGACAAACATGAGTCAAACATACAAACGAACAAACCGATCTGCACCAAAATTTAATAATTTATGCCTTTTAACATTACTAACAATCCCTATAAATTTCATGAAGATCCATTCATTATTTTTTTAGTTATTGTGCTAACAAGCATAAAATTAAAAACAATGACAAACGAACGAACAAACGGATCGTTACAAAAATTTGGTCCTTTACTTTTTGTTATATACCTAACAACTCATGTTAATTTCATACAAATCCATCCATAACTTTTTGAGTCATGGCATTGAAAACAATGAGGCAGACAAACAAACAAACGGATTTACATATCTTCACCAAAAGTTAATCATCTGTTCCTCCTAACAATTCCTGCAAATTTCGTCCAAATCGGTTCATAACTTTTTGAGTTATCTTGGTGACATACAGACAAACACGACGAAAACATAACCTCCTTGGCGGAGGTAATAAGACTTCAAAAGCAGCCTGCTGGGGCGTGTTGTAATCAGGCGCTGGCGTTACCCTCGCAGTGTTACCCGGGGGTGCAGTGTGGCAGTGAATGCAACCACGGGCGTAACCACTTAAGGGGACGGAGAGACGTGTCCCCCAACTTTCAGATTGGGGAGGGGGCAGTGTATATTTTGTCCCCCTTAACTTTTCGTCTTGAGGTTAAGTTTTAATAGTCCTTTTACGGCTCATTCAGGGAACGTATAAAAAATGTCCCGCATCTAAGGTGAGCACATACAACGAAAGTAAAACAAACTCGTCATTTCATGTTGATAAAATTCGTTTTGTCCATATTTTGCGTCGGAAGACGCGAGTCCTGCATGAACTCTTTTATTACAACCGCAAAATACATTATGACTATATGCTATTTAACCCGCGCAAGTTGCGCAATCAGCGTGGATGTTGTAACACCCAGCTATTTGGCAGACTTTTCAATTCAACGATGTCAGCAGTGTTGCTATATACCGTTCAAATTGGCAGAACGAGCTCTAAACACTTCTGTAGCGAGAAAATAAACCAGGTACACATGTAAACGGATTGAAGGTGAGCTTCAGTGATCCCAAAACACTTTAGGGACTCCTGATGTGTCTTCCTGTTCTTGAGTGCTTGGTAAACTTTACCAAGCTATTATAGTGACTCAAACTCAGTACTGCGAGGATGCATGAAAGCCCAGATTCTGTTCATACGCAACTGTTGTCCCTAAGAAGCGAGACGAATTTTAAGGAGATGGTAACTCTTCCTTTTAACAAGCAAGCAGCGTCCTCTAACTCTAACTAATCTGCATCCTTTAACTGTGCCGCATGCTCGCAAAGTATAGAAGAGCACTGTCGTCTAGAGTATTACTCCATGTTGGACGCCGCAGCATTTCAGCGGAAGGAATCTTTCAAAACCACTGATTTAGCTGGTTACACTAAGTTATCTAACGCACTGTTGACGTCCAGTCAGGGAGTTGAGGAAATTGAACTACCTTGTACCTTGTGGGCCTTCTGGGTCTTCGGAAGAAGCCCAGGTGACGTTCCTCACGTCACCTCACGTGTGTGAAGTAAAGCTGCTGGGTGTCTGCTGTGGGACCGTAGTTAGCGACCAAAGACCTCCACGCACTATGAACTTAACCCTAGGCGCTTTTATAAGCCTGTCAGGGATAAAATAGGGTAAAAACGTTTGCCCCACGAACAATTTATTGACGGTTAATTTGGGACATTTTTGTATTAAAACACTGCCTCCTGTCGCTCTGGAGATGAGAGTTGCATTTATTTTCAATACAGTGGAATTGCCCATTATCCTGCCAAAGCTAAAAAATACTTTTGCGAAGACTCCCTGTTATATGTATTTTTCCATACAGCAGCACTCATACTCGGCTTAACCCTGAACTTCTGCGAAACCCCATTTAAGTTGAAAATATTAGGACAGCGGTAAATTGGAGATTTATTTTGGAATTGGGTGGTTTGGAGGATTTTTTGATTTTAATTTCCCTTTATGTGATAAATAAAATATTTCTCATTGTAAAACATAGTCCCCACCCGGTACGCAAGCAGCGCACACGCGCGCAATGCCGACCGTAGCGCCGCCACGCCTAAATTTCGAAATACTACTTCAAGAATGGTGCTTGTATTTTGTGCTCAAATATTTCCTGTGAATATAATGTTAAATATCTGAATCCATATGCAATTTACCATCGCCCAGCTCCCGCATGCGTGTTCCTTTCCAATAGATATATTCCTTGTGTCTCCAAGAACAGTTTATTTCTTATTTTTTTATTTATTTTTTTTTTCCTTCTAGTCGGTACGTAGAATTTAAGCCATTTTGTGGAGGATTCATTAGTTTGCCATCAGCCTCATTTGCGAGGAGTGGCCACTCAAGGCATCCTGTGGTCCATGTGTAGGGTTAAGGTAATAAAGCAAGCAACTAGAAAACATCAAACTAACGTTTTGATCTAAATGATAGGATAATCGGCCCAGTAGTTTGGGAGAAAAAGTTCCGAAAAGATGTTACGATGATTGTTGGGGGTAAGCACGTATCTTGCCCCGGGCAGTATAGACCTCATTAAGCATGTTTTAGGGACCTTACAGCTCCTTTAACCTGAAACTATTCTTAAACCCCTATGGCTGTGTGTGTTACGAATAAATTAAAAGGGTGGAGATTTGCACATAATACAAGACAGCAAGAAAACATAGTCTAAAAAAATAAACAAGAAATTCAACGTTAACAAAATTAATGTTGTTTCCCAGCCCAGTCTGCAGTGACGACTAATTCATTAGCTCCCTCGTCCTGGGGCTAAGCTCCTCCTCCCTCTCAGTTTTTGTTGACGGTATATACTGCTTGGCAGGGTAACGGCATATTTTGAGGGCTACAGTTGGTGCTCATTGGTATGGGTATGCTCGTAGAAGATTGTGTTCTTTAGTAAAACTTCCTAGATTTTTGCTAGAGATAAATGTATAACGTGGGGCACACATTTTTTACCTCTTCTGTTAAATCTCAGCCGAATTAAATAATTTCTTAGGGTCAAGGTACTGGCGCACGCAAATAGAAAAAATCGAACCCAATATTTTGAGCAAAAAATAAAAATCGGTCCAGAGAACAACTATATAGCTGTGGGAGGGAAGATAGCAAAAATTCCGATTATTTTGAACTAAAATGTTGAATTATAAATAGTATATTTACAATGATACATGTAACAATATATATATATATATACAACACACACACACATCTAACGAACAGCACATGCCTTAGCCGACTGGTAGACTGACACTTTTAAGCATAATCGGATGCAACATTTGGCCCCCACCGAGATTCAGAGCTAGATCCACCCTTGGAAAGTTTCACCGGCACACATTCCATTTCGCCACAACCCCAATTTGGCTATTAATAACTTTATTATCAGCTACCTTTCGATATTAGAAATATACAGCGCCCCCCCCCCAATTTTGGACGGTGGTTACGTACGATCTCAGCGCCCTCAAGAAGTGTTACCAACTTTGCAGAGAACTCTTTACTTGAACATTTCTTGTGGGTCCTTATTATGGCTGTAATTTAGGCTAAAGAGTTGAAAATATATGTAAAAGTGCTTCAAGTGCAGGAAATCAAGCAATATATGGCAGTCTTATATCTTTTAATACCAATTGTAAAGTATCAAAGTCAATGTTTGTAAACAAAGCCATGTTACTCAGCTCATAACCCTATAATTTTGGAGGATTGTCGTCGGTGTCACCCGGGTTACCGAACCCATGTCGCATTGGAAGAATATTTGGAACCCGGTGTAGCACGGGTGACACCGAAGGCCTGATTGCAACACACCCCTGGCAGGGAATGCAAGATCGAGCTTACTGTCATTCCCAGCATGTATACGACGTAGAATCAACGTTGTGAGTACGTTTAAATAAGGTTATGTTGTTGTACGTGTTATCAATGTTGTTAGCACGTCGGATAACAACATCATGGTCTGACCTAATAAAAACGTCAGGCATAGAGGTTGTTACTTCGTTGTCAGCACGTTGTCTCACCACAACGTGCCATCAACGTCCTGTGCACGTTGGAGCAAAAAGTTCCCGACTGTTTCAGATTGCTCGTGGCTTTACAGAAATAGAAATTGATGATATGCGTATTTATTATTTACTATTTAATAATATATAATTAAATAAACCATTAAACATAATTTAGAATTAAGATTGGACTGAATTGACACTGGAAGGTATGGAGGTTGTAGTACGTTGTCAGCACGCTGTCCCACAACGTTTTGGTCAATACGTGCTGGCAACGTGCTAAGCACGTCCTAGCAAAACATCATGACATTAACAGTGTTTATGACTTCACAGAAAGAGCAATGAATGATATTTGTATTTTATGTAACATGTTCATGTAAGCCATCAAAATAAAATAAAGGTTTGGCTGAATTGACAATGTCAGGTATGGAAGTTGTTGCAACATTTTTAGCATGTTATATCATAACGTTCTAGAGGCGTACATAGCACGTTGTATCACAACGTACTCTGGACGTGCCCAGCACGTTGTTAGTACGTAGCATCACATCGTACTGAGGACCTTCTCAGCAACAAGAAAGAAAGAAAAGAAAGAAAATACATTTATTTCTCATGTGGAGACTGTGTCCAACAAGGTTAGGACACAGTATCCTGAGGTTTTCATGCTTAGAACTAACATATGAATAATATTAAAAATAACATAAGAGACAAATGGCATTTAAGTGTGCAAAGATCTGCTGCTTCAATGCTTGCATCTTAATAAGGGAATAATATTGACACTATTTTCCGTTGAGAGGAGCGTTGGTTCCACAGAGCTCGGGTGAAAAGTTTTTTGTCGTCGTGACAACCCCCATACCTGACATTGTTATCAGGTCCAATCATGACGTTGTCTTTTGACGTGCTAACAATGTGCTTAGCACGTTGCTATCACATTGTGACCCTCATGTTGTGGGGCAACGTGCTGAAAACGTTGTAACAACCTCCATACCTTCCGTTGCTTTGGGGCCAGACCATGACGTTGTCTTTCGACGAGTTGACAACGTTGATAACACGTACGACGACAGAACAACCTCATTTGACGAGTTCATTACGCTGATTCTACGTCTTGTGTTTGATGGGTTTTGGTCATTTAAAAATTCTATATGGTCATTTAGAAGTCCTCTTCGAGAAATCAGAAGTCCGTTTTGGTTATTTAGAATCCCTTTTTGGTCATCTACAAGTCTTGTTTGGCTATTTAAAAGTCCTTTTCGGGCTTTCAAAAATCCTCTTCGATCACTTAGAAGTCTTTAGTGGTCATCTGACAGTCTCTTTTGATACTTTAGAAATCCTTTATGGTCATTTAGGAGTTCATTTTCATCAATGGAAAATCAGAAATCCTTTTTGGTCATTTAAAAGTTCTTATTGGGGATTTAGAAGTTCTTTCCTGTCATTTAAAAGCTATTTTCATTCATTTAAGAGCTCTTTGCTGGTCTTTTTGGTCCCATTTTCGGTCCTTTCCGGTGATTAGAAGCATCTATTTTCAGCTAGAAAGATGATTTAGGTCACAAAAGAAACAGAAAATGATTCTCTACATATTACCGTTTGGATTTTACGATCGTCGAAATATTTTTTTGAAAAAACTAAAAAACTATTTTTTATTCAAGTTTTTTCTAAAAAGTTTGCCAATACTCATCTCCTGATTATAAAAAAAAAGGTGTATGTAGAAATTAAAATTTCGCTTCTTTTGAGACTAAAATCCTCTCTGTAGCTAGAAAAAAAAAACTGTACGACTAGATGGGTTTTGAAATGAAAAAGAGGTTAAAGGTTTTATGGAGAGCCTGCGCTTGCGTTTTCTTTGAATAGCTCGTTTTCTATTGCGAAAATGGGAAAAAGTACAGAAAAATCTTTTCCGATTTTACAAATCTGTACCAAGTTTCATTCAAATCGGAATAAAAACAAAGTGCGTCGAATTTGAAACTTCTGACAGGAATTTTTAATGCAAAAATTGAGAATACGACTGTTGACAATTTTCTACTGGTGAATGGATTTGAATGAAATTTGGTACAGTTATCAAAAAAATGTGAGATAGACTCATGTAATTTTTGTCCATTTTGGCATAGAAAACGAGTTATTCAAAGAAAATGAAAACCCCATTTTCTTTGAATAACTCGCAATCTATGCCTCAAATTGAAAAAAAGTACTAGAGTCTAACCAACATTTTTTTCGACTTTACATATCTGCATCAAGTTTCATGACGATCGAGCTAATAGTAGTAAAAAGCTTTAGAAAACAAAAAATTAAAGATTACATTTTACATAAGCCCCCCCTCCCCGTTCGCCCCTGCCTCCTATTCTGTCTAAAATTTTGCCTGTGCGTCTGTCTGATATATAGCTACTGTTTTATGAAAAAACTAATTTCGAAAATTCAAAGGTTTTGTGGGAGCTGGTCCTCTTATGTGATTTGGGATTTGTACCGTCTGCGTGTTCAATTCCAATTCCATTAGCAGGGTGATGCGTAACAGGGCATGGGCATACCCGCGACATCACATCTTTGGATCGATATACCCGCATAGCTCTACATAATACATGTTTTGCCATCGTAGATGGATGGTCAATTCTAAATAATACATGTTTGGCCACCACATGGTGGCCGGTCACAACAAACACGCGGGAGCAAAAGCTGCTGGGGTCATTCAACTATACAAGACACTGCAAACTCACCTCTGCATCTCCCCAGGCTCAGACACCCCAAGTGCAGGACAGCCAGACCAAGGAGGCATCCACATCAGCTATAGGTACAATTACTCCCTACACAAAAACTAAGCTACAACTACCTAAACTCATCTATCCCTAATCGCCACCTCTCACTTACCCCACACTCTTGCCAGGTACTCCTTGACACACCCAATCATCCTCACACTTGCCGCTTCATCACACCCAAGCGTTTGAGTCAACCATTCCAGGCCCGTTCTCTCGTACACCACACTTTCCTGAGCACCCCACTCTTCCAAGACTACTTGCATCATTACCCCTCGTTCCTGTGAATATGCTGCACACTCCAAGATTAGATGTTCTACACTTTCAACCTCACCCCAGTCACACATTTGGCACACACGACTTCCTGTTTCATTCCACCGATAGGTGCGAGCATTCACACTGAGAACCTGAGATCGTGCATGAAACAGCAGGTCACCATTCTACTTCCATCATATCAACATTCATACTTAGGACATTCTTTATTTCTGTACCATACTAGAGTTGACTTTTCTTCCATACCTCCTCTCCATTTTTCAAGTCTGTATGTCTGCACTCGCCTATCAATTTCCTTTCTCCATTGCAGCACATTCCAGTCCAGACCTTCCCCTACTTCCACAAGCACTCGCCATTCATCTCTAGCCAGTCCAGGTATCTGGTACGTGTGCCCACCTAACATGCAGGCCACAAACATCAACTGTACGTCTACACACTCTTTCCCATTTGCTCCTGCAGAGATTCCACAGGTGCACCTTCCTAGACCACCTTCCATTATCCATACGTTCCAGTCGTACTTTATAGTTCAGTATACCTTTCATCGTGCGTTTGTAGTGAACTTTTCAGTTGAAACCTCATCCAACGCTCGGCACTGCTTATCATCTCCCGTTCTTGAGACGGTACCCTAAATCTCAGGTCCGCGGTCAACGAACGACAACTTGAGCGCGGGCATTGGCCGGTGACCGCGCACTCCTGAAAGTTGCTTGCGCTCCGCTC
>LQNS02015105.1:14494546-14504577 GCA_001587735.2 Parhyale hawaiensis
TTATTCCCTTGAAATTTAGAAAATATGCATAGGTGTATCTTTATACCGTATATACTTCCATAATCTCAAAAACTAAGGCCTAAATCTAAGAAATTGTAGGAGTAAAATGTGTTTCTTTTTCAAAAATACGTTCACTATGTAAATTTCAGAACAATCTGTGAAAAATTGAGTATTTTGCCGCCATGATCCCCTCATATAATGTACCAGGTGCAAAAGTTTTACCAAAATTTGTTTAATGTCTTCATGTCCTCATTTTAATATCCCAAATGATGCAAAATATCATTGTATATGTACAATATACCTAACATCTTTTACTTGATATATGTTTATACTAGCAAAAATCATTTGGACATGTTTTATGTTTACATAAAATATCTACTTGTTGGACCTAGGAGTCGGAGTCAGAAAATTTTGAGGACCAGGAGTCTGAAATTCTGGAGGGCCAGGAGTCAGACCTTGAACCATCCAACTCCGCAACCCTGGCTGTATTACAAATGTAACTAATACAATTGCTAATGTTTCCATTACTCATGCTTGAAAAAGTCCAATAAGAAGCTAATATTAGGTAGGCCTATGGTTAACAATTAGTAATGAATATGACTATTAGAAAAACTATGAGATTAGCTATTGAGGTAAGTTTTTTTTTTACAGTGAATCTGCCCCATCCATATTATACCTATCTATTTTTCCTCATAATATTATCCATTATATATCTACTCTCATAATTTTCTATACATAAAAGGAAATGATAAAGGTAAGTAAAGCTCGGTAAAACACACCTGGCAATTGTATTCAAAATTATGTGATAAAGGCTCCATTTGAGATTTTGAGATTCAAGCGGTGACGGAGCTTAATATCAGGTTTCAGAATCTGATGGTCAAGTAGGCCTATGTAGTTTCTGAGGCCAAGCCAGGTCCAACTACTTGCGTTTCCTTAACAAAACCGACTAATTTTCATCCTGTGCCAAGTCCTGGGATGAGCAAGTTTCTGATGCCGACTCCTGGCTCTGAAAAATGCATAAAGTAAGAAATTTTTAGTCTTTATAGCTGGTGTCAAACCATCATTGGTCCCAAGAAGGGCTAGAAGAAATCAGTGAATTGAAAAGTGTGCTACTGTTGATAATTGAATTTTATTAGGAACTTAATTTGCTAGGGTGCTTTGAGTTGCAGTCCACCACTCACTGGTTCCAGAAGCCGAGTCAAATCTTCCTACTCCCCAACCCTTATTATTATACAACTAGAAATCCATTGTAAAGGCAATCTTCATTCCAGGTGTCGCCAGTCAGCCGTAAGTGTGACCATCTTCTGGCAGCCATTAATGAGAAATAGTGCTGTAATTTGGTCATAAACTAAAGTAACCGAAAGCTTATGCTACAAGGGCTTACTATATTTATTAAAACATTGAGAATTATATTTTTACTTGATACAAGTTCATGTGTTTGCAACAGCTTCCATGGTATTTTCATCTCCAGATGCCACCCGAAGAGGAGGAGGATGACGAAGATGACGATGATGGAGAAAGACTGCAGATTGAAGTGGCTGAAGATGGAGCTTGTAGTGCTAGCACTCCGCCCGAAAACAGTTACAACCCTGCTGCTCGTAACAATTTCTACACTACAGCTCATGGTAGCTACAATGTCGCATCATCAAAGGTCTATAGTCCTGCCTCTAACAAAGGTTATAATGAACTTACCAGCATAGATTGTGACACTGCTGGTGGTGAATATGATCCTGCATCACCATCTGCTCTCCTCCCTGCCACTAATGGGACTTCCGCTAAATATAACTCAGTTTATGGAGAGAAATCATTCACTGACAGCGATCACAGTGCAAAATATGATCCCTTGACATCAACTCAGGATTACGATAAAGTGAACAGTTGCCCGCCTGTAGAATATAATCCCACTCCAACAGTTGAAATAGACTCAGATGAGAGTGAAGCTCCTGCTCCCATTTCATGTCTCTCACCCCATAAGAAGTCTAAGCATAAGCATGATCGTAGTAAAGAAAAGAAACATAAGAGTCATAGTAAAGATAAGTCTTCTAAGAATAAGCATAAATCTAAAAATACTGATAAAGATAAGGAAAAAACACACAGAGAAAAGAGAAAAAATGACGATGGCAGTTATACTAAAGAGCGCAAAGATGAGTCTTTAGATAATGCAGCCGATCAAGCACTCGATAGGAGACGGGCTAAGGCTGCCAAACTTAGTCCTAGCACTTGTAATATTGAAGCTGAAAGCTCGAATGTAGATAGCAGTCCTCGTGATATTGTGTACAATGGCCATGATTCCCTCCCAGATGTGGAAGATGTTAGTGTTATTGAAAATATCAAGTCAAGTCCTTCTAAGAATAAGTCGTCGTCTCGTAAGGAATCTAGTAGTAATAGTTCTCACTCCAGTAAGGATAGAAAAAGTGATAAAAGGCACAGAGATGGTCACTCTGATGCTGGCCACTCAACATCCAAGCGACGAAAGCTCGACAGCGACCTAGGTTTTGATGCCGCCCTTGGGGCTGTTGATCTTTCCTCCTTCAGTAGCAAGAAGAAGAAATCTAAGAGTCACCACAAGGAAAAGGAGGAGAAAAAAGATAAAAGTCACAAGTCTAAAAGTAGTCATAAAGATAAAAGCAAAAAGGAAAGTCACAGCAAGCAGGATTCTAAACGAAACACTGTGCCCTCTAATACGCGTGGCAAAGATAACGTGTCTACTGGACAGTCTCTTTCTGTGCCGCAAGTTTCTCCTCCTGCTACTGCCTCATCATCTCTTGCTCCTATTAGTCCCAATTATAAACCTTTGCCCCGAGTTCCTCTACCTGAATTATCAGATGATGATCTGGAGGATGACCTTCCATATCAGGATTCAAACCAGGTTCCAGTCGTCTCTATCCCACAGGTTACCACCAAGGATATGAGCACTTCCAAGAAAAGCAAACGCCAAATCTATTCAGGCAAAGTTACAGGCATGACATCAGTTCCTACTTTAATGGATATAGCCATTCGTTGTCTGCAGCAGAACATTGACTCCATTGAGTTTACTGGAGGTGTGCCCTATGATGTTCTGAAGCCTGTAATTGATAAAGCTACCGCTAAACAACTCTTCAATTTGGAGCACTTTAATCCTTACCTTTTGGAGAGTACCAATGAATTATGGGAGCAACATTGCCATAAAGATTTCAGAAACAAGAAGCCGGAAGACATGGAAACGTACCGAGACATGTACATACGTCTTTTAGATGAAAGGGAGCAGAAACTGAAGAGTCTCAGTGAGCAGTTCAGCAATAAGAAAGCAATTGCCCTCGCTCAGCGACGCACCACGCAGCTTGCTGTAGCCAAACCACCTCGAGACGTGGCCCGCGCGCAGGCGAAGTATGGCACCGCCGCAACTGTTCCAGCTGCAGCTTCACAACAGACCAAGGCAGAGGAAATCAAGGCACGTAAGGTAGCCATGGGCAATGCTCAGCGAGCCGAGCGCAGCGGTGCTGGTGGAGCCCGCAATGCAAGACCTGCTGCCGCAGCTAGAAGGCGAGCTCCACTCATGGCAAAGGTTGTGCAGTTCTATCGAAAGACCATCAGGCGGTAGGGCATATTTCGTTGATACCGTTTGGTGTGGCTGTATTGCGCATATGCACTTATTTTTTTCATACTTATAGTTGTGTTCATATATACGCGTGTGCTGGTGTTTGTCTCCGTTGGTTTTCAGTTGAAACGTTAATTCGTCGTCATGTACGACTACCCGACAAGAGCACTTTGGTTTTGTCTGTGGAGGTTTACCTCAGTCTATCAGATTTACTTTCCAGTTCTCTTTCCCGGCGTTGTGCTTGGCAGCTTCACGGCTGATGGTCTTTATTTATGCCACGCTAATGTTCTATCAAGTCGTTCTCTACATTACATGCATGCCCTGACTGTGCCTTTGTTTTTAACACAAACGAGTATGGGCTGTTGCGTGTTTCTTTTCCGCCTATTTTCATCGCACGTAGAGGGTAAATTATGACTCCCTCTGTTCCGAAATAGTTTTCCCACAACAAAAAAAATTATATTCTGCATTAGTAGTTCGATCTCAGCTAAACTATTTGCCGTTTACATTAACAGGATAGTATTGGCCATAGCTGGACTACGTAATGTTACGCATCTACTAACCTGTTAATGTGAACTGCTACTAAATTAGCTGAGATGAAACTGCTATTGCAGAATGAAAATTTTGGCTGTGGAACAACTGTTTCGGAACAAAGGGAGTTTCAGTGGCCCCGTAGATGTTGGATTTCATCTCAGCGTAGGTATCGAACTAACACGTCTGTTAGAAAATTAACTTTCGTGGAGTACGTATCTTTACTTTTGGCTCAGCTGTGCAGGTAAATTTTTTAGGTATCGTCTGCATCTGGCGCAGATTTGTTTTCTTTTGTGTCATTGCAGATGGCTGTTGACATTCCCCGGCACTAAAAGATGTGGGACGAATCACAGAAATATGTACTTTCACAGATTATCATTGTCGACCATATTTTAATTGCTTAAAATGCTTTCATTTTTAGTTATCTCGTGATTCGAATGCATTCATTCTTGCCAGTTATATGAGTAATGAAGAATTATAACAACAAAGAAATATTTTCAGTGAAAGTTCGGATAAATGCACTCTTTGGCATTCAAGTTACGAAAATGCCATGCAACAAGTCCCCTTTTTCATGCTTTTTTAAAATTTTCAGGTTAAGAAATAGTTGGAGCAAGTAATGGGGTCTCGGGAAGCCGCTGCCCATTGTGCTGTCGTAATATTATTTTAATAAGATGCGGTGGATGAATCATGTACCTAGATCTTCCTCAGCTTGGTCAGAAATGTCGCAGAAAATCTCTTAAATATTTAATGCGGTCTGTTCCATTACCAAATTTACTCTCATAACTCATAATCGCCATTGATTAACCTTCTTTCATTGTACCGTAGTATTCCATGCCTTGACTGTTTGCGTTGTATGCATACATGCATTGTTTTTATTTTTAACGGTGTTTATTTGGGTCGTGTTCTTTTACGTCGATGAGGTTTCTGCTGCGTATGATAAACACTTGTACACCATTTTATTCTTCTTCGTTGCTCTTTGTGTTAATGTAAGCTTGGAGTATTATAATAATTCAGGAAAATCTGTATTGAGTGGTCATCAGAAAAAAAAAAAAAAAAAACATTTATAATAAACTAGCTATATAATTGTGGGAAACTTAGACCAGAAAGAAAAATTGGTATTTTTCAGACTTGCTGTTGCCAGCATATCGAATCTGATGAAGAAATAACAACTTCTATTGAATTTGGAAGTACCGTATTTATTAGGGTTGCTAGTTGCTGATGGGTACTCGGTTCAAACTGTAAATAAGTAGGTAGCTATTATAATTCAGGGTTGGCAACGGGTTTTTTTATCAGGACTAATAGAACCCCCGTTGCCGACCTTGATTATATCCTGGGTGATTGGCTTGCAATAGGTTTATTTATGTGATCACCGTGGGTTTTAAACTAACACGGTACGATACTGATGGTCATTGACTTAGGGCGCGTGTATTAATGTTGTGATTCACGCCTTTTGTAAATTGACACGGGGTAAATCAGAAAACCCTTGACTTTGTTATTATTGTGTGTAACTTTCAGCAGCGTTTATGAATTGTGCTGTATGTTGTAGGGTCTTGCGCTCTCAGGGGCATATACTGGCGGGCCTTTTCCCTGCCATAATATGTCTGGGCATCACGCACCCAAGGGTCCCGAGTGCCTTCTCCGCAGGGCATGAAGCATCTGGCCGCAGTACCTGCTTAGAAGGTTAGTTTTCTTGAGTTAGGTAGGTTCTCTATGTTTCCCCTTCTGTTCCGCGAGGTAGGGCGCCGAATGGTGAAAAGCGACCCATCCCATGGGACTTCTCTCTGCTCCCATGTGGGGGCCACGGAAGGGGACCCCCCCCCCCTGCACGAGTGTTCGCTTTCTTCTGTCTGTTTCTATTTTCGTTTTTCGTCTCCTCTACGCCGCACGACTGAGCGATTTCGTTTGACCGAGCCGTGTTGAGCTGAAGATGCTTGCGCCTCATTTCCTACCAGACATGGTGCACTTGGCCACGATTGTTCGAATAGAACTCATTTGAGTACGACTCAACTTTTAAACTATATCATACAAAATCGGATCGCTGTGATAAAGTCTTCGTATGTAATACGGAGAGAAAACCCACAATATAATAATCATAATGTAGGGTCATGTTGCGTTGTACCTTCAAGTCTTTTCTCATCCATCGCTATCAGCAACGACGTTTGTCAAATTGCCAACAATGCTAGCAGCTGAAACAAAGCAATTTAGAAACATGGTTACCGATGCTGGTGGTCTCAGTCATACGAAACTCTTAAGGACTTCCGGAGGCTTGATGCCGTGGAGTTGGGCTCGCCCATTCTATGTTACGGGAGTTTCTTCTCCCAAGGATTGCATAGGTGTCTTAGGCCGCGGCCCCACCGGCGAGACGAGCGACGTGCAACGCGACAAATTTGTCGCGCGACAAAATGTAACGGAGGGTACAGCAGTCTGCTGCCCCACCGCCGCAACTGCGATGCTTCACGAAACCCGTGCATTGCTGCGACACGGCTCCCGTAAAAATCATATTGCGTCGTTTGTTGCTTCAGTGGGGCGGCGGCCTTAGACGTAGGTAGAACTTGGGACAACTGGCTTTCATACTGTCATTTATTCATCCCTTCTACAGTATGTTATCTTTGATTATGCAAATACGATTTTTTTTACTCATTTTTCAAGATAAGTGTCAAACATTTAAAAAATGTTAATAGTATGCTGTAATTATAAAAACAATCAGGGAAAAAATAAAACGGAATCGTTTCCCACGTTTTGGCAACATTTGTTTATCGCATGGGGGTCTGCTGTTACGCCAGATTATGCAACATCACTCTCTAATCAACATGGGCAAGAAAAGCAGTTTAACCAGTGAAGAAAAGATCAAAGTGACCTCGTTATTTGCTTCTGGTAAGACAACACTCGAAGTTTCCAAAGAATTACAGCGTGATCACCGAACAATTAAGGCGTATCCGGAAAACTCCGGATAGAGCCTCTAACGAGGATATTGACTGCTCGGGATATGCGTTA
This sequence comes from Parhyale hawaiensis, assembly GCA_001587735.2. Lineage (NCBI taxonomy): Eukaryota > Metazoa > Arthropoda > Malacostraca > Amphipoda > Hyalidae > Parhyale > Parhyale hawaiensis. Next base: position 14,501,646 of record LQNS02015105.1, read on the forward strand.
TTTAAAGGTTTCTATGGCTAGAAACCCACTTTCTACAAGTAAGGCGTTATTTGAAGACGCTAGAGCCCCAATACTAAGCAGAAAGACAAGATGTGAGGTTCTGCAGAAGCTAGAGAAAGTGATAAAGGCAATTAAACGACCACTTCTAACAAATATTCATAAAGGATAAATAGGATCAAATGGGCTGAAGAGAACCTGAAAACTGATATTTCCACTGTCATCTCTGCTGACGAACGCAGAGCCACTCTTGATGGTCCAGATGGATGGGTCCTCCGTGACCGACCTCAACAGACACGGCTTAAGCGTCAACAAGGTGGTGAAGGTATAAGGTTTTGGGCCGGGATAGTAGGTGACACCCTTATTGGTCCATTTGAAGTGGCAGGAGTTAAACTTAATGCAGAAAGGTACTGCCAGTTTCTTGAAGCAAACTTGATTCCATGGCTTGATGAGCAGACTATCGCACGCAGATCCAAATAGGTATTTCTGCACGATAACACTCCCTCACACTGAGCACGGTACACTGCTAACTGGCTTGCAGATGGAGGATTTAAATCAAAAAGGACCATGACCTGGCCAGCGAATAGCCCCGATTTAAATCCCATTGAGAACCTCTGGGCAATGACCAAAAGTAAAGTCTATGAAAGTAGTCTGCAGTTTTTGAATAAAGTAAGCATGTGTAATGCAGTAAAAACAGATGCAGATTCTATTCCACCATCTAAAATATCAAACCTAACAAAGTCTGTTGATCACCGCCATATAAAAATCATGAAAAATTGAGCATGCCATAATCAGAATTAACTTATGTTTACCACTACTGAACACTGATTTCAGTGTATTGAATTGTTTTGGTTATAATTTCATAGTTTTGGACCTTTAATAACAATATTCCTGTTTACTTGTATTTATTTCCTCTTTATGACGTTATATCAACTTGTTGCATAATCTGAGGTAACAGTATAAAACTCGTAAATAAGCAAACTCTATGATAAACTTAGCAAATGGCTAAATATTTATTTTATAAATGCCGTTTATATTTGCAACATAGCCATACATTTAGTTAATATTGATGTTTCAAAGTTAGACGCTTATCTTGAAAAATAAAGTAAAAAAATTATCTAAGCATGCATAATCAAAGGTAACTAACATACTGTATTTGTGCATCCCTGTTTTATTCTGTTTTTCCTATTCTATCCCTATTTCTTGTACCCATGCATGTAATGTGAAAAACATCATGTATGCGTTCCACGTTTCTATCAATAAACTAGATACTATGGCTTCCTCCTTTCTCAAGTGTTGATTAATTTTATTCTGGGATAATTCTTTTTACAGTGAATTCATGATGATCTTGTAATGTCATTCTACCTAAAATTGTCCATTTTGTTAGTTACTGATTTGCTTATGGTTTTTTTTTCTACAGCTTTTCTATGCCTATCGATGTTATTTTGATATAGCCAATTCATGTAGCTAGTTAGTAACATTGTGCGTCATTATTATCCAAATCATATAACTTGAAATAGATTTAAAATTATCCCGGCCACTTGGCTAAATCCGTCCTGAAAGTGAAATATGAATAACGTGACGTGCTCTCCTTATAGTTCATTTTACATTTTGCAGCGTATGTGCTATGCATTTCCTATCTGGTACGAGGACTAATATTGCAACTTTAAAACCGTTTTCGTTTAAATTAAACAGTTGAAACCCTAAAACCGTCGCTACCCTTAAATTTAATCTCCCATATTAATAGCATTGTCGGAAATATCAAGTTCCTTTCATTCCACTGGTAGCATAGGATGGGCCATAGGATTAGGTTAGTTTCGGTTCTCCTATCCTATGCTATGGGGAGGAGCGCCCCCTGAGGAACCCTGTAAATTATCTTAGCCGTTAGCCTTCGGGACGTCTGCCTTTGATTCCTTCCGATTTGGTACTCCTACTGGTATTACTTTCATCTGGTATTGCTCTTCTTTCCCAACTTACTATTCCCATGCGCGTTGATCCTGTGTGAGAACACTTTCTTGCATGGGTTACACGTTTCTGTCGACATACTTAATGCCCCTTCTTGCTTCCTCTGTTAGATCGCCTTACTTATAGAAACTGAGGCTTAAACTACTCAGTAATACTATGAAGTTCACAGAGGGTTATCTGATGTGGGTTATATTCATGATATCATACGCAGGTAGTTCTCGATATAGACTCCCGTTGCTCTATGCAATATTGTTCAGGCCAAAATTGTTACTTCCAAGCACTCGACATCTGTACATAGTCTATTCTGGCGGGCCCTTTCCCATTAGAATATATGTGGGTATTACTCGCAGCCCAAGGGCCTTTCCCATTGGAGATGTTGCAGCTGGCTGTAGTTCGTGGTAACGAGGTTGGTTTTGTAAAAGTTGAGTAAATTTTCTATGTTTCCGCTTCTGTTCCGCGAGTTGGGCCACCATATGGTGGTAAGCATCCCATCTTCTATGACTCCTCTCTGTTCCTGTGTGGGGCCACAGAAGGGACCCTCCGCACGTGTGTTTCTTTCTTCTCTTTTCGTTTTTTTCTTGCCCTGTGTCGCATGACTGAGCGAATTCATCCGACCAAGCCATGTAGGGTTAGAGATGCTTTGCGCCGTATTTCCTGTCAGAAACGGTGAGCCTGGCCAAAATTACTCTTAATAGAACTCACCTGAGTTCAACTCGACTGCCAAATCCAAAATGCAGCATCTTCATATACAGCGGAGCTATACGCAATATATGAAGCAGTGCAATACGCGGCATTCTTGCCCAACCGTGAGTTGGTACTAGTGACAGACTCACAAAGTGCCATCCAAGCCATTAACAGCTACAACCCCTCTCATCCCCTAGTCTCTCTAATTCAATATCGAATTAGCAAAAGCCGGAAGACCTTTAAAATTTGCTGGGTCCCGAGTCACGTGGGTGTTACCGGGAACGAA
>LQNS02015105.1:14525933-14551023 GCA_001587735.2 Parhyale hawaiensis
AGATTTTTGAATGAGAGTCGTAGCTAACTAGCCATGATGGTGCGCTCTCATAAAGGAAAAGTAGATCGTCTTTCAGATGATAAGAAATAGATGTAATGTTAATAACATGCATCTATAAAGAGTTATCTGTCCTTAACAATGTTATATGCATAAAAATATCAGGTTCTGACAACCCAATAACCCTAAATACAGAGTCTCTACCTTCACCATTTCCACCCCTTGATACAATCACATCCCGGGGTGGAGATGGCGAACGATGTTTGTAGGCTACTTCCGTACGTACATGATGTGAAGTAAAGAGTTTAAATACACAGGAAATAAACACACATATACCAGCTACCAACAGCCTTAGTTTCGCTATTCTAGCATCATTAGAATTCGAGTAATCACAAATTGAAAAAAAAAACGGGGTCTCAGGAAAATGAATTTTCATAGGGTGTTTTTTCACAGTCTCAATCAAAAATTTTTTTAAAATACTTAGAAACATGCTAGAGTTTTGATAGTTGGTTATTATACAACATTATAGGCTTCCATATGGTATAGCTATAGCTCAGCTCTGTCCATGCCTTTTTACCAGTTTTTTTTTTTTGCGGTTCGCCATCTTCGCCCCGGCACTTTGCCAAAATCTCCGCCCCGGAATACACTACTGGTAACTCAGACCTTCCTGGACCCTTTAGGACTACTGCTTTTTGCCTGGTTCATTCTAGACCCAGGAAGGCTGTCGAATCTTTTCTGGATCCTGCTTCGAGTCATTGTGAAAACTGACCATCTGTAGCAGTGGTCGGATTCCAAAAGCGATAGCTTTCCAGCCAGAGCCCTGAGCCATCGCTCCACATTTAGTATATTTAACCGGTATATTTCCGAGATGACTACCAACTGTAGACCAGAATTACTCTGGGCTTATCTTCCTCAGCCTAGCCTCTGCTGGTAGGCTGAGCTTTCTCATCTTGGATCACTGGTTCCTGATGGGAGAATCCGTAAGAGGCTTACAGCCTCATCCACACTAAACCTAAACTGTCTGCTCGGTGGAACAGGTTGAGTCAGGAATGACGCTTTCTAGTTCCAGGAACGTTACACTTTCATTACAGGACTTCCATAAGTACTATATCCACTGAGCCAACTGAGGAGGTAGGTAGTCACATCCTAGGCTCAGGAGCACAAACCTCTGATGTGTGGTAGATGCTGATCAGGAGGACTTTTCCCTCGTGTCTAGTAAGGACAATTTCTTGTAAGTAACGGTGTCTTCCACCATCGTAGAACAAATCTTGACGGAACCCTCCAGGAGGGTCCTGTACTAACCTTAATTTCTCTATGGTTAAGCAAGCTTCCCCCTTCAGACAAGGTCAAGAGGAACCCTTGATGACCTTGTGAGTGGGGAGAGAGTAGATACCTACCGTATGCAATAATTGCAATTTGGACTTACTTTGGCCCTGGAGACCCAAGCCTATTTGAGGCTCTGGTCTTGGACCAGACGGGATCTTGGTCAGCTTGTTTGAGGAGAGATTTTCTCTGATTTCTAGAAAAGAGGCACCTAGTTACCATTCCAGGCTTCTGCCTGAGTCCAGTCTCCTCCTCATGACCAACCCACTATCCAAGTCTGTAAAAATTTTTATTTTAGTAGGTATAAATCTATACCTATTGCAGCTTTCAGCTGCTACTCCTTGAACCTGATTGGGTTGGTGACTACTAGGCGATTTTGGCTTGAGGTTATAGTCGTACCACCTCTTACTGACCGGGAAGTTATGGATCCGCAGGAGGGTCCAGTGAAGTGTCGGGCAACTTTATTGTGCCTGCGCTTGTAGCCTTGTACTACTTTTGCGCCAGCACTCCGCATTCGCTTATCACATGTGGTTGATGGTTTCATCCAAGCGCCTGCAAATTCTACAGGTAGAAAGGACATTTCTATTGTTTTGGATTTAGTCTACCTGGTTCTGAGGACTTGCTCTTGAGCTGCCAGGATGGTGCCTTCTGTTTCTCATTTCAGCTCACCACTCAGAAGCCAGTTTCAAGAGTCTGGTACAATTTTGTCCTAGCCAACTTTGAGGTACTGGCCGGACATCATCATGCTCTTCCATTTGTAAGTCCGATCGAGCCGCCGTGGCTCTTTGAATTGGTCAGTTGTTTCGATTTCTTTCAGCAACTTGCCTCGATTAAGCAGCGTGCCCACGGGTCGTCGCTCCCTCCGAAGTAATGGGAGACCCGAAGAGAGCGCGTTTTTCCGCTTCGACGCTGATGAGCCATGGCTCCCTTCTCTTCTGTTAAAGTAGAGTCTTTCTACACACAATCTAGGGTGCAGTGCTTGATAGATGGTCATGAGCTTCCTGGTTTTTGTGTCCATGGCAGTGCAGTCTTTCTTGGTTCAGTTAATAATGCCAGCAGAATATTGGCTTACAGGGATGGCCTCGATAGTGTTTCCCCCATTCAGGTGTGATTTCAGGATGAGCCTGAGTTGGGTGAGGTACTCCTTCGGAATGGAATCTTTCATCGTTCTGTGGAGAATGGTGCTATGCTTCAAATTTAATAAATTACAGCTTACATAAAAATTGTGTGTAACTTACATTAATTTGTTAGAAATATTACAGCTAGGCTATATATTCACAACCTAATCAACATGGCTCAGTGCCATCACATACCAAATGAGTTAACTGGATTAGCTCCGTAATAGAGCTACCCAAGAATCACCCTCGCGTGAGAAGCAAAATAAGATATAATTGTTTCTACTAATACTGTATAAACATTACTGCTTGTTCACTTAAAAGTAAAGTAAATGGAAAATGCAGTAAGTGCTTCCCGAGGAGAGATCTACACGGCTTAATACTATTTCACCTGATTGCCTACATACTATTACATACAATTACATCGTATTCATCCATCACAAATCAACGATATCACCAATTTAAAACAAAGCGTAACAAGAGTTTCAACCACCCGGTGTTTTCTCGTAAAAATTCGGCGACAATTAAACACCTCTAAATAGACAGCACACCACATGAGCGCGGACGACGTACGAAATGCGGTTCGTCTGTCCGACGGCACGGGAATTGAAGTCTTTGATTATCCAGTCAAGTTCCAATTCCAATGCCATTAGCAGGGTGATGCGCAACAGGGTATGGGCATACCCGCGACATCACATCTTTGGATCGATATACCTGCATAGCTCTACTGGCCGGACATCATCATGCTCTTCCATTGTAGTCCAAGACCAGAGCCTCAAATAGGCTTGGGTCTCCAGGGCCAAAGTAAGTCCAAATTGCAATTATTGCATACGGTAGGTATCTACTCTCTCCCCACTCACAAGGTCATCAAGGGTTCCTCTTGACCTTGTCTGAAGGGGGAAGCTTGCTTAAACTGAGGCCTGAAAGTGGACCCAGTAAAGTGGCTCCTCAGTTCTCACCCCAAAAAGGCTGACTCCGCTGATTAGCTGCGACGTCATTTATTTGTTAGCTATTGTTGAGTGCTTGTCATGTAATTAGATAATAGGAATGCAGCGATCGATCATCGGATGTTTCACACGACAATCATTTAACGTAACGTGTTTTTCTTGTGTCTTCTTGAACACAGCTGTTTGCCTACCAGGGGTGTGTCGCAATCACGCCAAATCCGGGTTACCAGTAACCACTAGTCCACTACCTGAAAAAATGTTACGGTAAGTCCGTTACCCGAAAAAGTGGTTGTGAGAAAGCCATCTAGCGACAAATGGAGCAAGCTCAACTATGCAGAAATTCCGTTTTAACTAAACTTTTGTCAATATAGGTTCCAAGTAACTGATATGATTTACTTATTCTGGTGTACGGAGTTTATTTATTGTGTATTTGAATGAATTGAGTGCTTCTTTTATTCAAAATACAAGGGCGGCGGAACAGGGGAGAGGCTGGGGGCCGGGCCTCCCATTAATCCAAGGTTTCCTGAAATTTACTTTCCTAATAAGGATATTTTCTATGTAATTTCTTTTACTAACTTAGCAAAGATATGAAAGAAAAGTACAAATAAAAGATTATTATAATATATATTACGGTATTCCATACTATATTGCAGGTGAACCATTTTAGATCTGATCATAAACTTGATATTTATTAGCAGTGTTCGTTGTTCTACAGTATGTTCAGGCCGGGTTTATACCACAGGAGGGCCGTTGCAAGTTGAGTTGGGGCTGCTCCTTTACAAACAGGGTCTGGGGGCAAGTTGAGCTTATGTCTTTTACCAAAGGAAGCCCAGGGCAAGTTCAGCTGAGGCCCAGGGCAAGTTCAGCTGAGGCCAGGGCAAGTTCAACTGAGGCCCAGGGCAAGTTATGCTAGGAACCTTTTACATAACGTGGCCCAGGGCAATTCAAGCTGGGGTCTCTCTACCGAAGAAGGCCTAGCTAATCTCCTTTACCAATAGTTTCCCTGGGTAATTAAGATGGGCCCAGGGAAATTTGAGCTGGGCCCCCTTTACCAAAGGAGGCTCGGGGCAAGTTCAACTGGGGGCCCACCGGATCCATCAAGGTATAGCTGTGGTAGTGTGGTTGAGTTATGAACTATGCACATACCACATTTTTATGTAGCTACCTCTTCTTGAAGAGGGGCTTCTCAACAATGGTCCAGAAACAACCACCCCCGCCCCATAAAAATTCGGTTGCCCGCCTTTTTGCGCCTGACGGCTTTCACGAACCTTATGCAAAACTAGCATGCATTTGATCTTTGCACTGCAGGAAATTTATCTGCATGTTATTTTCAATTCACTTACTGACAGCTTTTAGTAAACGAGAAATTAAATGCGAAAAAGTGATTCGAAACGGACCTCATATTCTCTTTGCCTCGCTAATTGACTGAGCCTTTATTAGTGAAGATTCAGCAGGCAGTTTTAGTGATTCATAAGCAAAAAAAAAAAAACGTAACTCTCATTGTTTTCTATTTCTGGGCATCACTTGCTTATCTTTAAGGCTTGTAAATACTGCCAGTGATAAAACCGTGTTTCAGACATTATATCGTACGGATTCATTTCTGACAAAAGACAAACAAGTTTTTGCAAGATAGCCGTATCTTGCAAACCTCAGGATAATAGATATCAAGGACATCAAGGGTCGGTAGAGTGAAACCTAACCAAAACAATACCTTTTTTGCACTTCAGATGAGAGGATTGGTTTCGTCACTCTGAATTGAGTACAATATACTCAACTCAAATAGATTAATCTGGAGATGGCTAAAACTCAATACTGTAATATGAAATAGTATTTTATTCCTCCCCAAGGGCAATCAAATCTCAAATAATTTTTACAAGTTGACCGGGGCACAAGCAGTACTTCTATAGACTATACATTAATATACATATGCTGTGAATATAATATTTCTGACAAGTTGAGCCTAATGAGCTTAGCATATTGCTACCACTTATTATTCCAAAAAATCTATTTTACGCTGCTTGCTTTACCATAGGCTTAGTTATGCGTTTTTCTCAGAACGTACTCAACATTCGATTTACGTTGAATTTTTTCCCCAGAATACTGTTTTTGTTTCTTTCTATTTGCGTTCTCTATTCATTTAGCAATGAAATTCATGAAACTATGTCAAGGTAAAATACGGATTATGATGAGGCTAACATAATTTTTTTTAAACTAACTAAAATGTTCATCAAATCATCAATATTTTGGTAGCTACCAAATATTTTATTCATTTCTTCGTCAACTAGCTGCACGTGTCCGTTCCTCATTATACTTGGAATGGAATAGATAGCTGGCAGTAGCCTAACCAACAAGCCCATTCCCAGAGAGTAACTGGGACTTATGCTCCGGCCCTCAGTGAGCTATCGCTATTAATGAGAAAACAACAAGAAGAAAAAAATAATGGTCACGCAAGGAGATGATCGCAAAAGCACAATTGAATTCTGCATATCCGGGGAGCTTAGAGACATTAAGTTAGTTGTGGTATGAAATATGAATTACGGTGGCTTAGAAGCTTTAGCCGTTAGGAGTTTGTCACTGCTGAAGGAGTTCGTAGCTGTGTATGATGGTGCTCCCAATATTTGTCATGGCGATTTTAAATGCATTGATCGAGTCTGCACCAACAACGCTGGAAAGTACTCTATTCCAAATGTTCACAATGAAGACGGGAAAAATTTATTTCCCAGAGGCAAGGACATTAAGTCAATTGATGTTTAGGCTAACTTTTCCCAGTCTTCCTACATCTCAAAAACCAGTCTCATAAGCCGAGTGATTAGAACCATGTCTCGCTTATTATCTTGAGGTTGAGACTCTCAGACCCCAGCCTAGAAGGTGAAGTCGTGACGCTCCGAACTACAGCGTGAACATTAAATTTGTAACTTTCATGGTGCCATGCGAAAGCATCACCTTGCGGGATCACCCATCACTAGAGCCCGGACATTGCTTGAAATAAATGCTTAAAGCTTATTTTGCTTAAGCTGCTTAAAAAATGGTAAGATTTGGTAAATGGTAAGATTTAGCTATAGTCTGACCATTTTATCAAGGCAGTTCGGTCAAGGCCAAATTCCTCTATAGCGTTGCCAAATCTACGGGTATTTTTTTTAGATTAGATTGGATAGGTGGCAGTAGACGAACCAACAGGCCCATTCTCAAAGAGACATCGAAACTTACGCCCCGGCCCTCTTTGAGCTATTGCCATTATGTTAGTATGATATGAAAGACTGGGGTAAAGAGAAGAAGAAAACAGAGGAGGGAGAAAAATCTCAGCAAAAGTGACGATCATGAATGCTATTTCTGAGATTTTTTTCATGCCATATCTTAGCTCCGCCCACTACCTGTTTATACAAAAATTTCAGAAATATTTATAGAATTGGTACCGCTATAGAGCAATTTGACCACGACCGAACTGCCTTGATAAAATGGTCAGACTATAGCTGATGAAGAGTCAACGCCTGAAACTTGACTCAATCATCAAGTCGAAGCCAGGCTGTCTGAAGATCGGTCAAGTTAAGCCTCAAAGGATTAACTTCGATACTCACGTGAACGGGCCCATAAGGCCCTCAGCTAAAGCCCAATTTGCTGTGCCAATCGATAGCGCCGTACTATTTTATAGTTTGTCGCATTGTAAAGTTATGCCTCTTCTCTGAAAAACTTGAATAGCATTTCTGCTGCTGCTAGTGTAGTTTTATCATATATATGCCAACTTGTTGCAATTTTTTTTAGCAATCAAAAGAGATAACGACCATTGTCATTCCTGTCTCATTGTACTTTTTTTTTTTTTTTTTTTTTTGTAGCACAGATATTCATTAAAACCAGGGAGTAACAATAACAGTTATTATTACTCACTAATTATGATAGACTTTTCAACATTAGTTTTAATCTCAAATAAGATTACATATATATGTTTCTTTAAACATTTCTATAACTTGAAGTTATATGTGAGAAGATGTTGAAGATAATAATTTTTAAGATTTTCCTTCTTCGAAATCTCAAGTACCACATCAGCAGCTGATAAACCATGTTTATTTTTCGTCGGAAGTTATAATCAAAGGATTCAAAGCAGTGGTGCAGATGGTACTGTTCCTGCAAGACTTACGAAACTGCCCGAAGGCCACTTGAAATCTAATCGGTAATATATTTATCGGCGATAGTTCCCACGTGGTGACTGTACAACGAGTTCATTTGCCCCTAGTCCTTTTATCTTCTGCACCCTTGAGCCTCGAACTATTGCAACTCTTCAATGCAGCTGTTGGGCATCTGATTTTCTGAATGCATCGTGCCTGCTTGACGAGTCTGACGATTGACGAAAACTGCAGAATTCTTCTCAGTTGCAGTTAAGACCCGTTGGAGAGAGGTGTGCTAGATAAGAGAGCGAAGGTTCTTGAGTTGGAGGCTCATGCAGGACTGATTACCATTGTGAAGTCCAACGCTCGTTACAGGGCTATCTGCCTTGGCAGATACATGAATCTGCTTCTTCTTCGCTGTAAAGTTTACGCGGTTCCAGATATTTTTTAACTACAGAAAATTTCCAGAAACCAGTCGAGTGGAATTTGTTCAAGTCTACATTTTTTTGCCAAAAATGGCAGGTTCAGCAACACTAACGAAAACGCTGAAAAGCAGCCAAAATGCTCCCAAAACGTTCAAAGACCCCATGGCGGTGACATGGACTGAACGGTATAGTGATACCATAGAAAAGTATTGGAATCGATTGCCTCCGACTGTTGGCAGTATCTTAGTCGGTCTTGCAGTCTTCATCTTAGGAGCCACAGTTCGAGGTAAGTTTATGACCATAATAACATGGTGCATTTGTCCCATCCAGGGCTGTATTAATTATTAAGTGAAATAAGCATGTGCTTAGGGCATGACAGATTCATTATTCTTCATCAACCCTACAAATGTAAGTGATGGTATACAAAAATAAACATGGTTTTCTGGTTTTCTTTATGACTGATAATTTCGTTCAATTTTGAAGGGTAAAACTTGGTGTGCTTCATTATGTCTATTTTTTGTAATTACACATATATGTTGCTCTACAGTCCCATTTGCTTATATACCTATAGATAGGGCTTTACAAGGTCTTCATGCGGCGATGTTTTCAACGAACGTAGTATGTGCTCCTTGGTATCATGTGGCTGTTAATTGAGATTAGAATATAGCAGCAGTAAGTACTGAGGAAAAAATCAACCTGAAAATTAATGCAAATATGAAAAAAAAAAAATGTTTTCAACACCGAGTAGTTGCATAAACTATCCATACATTCACGCCAGGATAATAAAAACGGTGATAGAGCATATAAGACTAATATCTCTATAGATATCATTTTCCGACTGATGTTTATGCATGTATATGGCTACCATTATATTATTCGTCTGTTGTTAAGAAAACTATGCGTTAGTATCAGATCATCGACCGCTCTACTGCCTTTCGAAAATTATCCCCAATTATTATTTTTTTTTTTTTTTGTGGCTATAAAGCTGCTGGAGAAAAGCCTGGAAAAGCAGAGTCTCAGTAAAGTATGGAAAGGTACGCACACGGCAAACTTTTTTTTTTTCGCCGCAAATAGGAGAAGCATAAGTCGGAACCGAGTCGCCAATACGCTGTAGTTATGCATGCGAACAATACATGTGCAACTGTGGATACGTTAAAGCTTGAATTGTTACCGATAGAAATTTCTATATTCATAAGCAGACGTTTAGAGCCTTGATAAATGGGAATATAAACCAAATATTAAAAAAACGGCATCGCAAAAGTATCGTGTTCGTAAATTGGGTAGCTATATATTAGATGCCACTATACGTCAATTTTACATGTATATAATTTACAGAACATGAAGTATCTTGGAAACATATCAGAGAGAAAATTTATTATTCAGCAAGACAACAATATTACAGTAAGTTACAGACGCTACCATCAACAAAGTCCTTGAACCTCACGCTAGAACGCACATCACGGAGTTTTTTATATAGATATACAGCGCCGGCATAAAAAAAAAAAACTTTACACTTCCATGGCAAGAAAAAACTTTACACGAGAAATATGAGTTAGTATTTCGTCCCCTACCCGACATAATAAAGCGAGAAGATGTTAGTGATGATTCATTCCCTCCGCCCACTCATAGCAAACGTCCATCACCCAGCCAACCCTCAGCGAGGGTTGTATGATGCTGCAGTGAGGTTCGTGGGTCTCTCCTACCGAAATGTTATTTTTTTCTTTCTGTTAAGTTTAAAGTCGTATAACTTTACACCTACTGCACACAATGGGTTTAAAATACTTTAAATGAAGGAGTAAACCTCTTCGTTAACTATGCTAGAAAAGGGAGACTGAAACGTGATACGTGAAGAGTACGGGTTTCTTTCCAGCACGCCGACTAAGAAGACCCAGGTTCTTCTACAGGGGATGGTGAATTGTCATTGTTGCGACGTTCTGAAGGAGCTCAGGGTGTTTGTTTTTGAGTTCAATGACAGTTTAAAGCATGATTTGGGATAACCTCACGCTTCATAAGCTAATTTGTTCTCAGTGTAGTTTTCTTAGGTGTGCCAGAGCCTGACTTCTTTTGTGGTACCGTCCCTGGTGGTAATCATGTCTCCGACCGCTTCAGCTGATAGATTGCCTCTATTGACATCCCCAGACCTTTGGTTACGGCAATCACAGAGTCTCCCTTTTCTAGCATAGTGCACGCGAAGATTTACTCCCCTTCATTTGAAGCATTTTTTGACCCACTGTTTGCTGTAGGTGTAAAGTTATATGACTTCAAACTTATAAGAAAGTAAAAATAACCCGTCGGCAAGAGCGACCCACTATCAACCTCACTGCAGCAGCACACAACCCTCGCTGAGGGTTACCTGGGTGATGGTCGTTTGCTATGAGTGGGAGGAGGGAATGCATCATCACTAAAAGCTTCTCGCTTTATTATGTTGGGTAGGGCAAACGAAATACTAATTCACATTTCTCGTATTAATTTTTTTTTCCCATTGAAGTGTAAAGATTTTTTGCCGGCACTTTAAATATCCGTGTTTGTCGTGTTTATGCTTGCAGGAAAAGTTGGATACAGACGCCAAACACCGGAGCATGACTGGCAGAAAGTTGATACGCCGTATAAAAAAAATCAGTAAAACGTCTGCCGTCGCCTCAGCGTTACTTTTTGCGAGAGTTGGAACTCGTAAAGTCTGGAAAATTCCCCCAGGTTTTTGAGAGAGTTTACCTGAGACTTGAGGAATGATTGACTACCTTCACTTACAAGAGAACTGAATGATATAACTGTAATGCTAATATGAATGAAAGTCACTAGTATAGGTACAGGTATTTGATAGATCATTTTGAATTTTAATTGCGCTTCAGCACGTTCCCCACCATGAGAAAATCAGCTCCTCTGATTGGTTATGACGTCTCTCGTGGCTTTGCTTTAGTCACGTCAGAGTAGGTATTCTATAAAACTGTAACACGCTCTGTACTTGAGGTACACGTATTTGTAATGAGTATCGTTGTACTTTTTTTTACAGGAGAATGGATTCACATCGCCGTGCATTTCATCAGAGCGTTCAGAGGAGATCCTTCCAGTCTCCAGACGGATTCGAACAGCACGCTATCTGTATCCGACCTCTTGCAGTTTTGGAGACTGCCCAACTGGCCGTACTTTTGGTTCATTTCCACACTAATATCGTACACGTTCTTTTTCGGCATCGGCGGTTTCCTACACGTAAGCCTTGCAACAAAAATTGTATTATTAGAATTTCTTCTTTCTTAGATCTGCTACCTAGTGTAAATAGCTGTGATTTAAGTTAGTTTAATGCACACAGAAACAGAACAATGCTCAAATTATAACGGAATCGATCGAAATATATGTATTGTTTTTATTACGATGATAGGTCGGCAGCGCTACTAGCGAAGTAAATGCTAAAGTCCTGAGCCGTTGATAATGTATATAAGATAGATTGTATATTGTTGTGTCGCGTTTTCTCTCTGCAGTTTCTTATTGCAATATCCGACTCAGAATATCGCCACTTTCGATCGTGTTGCAAGTATAAGTCGCTACCTGATTGCGTTCAAGACGGCCGAAAACTCCATTTTTTCGAAGTATACCGAGTTGACGGCCGTCTCTAAAGTAATCGATGCTTAGACCTAAAGCTCATTGCATTGCAAATTGGTGAACCAACGCACTGACATTATACCTGCTTGTTTATGTAGTGTCATAGAATTTTCTTAATCTCTGATTCCTGGTGCAAAAAAAAAACGTAAAGTTCAGTACCCGGCGATGCTTTAACAGTAGACGCATTAGAGTTTTTGTCTAGCCTGTTTTAAAAGAGCGTCACAAAAAAGTGGTGTTACCCCAAAAGCAGCGCGCCATTCCGTACAGAAAGGAAAATGAGCCCACTTTTTTTTTTTTTTCTTGCATGGCTAACCCAAGCTTTAGGCAGGGATCTTCTGTGGGTACACAAAAAAGCGTTCTTGCCTTAGGACCGCGTTCATTTTTTCTTTTTGTTCTGTTATGTTTGCTTGTAATTTTTAGAATGAATGGCAGGCGTGGAGTTGCGACACTTTTTTTTTTTCATCCGTAACAGTCAATCTTGGGAAATATTTTCTTTAGTTTTGTCGTTATATTCTTGTCAGTCTTGAGCAAAATTTAATCCAGAGACTAAACATCAGTAGCCATTCTCTAGAAGCCTACACGTGAAGGCGACAACAGTCGCCAGTAAAAAGACGAGTTTCCTTATATCCGCGTCCGAAGGCTTTGCTGCGTCCATTTAAGTACAACAAATTTACAAAGCATTTTAAGTAAAAATTCCCTCTAACTTTGAAGGGATGTTCAAAACCTAACTGACGACACTTGCTGAACAAACTAAAGATAGCTAACGGCTAACATTTTTACACATTTTTAGTCAACTCAAAGCTGAGCTTACGAGAGCTCAACAAAATGCTTGGACGATTAGCTACAGAAACTCGCTCTTTTGACTAGCGTGTATGCCGGCCTTAAGAAATACAAATATCTGATATAGGGAACTCTGTAGCAGCCCGATAATTTTTAACCACAAAGCCGCCCGTGTCTGTATGTATCCCACGCACTAGCATTGCTTCGTGAACAGACGTGCTCAAGCTCGCGTCTTCTGCCCCTATCTAATCTAATCATGTGAACAAAGTACGTTTTATTACAGTACTAATACTGCAGCGGCATCACAATGCAGAAAAAAATAGATTGACTGAAATTATGGATGGAAGGAAGTGTCACTTGTTCAGACTAATCTGGCACTGACATTGTGTGAACAGACGGGGCTGAACTCATGGCATGACATTGTGTGAACAGACGGGGCTGAACTCCTGGCACTGACATTGTGTGAACAGACGGGGCTGAACTCATGGCACTGACATTGTGTGAACAGACGGGGCTGAACTCCTGGCACTGACATTGTGTGAACAGACGGGGCTGAACTCATGGCATGACATTGTGTGAACAGACGGGGCTGAACTCATGGCACTGACATTGAGTGAACAGACGGGGCTGAACTCATGGGTGGCAGCTGGGGCGGAGTTGGGACTATAGAAGATTCGGGGCTTAGCCGAGATAAGTAAAGGGAGGTTTTAAGGCACATACCGCGTCTTGAGATAAATTCGTACGAATCTTAAGAGTGGCAACGCCGATTTTACTCTAAAATTGGCCACACTAACCAATGGCACTTATACTTGGGTAGTTTTATCAACAATCTATGTTAATGCCGGTGCCGCACGCTAGCTAAAAGAACGAGTATCCGAGTTTTGCGAGTGAAATCGACGTTTAAAAACCTGCACACTCTCGCTTTTGCGTAAAATTCCAGGATGGAGCATGCATCATTTTTGCGCTCGATACGTTGGTCAATGGGTGCCACTGGTCAAACGCGAGAAGTTTTGTAAACAAGCCGCCACCGGAGACTTCTACCGGAGTGTGGGTTGTTCAGTTCGCTTTCGGAGCGTCAACAGCGTCTTATTATCAAAGGGAGAGCTGAATGAATGCTAGCTGAACGAGCGCTACTGGAAGAAGCGCTAATGGAAAGAGCGCTAACTGGAATAAGCGCTAACCTCAATAGCAGCTAAAAATCTATTATCGCTAATTCTTCAAAAAATTGTTGCGAAGTGGAACGAACGCTAACTGGAATACACTCTAATCGGAACGAGCTAACCAGTATTACCGCGAACTGGTGTAAGAGTTAACCAGAATAAGGGCTAAAATCTGTTATCGCTACATCTTAAGAAAATTTTTCTCTAACTGCAATAAGCGCTAACTGGAACGAGCGCTAACCGGACTGAGCGCTAAAATTCTCTAGAGCTAATGTTTTTCTACAAATTGCACCTAAGTGGAATAAGCGCTAATCGGAACGAGCGCTAATTGGAATTAGCGCTAACTGGAACAAACAGCCATCGAAACGAATGCAAACCGGAGTTCGCGCTCGTTCCAGTTCGAAAAAATTTGTTTGAAGAATTAGCGATAATAGATTTTTAGCTCCTATTCCGGTTGGCGCTAATTCCAGTTAGCGCTCTTTCCATGGGCGCTCCTTCCAGTAACGCTCGTTCAATTAGCGTATATTTTGTCGCCCTTTTCACGATATTTAAGGTAGAATTAGACTTAAAATTACCTTTGAAGGCAATGGGTAGCATCTGTTATATTATTCTACATGTCAGATGTATTTTCGTCATGGTGTTCAGTCCGTAGCCATGACAACGTCGTTTATATGAACGGAGCTGGAAGTTTTTGACCATCGGACCATTCTCACGTGTGAATAGGTCGAGGTGCGATTTTGCGCAAAATATTTTGCGCATTTGCGAGAGTTTTCTCAGCTTTTGGCTAGCGTGTGTCACAGCCATAAGAATTTGACCTGGATTTCAGACTGTTTGTAGAAAAACTACGCTATGGAGCATTGAGACTTTCGGCAATTTACGATGTTTGTTAGCGTTTTGATAAAACTGGCCAAGATTGCACAGCTACCCGCAGACCAAGAAAAAATAAAATTCGCAAACCCCCGCTTCCTGGCTGGTCTCAAAAGAAGCATTGAAGCTAATCCAATGTCACTATTGGCTAAGAAAAACTCACTTATAACGTAGGTACACTATCGCAAAACTTGCTCAGTCACTCAGCTTTTCACTTCGGCCGCCACGTTGCCGTGACTACTATTACTGGCGCCTGAATATCAGGCTAAAACTATGCATCACTGCAACTTTAAACTATATCAGAAGTAGGAGGTATTCTCAAAGCTTGACCATTGCCGCTTCTTACAACATACAAACTGCAAGAAACGACTCATACCTTAGATACTCTTTTTAGGGGCATACCAATGTCCAAGCCGAAGCCTTGTGCGCTGCAACGCAATCGGACACAGAATTGCGGGGCAACGCAACTTTTGCGTACATGCGCGCGCGCGCCTTTAGCAACCCTACAATTAATTCACTGGGCAGCCAAAGACCTTAGTATGTCCGAAGTCGAAAGTATATCCTAACTGACAAGATGAAAAAAGTTCGTTCGGAGAGATGTGTTGTTTCAAGTGAGGGCGATATCTTTACTTATTAAATTTCTTCGTCAAAGGCGATAAATAAGGTGAATGACGAATCTTACTGCAACATCATGGAAATGCAAGTCATTTCATAGAGGAAGGTCAAAGCTTCAAATAAGAAGTTTATCTTTCAATTGAACTCTGCTCCCTCCCACACAGTGCGAAAGACTGTTGCATTGCTGGAGAGCTTCGAAATCCAGTTTTGGGAGAAAGACTTTAGGCCTTAATACTCCCCAGATTTAAACCATTTAGATTTTTATTGTTGGTCATGAATTGAAGTTAAAAAAGGATGTGCTAACCCCACAACTCTGTTAGTCTTCAAAAAGGTTGTGGGGTCATTGAATAAAAAAAAAAAAAAAAAAGTTATTGGTGCTGTGTCTAATTTTCGAAAGCGTGAACAAACCGTTATCGTTGCTGAAGGTGGTCATATTGAATAATTTTTGTATTCTTATATGTAAGTTCGTGGATAAACTGTAATAGTTTCAAGGTTCTGTGCGATTTTTTCCTCGAGTTCTTAGCGTTTAAGTATCGGATAATAATGTGTACGCCTTTTCAACCTTTCAACTTTATCTACGTTAATAAAGACCAAAATATTGAACTGCGCTTTTAAATTAGTACACTGTGATGTAAAAATGTAGTTATATTCGGAGTTAGATGTGAAATTCAGAAAAACGTGCGAGACTTTAATAGCCACACCGCAAGGCCCTCCTTGGATGGCAGTGCCAGTGGTATAGATTATTCCCATTTAAAAATTTTCGGTGGAACTACGGTGGCGTTTGGTTCACACGTGGCCGCCGCAAGTCGCTTTTTTTGAGCGGGGCATCCGTGAGGCCCACGTGCTGCTCGGTCGCTGTGCGCGTTTTGAGGGTGGCACGGGCGACCTCGTTCCGAACATAAATCACCCATACAGGGCGCGCTTGAACGACCGTGTTCCACGGATATTCCGCGCCTCCGCAGAAGTAGCAGCAGCATACTGCTATTTTGGCCAAGACGGGGAATATCTGTGGAACACGGTCGGGCAAGCGCACTCTGTATGGCTGATTTATATTCGGAACGAGGTCGCCCGTGCTGCCCCCAAAACGCGCATAGCGATCGAGCAGCACCCGAGCCTCACTAATGACCCGCTCAAATAGGCGACCAGGTGCACACCATGCGCCGCGCTTGTTCCACCCAAAATTTTTAATTGGGTTACTTTATTGCGGTGATATCATTGCGTAAGAACATAGACTGACCTCATGAATGGGAGCGTCAGTTTGTGATGTCTGTCATTTCGATGTAGTTCTTGTACTGTAACCGTGCTATTCACATGAACAGAGCTGTCAGTGGTGTCTGTAATTATTATAGTGCATCATAGTCTCAGAAATTGGAAGTATCAGTCCTATTTAATTTTCATGAGTGCAGTGACATCTTAGTATTATCAACAGAAGTGTCACTGGTATTGTATCTTCATTGCAGTGGTATTACTACATGAACAGACGAGACCGGGCACACGAATGGAAGTGTCAGCCCGACAAGTGGCTCAGCCCAGAATTGGAGAGGCATGAAATTATGGTGGGGTCCTTCTCACTGTTCCTTGGTAGCACCATCTCCTCTGCCATGTCTTGTTATATCATGAACGGCGGACCTACCTACATTTACTACGACATTGCCCAGTACGGATGGTTGTGGTACTTCTTGTCGTGGCCCATCACCTTCGTGTGGCAGGTAATTGCCTATTGGGTGTACAGGTGCTGATGGTTACCATTGCATAATGTTTGGCAGCCCCAGAAGCTGATTTACGGTTACCATTACCATTACATAATGTTTGGCAGCCCCAGAAGCTGATTTACGGTTACCATTACATAATGTTTGGCAGCCCCAGAAGCTGATTTACGGTTACCATTACCATTACATAATGTTTGGCAGCCCCAGAAGCTGATTTACGGTTACCATTACCATTACATAATGTTTGGCAGCCCCAGAAGCTGATTTACGAGTTTAGTATGCTTCCGTTCTCAGCTCTAACACCTTGTATCGGTCGTTCGATTCCCCGTGAGGCGAGCTCTTTGCAAATCTTGGTGTGCTGACTCGGCAGTTGGGTGTGCATGCTCGGCGCTGTGGCGGAACTGCCCCCCTCAGAGATGAGGGGGGTGGGGGGTCTCGGGTTATTTGTTCCTTCCGTCAAATTGGCGCCATAGTTCGTAACCCGAGGGCGNCGAGGGCGACTGCGACTACACTTGCTCGTCTGGGGCCAGTGGGCCTATACCCGCAGCACAAACCAGTGCATGTGGGTTTCCCAGGTGAGGGTGTGGTCTAAGTTGACTTTACCTTTACCTTTAGTTTTTGAGGCAGCTCAGAATTTCGTCAGGACTTAGTAGTGTTGCAGTAATTGATGACGGTGTTGTTGAGTTTGCGTTTACACACCTGCAATTATGTATAAGGTATAGTAAGAAAGGTGCAATTTTGAGTTTTCTGCATATAATAAAATAATACTAATGGCATATCTCGAAGAGATTAATTACAGCGGTAGACAGCAACGAGAAATTCCGTTGAAACAAAACGTTGTACCCAATGCTTCTTAGATATTCCCAAACGTGGACTTTCAGTAGCTAACAGACGTTAGTCTTGCGCTGCTGGTGAAATGACGACATCAGTCTTTCCGATGCTAGTCCGAAGCCAAACTAATTGGGTTGGTTTACAGCGGTCATGGTTCAAAATCTTAGGTCAGTGACTGATTTTGGTACGATTAAAAACGTTTCCAAAACCGTTATAATTTTTTAATATCGTTATTGAAAATGACCCGAAAATTATTACTAGCATTTAGTTCGTTGCACGCGAAGACTATTTGGGAATAAATTAAAACGTTACGGCAGTTTGAAATATGCTCCTTTTTGCCATCTTCTCAAAACTTATGCTCTCGTTGTTTGTCACACTTACGATGCCTCTTCATTTAGTGTTCTGTCTACGAGAAATGTAAAGATTAAAGCATGAATGAAAGGGATAACATTGGTACGCCTTGATCGTATGCCCATCAAACCTATCTTTGCTTTCCCGTTCAGGCATAGCTCTGTTTTCTAAAGCTTTGTTTTAAACATTCTCTGGGTAACGAGATTTTTGGCGGCAAAGAGCTATCGTTCTTTCTAAGTGTATATGTTTCAGTATTAGAATTGTGAAACCAGAGATTTTGTGAAATCGGTGAATCTTCAGAGATTTTCTTGAAGTGGATGAGGTGCATCTGTTAGATAAGGTGCGCTATGTTAGACGAGGGTCGAGGTTAGATCAAACATGCGCTTTAGCATAGACGAAGTGAGTTAGGTTGGGGTACGATAGGTTACTTTAAGAGAGGAACGATTTTTATAAATGTGTGGAAAGTACCTACACAAAATCCCTGAAACTAGGTGAGTTCGTGAAATCATTGTATTTACGATGTTAAATGTAATATGGACATCCACTACCATTTTCCTTTATGCTCAGGACTACCTGACCTATTGGCACCACCGGATGTACCACCACCCCATGCTCTACCGCCACTTCCATAAGCTCCACCACACTTACAAACAACCAACTGCCTTCAGCGTCACGGCTATCCACCCAGTCGAGTTTCTACACATGCAAAGTGTTCTCATCAGCCCCATGTTCCTTTTCCCTGTTCATTGGAGTAAGTATTATTGTTTTTTTTTTTACTCTTTCGAATTTTCTTTACTTACGTCTGGTCTCATCGTTAGAATTAAGCCCGAGCTCTCAGTACTCTTAAAAATACTGTAATGAAATTAATCCATGCGTCAGACCATCTTGCTTTCAAGTCGACCTCCAGTTGCCAATTTTATTTAGGAGAAATGTGATGAAAGTAACCCATTTATTCGTTATTTATTAACTCCGTCTTCGCATTCTACAGTGTACGAATGATTACTGTACATCAGTGAATCCTATAATAACTACTTTTTTACACTAGAAAAATTAATGACTATAACCCGTGTGTTCGATCCCTTTTAGTTCTCGTAACGCATCCTTCAAGTACTTTGCAAGTCCAAGAGCAAGTACCTACCGTATACTGGTATAACTTAACTCATATAAGTAACCTTCACTTTCACTTTTGACTTTATTCAAGCTCACTGTCTGTATTTTTTTCTTTAGATTGATCAATTTGTAAAAAAAATGGCCGGTATGCGATAGCGCATTTTTTAAATGGAGGGATTTCACCATTACTTGCACTAGCCACCGTTGTCTAAAATCCCTCACAACAAAAGCTTCGCGTTTCTACTGCCGATTTGTGTACGTATTTAAACGACTTCTACAAGATCGCTACATGAATTTGAGTTCTTATAGTTTCGGACACATATGTATTCGAAAGTTGTATGGGATATTCATAGATGTCTATTTACTATACAACATTTCCGAATAATAACTTGCTGAAGTGAATTCTTTTCTCTGCAGCTGCGTTCGTCACACTTCTCATGTACTTGTACTACCACGGCATCATCGACCATTCGGGCATTAACTTCAAAGCGTACTGGTGGCAACCATGGCAGCCTGACTGCATCTTCCACGACAACCATCACCAGTACTTCCATGTCAACTTCGGCTTCAACTGCGATCTTTGGGACAAGGTGAGAATTTGACTTTATTTTCGTACACTGTGAAAATACTTGTAGCTTTGATGGAGAAAACTCCGTGCATGCTAACGTTAAAGCCCCGTATTTTAATTTAGCGCAGAATCCCATAATTTCTCTTGGACCACACTTCGCGTGGTACGTGATAGTTCTTTGTAAACTGTCATTTTGCTTGGTTTGCAAAGCGGGATCTCCTTTCCAATTTCGTTAAGGAGGGCTCACACTGGTTGGGAACCACGTTTCCAACGGTGTTTCCAACGAAGTTGGCAACGCATTGCCAACCCCGTTGGAAACGCGTTGTTAACTCCTTGCGAACGGTTGGAGGTTTTAGAGGAAGTGTTGGAAACCCTGTTGGCAAGGGACTAGCGAACAAAACAGTGGGAGAAAGCAGTTTTCAGTTCTGAGGACAATTTGTAGTCTGAGTTTGGAAGTATTGCACTACTATTAAATGCTAACTATAATAACGAGCACTCATTACAGTAAATAATATTAATAAAATTTCGAATAAGCTACTTATTGCAATGAGTTTGCACATAACTATCATAAAAAGCTATTTACCTAACTTATATATTAGCTTCATGCAATCAATTCCACGCCTACGCCACCGTCAAACAGTGTCACAATGGCTTCTACCAAAGTAAAGTCAACAGTTTTTAAGAGCCGAAATGTTTTGCTTTTTACTTGATATTAATTCCGTGGTTAGAATATATTTTAGGTTTTCAGTTAAAGATCCCGAATATCCGTATATTAGCTAAAAATTTCTTACAAAGCCTGGTTATCAGCGTATATTGAGAGACGTGTTTACGTCTCTGTGGAAGACTAATTTAATATACTTATGATAAATTAACGATTTAGGTTGTACATCATTTCAACTACTAAATTGAGTAAAAATTGAGGAGCATAGCAGCAAAAATGTTGTTTAATACTAATTTTGCCATGCAATATTGCTTTCTGACAAACCTTGTTTTAGAACGCATGTATTTATTTACTCTGAACAAGGTACAAACCAAAAATGCATTTTCTGTAGGCAACAGCACTCAGTAAACGCATGACATTGTACGTCTATGTATGTATAATTTTGCACCACTCAATTACAAACATAGAAAGAACGTGTTAATATTAATACGAGTATGATAAAACTTGAACATAGCAACGGCATACAAAAATATTGTTTTATTAGTGCTTGAACTGGAAGTAAATTTAGCTAATAGCGTACTCGATTAGAGCGCTGATTTCGAGATCCCCTACGGTGAGGAGAGCGCGGGTTGAAATCCTGAGCTGATTTTTTTTTGTGGGGGGAGGGGCATGCTAGGAAACTTATGGGAAAGTCCCATCACTTTTCCTGAGATTTTTTACCGTGTACTTCAAAAGATATACCTTCTTTGATACTTCCATGCTAAAGTGTGAGCTTTCACATGAGTTGGGTCAATATTTAATCATACCTTTACTTTATAGTTCACAAAAATACATTCTCATATACTTTTATGTTAGCTGTGTCTCTCGATCTGACTCGGTCTTTATGGACTGCATAACATGCAAGCATTGCTTTCGTAAGCCCGTTGCAGATACTATCTCAATGCGGTGATCTGTGTGTTTCTCTGAACAACAGGAAAGCGCACCGCATTCTGCGTTATTATGCACTCTAAATTTCAAGAGATGTACGAAAGTTCAGTAATGACCCTGGCTAAGTAAACTAACTTGACCGCTAACATTTTAAAAAGTCATTTAGTGTGACGCAGTAAGTAAACTAACTTGACCGCTAACATTTTAAAAATTCATTTAGTGTGACGCAGTAAGTAAACTAACTTGACCGCTAACATTTTAAAAATTCATTGAGTGTGACGCAGTAAGTAAACTAACTTGACCGCTAACATTTTAAAAATTCATTTAGTGTGACGCAGTAGTGTCTACATGGTCAAGACGAATCATTCGGACTCTATCAAGTATATAACAACAGAGGAGAAAAGACTGTTCTCCGCAGCGGGTTTATGAATTAGGGATTTATCCAAGATTTCTATCTCAAAATCGAGCCGCACTCTTCACACATGCACCGGATGATGAGACTTGAGAGATATCGCCGATCCGTCGCCTTGGCTTTGTGCCCATGTCCCGAGAAGATATCAAAGGGCGTCCGTCCGGTGATAAGACCGAGCCTCCGCTAAATAAACTCAAGATATTGTTCATGCACCCTGAACTGCTCATGGCTGCGCAATAAAGTTGTTTGTAATGTAGTGCGTATAATAATGGGCTCAGTGCATCCAATAGTCCCTCCTATTCATAGTTCCATTCCCATCCTGTAGCGCTTTCCTATGACGAAATAGTCACACTGAAGCCAATTGATTTTTTTCCGTGGTGCCAGAAATTAAAAATATGGGTAATAAAGTTCTATTTCTCGCGGCAGTTATATCGACTCGCTATCTAATTAGCTTAAATTTGCTCGTAAGTTTAGGAATGAGTGCTGATTTCGCTTATATGATCGAGTTTTATACGGTAATTCCAAATCAATTACCATCGAGGCATCATCAAGCTCAATCTTTCGGAGCTGGATTGAGTTGAACTCCGTTTGAGTAGGACCAGAACTGATGTTGAGGCCGTCTCAAGAATAAACGATTATGAAATAACGCCTGAAACTTGATCTGAAATAACGCTACCAACGCTCATGGCTGGAAATTAGGGCTCATGAGATTAGTTTATCTTAACGGAATAGTGCCAATCGACGATACCTTTTGCCTGCATACGATAAGTTTTTCATCATTCTGTGGCACCACCATCCTGATATACTGCACTGTCCACAGAAAGTTCGTCATATCAAATTTGTTATTAGTAAATAAATGAGCAATATGTAACTGAACACTATATACCAATTCACAGCATCAACCGGGTTCATGGCTACCATGCATGACTTCAACTTTCCCTGGCCTCATAGCAGAGTCGTCTCACTTGAGCGTTGCTGACGAATATTGTTATATACATAAGAAAATCGGAAAATAGTAATGAGAGGGACTCTTGGAAATTTCGCGGTTAATGGAAGTTTTTAGTTTCTAAGATGTAGGAAATCTACGCTATGCAATTATAACTTACCTTAGTTTGCTTTAGTGCAGCTCTTGTAACCTAACCCACCTCGTCTAAAATAACTCCAGTTTCTCAATTTTGACGCAACNCCCCCTCCCTCCCTAGACCTAAACACAGTCTGTCTACTCCTCAAACATTTCAGCTAACGAACGTATAACGTCACTCCGGTCCCAACACACTATCTTCATCCTAAAGCGTATTGTTTAACCTCTCACACCTCATCCAACTTAATTCACCACAAATTAACTGTGGAGGTTCGAACAGGCTAACACAGAGGTGCACCAGTTCAGCCGTGAAAACCTCACGGCAATAACGTTTCTTTCCTTGTGCTTCAAAAGATAATGTGTTACAAATACAGCGGAGTTTTTGATTCTCTTCCTTGCGATTATTATGTCAATCCCCTTGAGTGTTGTTGCTGAATATTTTTCAGCTTCAATTCCTATCATGCCTACCCTTGAAATTTTTATTTCTGTAGTCCTTATAATTTTACCGCATTCTAAAAATATATCTGTGTTACAATCAAGAAAATGTCTATCATCATACTTTGATTTCACGTGTGGGAGTTGCTAAAGAACGCGTTCTTATATTTTTATAAAGTCTTAGAGTTACGGCAAAAAAAAAAAAAAAAAAATCACTGTATATCGGTCCCACAGTTCGAAAACATACATCTTGCATTGTTCTTTAGCCATAGCTAGACGCATTTCCTAAGCTCTGTTTCTCATAATCTGCAGATAATTTAGCCTTACACAGTTCCGTTTGGTTCATTGGCTTATCAGATATGTTTTAGAATCGTTCTTCAATTTTAAAGATACTCTTCCATTTTAACTTGCTTCCTCGGTAATCTGTAAGTACAAAACAGCAATGAAGCTTCCCAGGTCCCTTATGTGCCAGAAATTCATCTCCAGCTTGCAGACGGAACGTCAAGAGTCAGAAGTAAATGCAATGATAGATAAGGGACACCATAAAACGGACTATGTATGTATATTGCACTGTATGTTTAGAATATACCATACAGGACTTTAGTTCCAAAGCTTCTGAAACAACTGATACCCCGATTGTGTTTAATGAAGTTGCTCACAACACTTCTCAAACAACAACAACAACACTTTTATCGTATTTCCCCAGTCTGTTCGCACGGAATTCCCCTGATAACAGCAGATGTTGCTGCAGGCAGTATGCTGCCCGCACCATGTGACACAGCTTAGGCGTAAGTCACTCCGTTGGATACTGGGTATAGGATGAGGGCTAAGATTAAGTTTTCGAAGTAACAAAAGATGTAGGGTGTGTTCGATTGGGCGCCAAAGTTAATCTTCGAGGCTTGACTTGTTCGAACCTGGAGATGAAAGATTTGGTTTGCAACTTTGAATCGTGTTGTAGCCTTGTAGGTGTTAGAAAAACCCCGTTTATGTGGAGCCGGCTGTAAACCCCCTTTTAAAAGCAAGGTTGAGTTTCTCGAAGTTTCAAGGGTAACCTATTGATGATCAATCCCTCAAACTTAGTTCGCATCTGCTCGAATTTTCGAACAAGTAGAATTTTTAGGGCTTAATTTTGGTGCCCCAATGGAACATGTAGCTATTATAAGTACCTTGCATTTCCTAGTCAAAAGCTCCCATTCTATGTTCAATTTTGAAATTCTCAAGAAAAAAAACTCAGCCAACGCTTAAAATAAAAAATATTTCTTCGCTGAAGTTCATACATTCAGTTTTTTTTTTTTTTACGCTGAGCTTAAGTTACTGTTAAGTCTGTAACTAAGAGCACGTTCGATTAGGCGCCGAAATTGTGCTTTCGAGGCTTCACTTGTTCGGAACTTCAGGCTTCGACCACACAATTGAGTTTTAGGCACTTACCCTAAATCGGTTATCCTTGAGAGTTCCAGAAACTCAATTTTACTCCGCAACATGGAATTTTTAGAGGTTTAACGGAATTGCGTCGTGTCTTACTCTTGCAATACAATTCGAACCTGCAAAGCCGAAGCTTCTGTCTCAAGTTTCGGACAAGTCAAGTCTCAAGGCCTTCATTTCGGCGTGCAAGCGACGTGCCCTGCTGCGTACGTGATATTACCACGGTTATCTATGGCACCAACAAATTTGACCTTTACCCCGCACTGCATGGCAACCGTAAGATATTCTGCCAAAAATACAATACTTTATCTGTTATTTTTCCTTTTTAGATACCTGCAGGTCTTGGATCACACCACTGCTGTATTATCTCTTGTTTATCTGATATTTTGTGTATAAAGATCTCTGTAGAAATGTTTATCAGCGGCTTGCTGATTGTGTTTTGGGTGACCCTGCGAGATATCTTATCAGGGCAGCATTGCATTGACGGTGCATTGCTCATCGTAATTTTTTCCTACAAAATTTTACAAGATCTCTTATTAAGGCGTCTTTTTGTGGCCACGCTCGTAATCAGAATCACCGTGATCATGATCATCGTGATCATTGAAAAGCACAAGAACGGTCAACGATTTTGTAAACAAACCAGAGCCGCCATGTCAA
>LQNS02015105.1:14551091-14564999 GCA_001587735.2 Parhyale hawaiensis
AGTAAGGAAACTACAATTCCTGAAGTCAATATTACAAACAATCATCATAACATCATTCAATATATCCACAAAT
The DNA here is from genome assembly GCA_001587735.2 of Parhyale hawaiensis. Classification (NCBI taxonomy): domain Eukaryota; kingdom Metazoa; phylum Arthropoda; class Malacostraca; order Amphipoda; family Hyalidae; genus Parhyale; species Parhyale hawaiensis. Next base: position 14,551,165 of record LQNS02015105.1, read on the forward strand.
ATAAGAAAACATCACGACTTTGCATTTCAAAATTTGAATTTTTACTTTTCCATCACCTGGAATCACTCTTTGATCCCGCATGATCAGCCTGCGGAGGAAATCGTGCTGCGATCAATTCTCACCACTGATCACGATTGATTGCCATCAGAATCACGTCAAAATGCGGTCACAAACACGCGCGAATCATGAGCGATCAGGGGTAATCATCCTCGCGGTGGTCACAAAAAGACGCCTTTAGAGCAGCGCTGCATTTACGGTCCATCGCTCATTCATTTTTATACACACAACTGATGCCTTGCTAGCCACACGTCATTCTTATAAACGCGTTCGCTCATCCACTTGTCTAAATGGTTTACTGTTCCCCAGATATAGCTGAAAAGTGCTCTATTTTCTCAGCTTCGTTTTACTATACTTGAAGAGATATCCGTAACTTGTCTAGTGACAGTTACAAAGAAAACTGATTTGACTTAACATTTTAGTAATTTTTTGTGGCGTACACAAACTTGTCTTCACAACGACGGTACAAAACTTTCGGAAAAGTGGCTGGGTGAACGTGTTGATATGAATGACTTATGTATGAACCCCCCTCCTCCCATTCGTACAGTGGTGGTGCGCTCAGCTAACTGCGCTCCAGTCATGAGAGTGAAAAAAAAAAACGAAGTATGCGGTCAGCTCGGGCCCTCGTGTGTTTAATGTTGTAGCTGAGCGGCAGATGGCAACACCAGAGCAAGCGTATAACTTTGGATGTTAAGATATTTTCGGATCATGCAACGAATATCGTATGTATCAATCGGATTTTATTCAACGACGTAGTATCATTAGGAAAATCGTTGCTATTATCTGCGAGGCCAAATTCAACTATCTGTTTTGAAGTTTCGCATTAGGTAAAGTCGTGTTTTTGAGGCTGCTGCGAGTACCATTTAGCACGATAAAAATTACGCCCAGAGAAAACTCAAATGTAACTTAGTCCGTATACACTTCGCTGTAAATGGGCCAAAGAGGATCATTCTTTGTTTTAAATATATACACATATATATTGTACATACGTAACTATGTCTTTTAATTCTAGAAATCAAATTGCTTCTGATTGAGTTATTCGGCATAGATACATTAACACTTTGCATACAGGTTGATATACATGGTATATATTATACATGTACCAACACATGTGTTTCTGATGAACATCTAGGTATACATAGACAGATGCCAACTTTGCCAACACCTGTATTTCTGATGAACTTGTCGATAAATATACACAGATTGCCAATTGTACCAGTACATGTATTTCTGAGAAACTTCTGAGAAACAAATGCCAATGTTGGCAACGTGTTCTTTATTTAGTACGAAGAACAATCAGCTGTGGTTTTCACAAACCAATGCGTTTGAATGATGCATTGGCTGCATTAATTAAGAAACAGGTCTGTTCCTACGTAGAGCGGTGTTTCTCAAGCTCGTTTTACTCGTAGCGCACCTTGAAAACGTTTAAAATCTTTTGGCACATTCGGAGTCGGCAGGAGACCAAGCGTCTGCCATTTTTGGAGACCAGGTTCGAAGTCGAAAAATGGCATGAGCCAAGAGTCGGAATAGATGAAAATTGGCCTATTCTGTGAAGAAAAAAAATCAAAACCGGATGTTTTCGGTGTCCAAGTCATCAGAGTTGGATACTAGGTTGGGCTCACTAGTCAGAGTTTCATACTCTGTCCATCCGACTCCGCAAACGTTCTTCTTATTGCTCTTTTGACCTGCCTGCATTTGCCTTCTAGTTATAACCACTTCTATTTATGTACTAATGGAAACAGTTCACTGCTATTCCACAATTTACATGCTGCCACATTTTCCTCTGTGCATCATTAGATTATTAACTTGTTGCCACATTTTCCCCTATGCATCATTAGATTATTGACTTGTTGCCACATTTTCCTGCATGCACCATTTACGTGTTGCCGCACTTTCCTGCATGCACCATTTGACCACCGACATGTTCCACAATTTCCTCCATGCAAAATACTACCGCTTTCTCCTCTATTTTCCGACTGTAACGATCCAATACCTACTGCTACTGCAGATCCACGGGACCTACCGTCAGAAGGACAAGGTGTACAACGAAGATATTTTCTTCGGGCAAGGCAAGGACATCTCGGAGTGCGACGACTCGGAACTGCAGGCCGACTTGGAAGAGAGACAGTCCGAGAACAAGCTCGCCTACCGAGGGGACGTGCAGGCAGAGCAAGTGCAGGCCTTGGCGAAGCGAATGAAGCATAAATGAGACTATGTAGTTACCCCTACATAGCTTTTAGACGTGTGGTTGTAGAAATGCTGCTGCAGGCGATAATCTTTTTGTTTTGTGTTTTCACTTCATAGTGTTCGAATGTGTTCTTGTGTCATGTTACACGGCAAAATGTGCGTAGCTTTCTGAGTTCTTTACTCAAAATTTGAACAGACAAAAAAAAAAAAAAGATTGTGCTGACAACAGTCCACAGTCAAAAATATATATACATTTATGGGCTGCCTTTAAGTAGATAGTGAACGGTATCTGATAACATCCGATGAATGCCTATAAATTGACAATTGCTCAGCAAAGTGACATGACGGTTAACATTTCTGTAAAATGTTTCAGTGTGCAAGCAACTGAGCCTGCATGAACGCTGCAAAATAATGCCACGCTGCAAACTGTAAAGTGAAAATACAGCAGAAAGTACTATCGTCTGCAGCGAGCTTTACGAAGTCATTTGTTGCTTAGTCCTGTAACTCTTGAATATACGTTCGAAGCAAGTGCCAGTTTTGGCGGACCGATATGGGAACGTAAAATTGAGAATGATAAACTTCAGACGGAAGAGATGTGTCACTGTTAGGAAGTTATGTTAATATGCAGTTCTCTGGCACTAAAAAGTATATTTGGAGCAAGTGAAAGTTTGACGCAAAATTGTAACATAAATGAAAATCGTAGTGTTGTTTTACAGATAGTATGGTATATGAATTCTGCGACGCTGAAACATTTTGTGTTATAATTTATATTATATTATATTACGTGGCTTCCCCTCATATTGCAATGTCATATTTTTCTTTCTGCTTATATAAATGTCATTTGCCTACAGACTTGCTGTCCACATGGAAATGAATAATGACTGTAAACCACTGAAAACTATGCAATTTCTTTCATTGCTGTGTGGTTGTTTTATTTCTTTAACATTTGCACAATGGACTCCAGTTAGACTACAAACGTAAGTTAACGTTGTGGCTCTGATAATTTTCTTTTCTTCTTGACGATTAACAGAGAAAAGTGAATCTAGCTGACCAGACCGAAACGTTTGAGTGGTGAAATTGTAAAGTGAGACTTACACGATTTTCACGTATCTTATGTTTGTTTAAATTATATTCTTATTCGACTACCCTATCGGATTAACTAGCAACTATCACAATCAACATTTTAGAAAAATTAGGATTTTCGAAGACTTTTAATCTTTTACTAGTAAGATAGGTTAAAACTTGAAGGCTCGAAAGCCGGACCATCTGTCCATGGCTGAAATACATGACAGGTACCCACGCGCATGTAGCACCGTAGGTTCTACCCACTTCCTCTTGCTATGACGTCACCTGGAGTGACACTATAGTGAATGCTTTTAGTTATTTGCTGAACTTGCTTTATAAAAGCACTAGGAATTCGCTGATGTCAGAAAGAAATGAGGGACTTTATGATCGCACGGTGAAAGTCGCTTGCATTTGTGGTTAAAACTGAAACACACGAAACAGTTTCGTGTAAAATGGCACTAACAGCTAGGCCCGACAAGAAAAACTAGCAGAACAGCGTATCTACGGCTCTTTATAGAGTTATATAACGATATTGTACAAGAAGGTGTCTTCCAGAACATCGAAAACCGCCCCTCTTCAATAGCAATATTCGCTAACCTGCTGGATTGATTATCAGCCGAACCCGTCGTTCCCTCGCCCGCTCCCAATCACTACGCAAATTCCACTACACGTGATGTCATACAAGGAGATGTGTAGAACCATCTCGAACCGAACTCGTTCGGCGATGAGTTAACCTGCTACGTATGTCAGTCACGCCTCTGACCTTTAGTGGACTTGAGAAAGAACTCACACTCCCCCATTGGATGTTCGATCGGCGCGCTTCAACTGTGTATTGTTGCGCAATTGTTTCTTTTTCTACTGCAACTACTACTAACTATTACTACTCGTAAGCCAGCTTTGGATCCTCGCACTAGTGCTATTTCCAACCATAACTTAATTTTGTAGGCCCGCCTTCGTATCGATTATCGGTTTTAGTAGTACTGTATCTTGAAGAGAAATCTATTTTTTCTATTGGTTTAGGGGAAAATTCCAGCAGGCATTCTTGTTTATTGCAGTTTAGGCTAGAGAATTCGCTATATCTTGAGCATGCATTGGTCAGGATAGGGTTGGTCTTTATTTCCCGATTCGTTTTCGTTTAGCGGAATTGGGTTATTTCCTGTATATCGGGAATTGGGTCATTTCAAGAACTAGGGACTTGTCTGAAATATATACTATGCCTGAATTACAAAGTTTGGACATGCAAGCAATATTTTTATACTTCAGTATAATAGAAGTATAAAACACTGCATGCATAATTAATATGTCATGCATGGTCTGTTAAATCTTTTAGCAATGTATTATCGGTGTTCTATAGCCTTCAACTATGTATTAATTTTTATATTCATTCTACATTTGCAGCATTTGCTGTATACCATGCTTCGATGCACTCTATATTTAGTTTCAAGAAAAATGTTTTCACATTTTTTGTGTTATTAAAATGTAAATGAATGTTGTCAAATAGAGAACGGTTATATTATGGAACTGTTTCTACCTAATGTAGGAATGGATAGAGCAGTTCTTACTATAAGATAGGAAAGGAAATGTACACATATACTGTATAATGTGTTTCTTTACGAGAGTGGAAGCATTCTTCTTTTAAATGCGTGGCGTCATGATTTTCGAAAAATTAACGATAGGAAGAATGCATGGATATTGGAGGTAAATGTAGGCAATTTTATGACTACCGTCGTCTTTGTAAAATTCCGATTAGGGAAATATTTGCTCTTGAATTCATGAAAAAACTGCGCACATTCCAACAACGCAGGTATCCACCTTACGTCATAGACGCAATGGTTACCTACAATGGCAACTGGGCTTACCCCAGGCAAATAAGTTGGAAATCCTTGCGCTGTTTGCCAAATCAATACACTTAATTGTTGAGGGCATTCTCACACATTGAAAGGTTGCATAGTGTTACTGCGTACGTTAAAATATTGGGGGACGTTAGTCAAAGAAATCTTGTGTTCATGAACTGCGATGTCCCATATATCAACGAATTTTCCCCTGCCCTGTCAATTAAAGTTTTGCTCAGCGAGATATACCTCAAATAGCTTTTTTTTACTAAATTAGGAAAAATACGTTGATGCAACGTGGAAAAAGTTATGTATATATAATCTATTTTCTATCGAAGACTTTAATAAAAATTCACCCTTATGCCACCCCTTTGATGTCACAGCAGGTGCAGTATACTCTCACAGAGAAATCTAATTCATAATATATGCTCTCCACAGAATGTCATATTATACACGCATTTTGTTCATGAATGAGCTATCTCCGGCTGTGCTTCTCGTCGAATTAATGTTTAAGTGCACAGTAAATATATGCCTGTGTGCGGTCTCTTTATTTAGCCGCGATTAATTTTTGATGTTTTGAGATTATAAACTGCGTATGAAAATTCTATATTTTCTTTATTTTCCATGAGTTTTAGGCAATATTGCTTCGTATAAGGCTCGTAAGCTCATCACTTCCTTTTCCAAATACTGAAAATGCTGTGAACTGGATTGTCGATCTGAGGCACTCCTAGTACAGTTGGACTTCAGCGCGGCGTTTGACAGGGTCAACCACAGAGGTCTATTATACAAGCTGAGTCGTCTGGTGTGGGTGGCAGGGTTCTGTCAATCATTCGCGATTTTGTTTTTGAGCGAACGCAGAGGGTGTTTGTTGACGGCGTTTTGAGTGCCTCAGTAGCGGTAGAGTCTGGCGTCCCTCAGGGTAGCGTACTTTGCACGCTTTTGTTCGTTTGGTATACTAGTGACATGTTCTCTTCGCTTCAAAACACGATGATCAACTATGCCGACGATTCCACTTTGATAGCAGTGATACCTGCTCCCCTCATGCGTAATGCTGTCGCCCAGTCTCTGAATAGGGATTTGTCGCGCATTAGTGCATGGTGCTCGGCCTGAAGTATGAAGCTGAATGCCAGTAAGACCAAGTCGATGATTATCAGTCGGTCTCGGACACTTGAACGGCAGCATCCACATCTGGAGATAGATGGCAGTCTGCTTCATGAACCTAGCTCATTGGAGATTCTTGGTATTGTAGTTGATGAGAAACTTACCTTTGAGCGACATATTAGGCGACTGGTGTCACGTGCTTCCAGTAAAATTGGACTCCAGAGTAAGGTGAATTCTGTGTTTGGTGACAGTGAGGTTGTCCGCCGATGCTTTTGTTCTACCTCTTTTGAAGTATTGCTCATCGGTCTGTGCTTCAGCTGCTGACACTCACTTGCGTCTGTTGGACCGACTTGTTAGTTCAGCCAGCAGGCTGATGATTGCGGATAATGATCTGGTGAACCTATCCCACAGGAGAAAGGTTGCAGACCTCTGTATGTTTTATAAGGTGTACAACAATGATAGGCATTGGTTGTGTTCTTCGGCCCTTGCCCTCAAAGTCTTTAGGAGAGAAACACGTGCTGCGGTCGGCGCGCACTCTTTCACGTTGGAGGATGTTGGATGTCGAATTAATCAGTGCGGTCGGTACTTCGTGCCCTGGTCGGTAAGATCTGGAATTTATTGCCGGCACCGGCTTTTGGTCGTATTGGCCTGCAGGCGTTTAAGTCAGCTGTTAATGGCTTTTTGCTGGTTTTCCTTTAGCAGCGTTTCTTGCTTCTCGGTGTTGCAAAGTGCTTCAATTGGGTTGTATTACCTGCCCGTGGGAGCTCGAACGTGAAGTTTTAATAATAATAATAATAATAAAATTAGAGCACTCTGAGAGTGCATACCTCCGCCAAGCGTGACAACGGTAGCAAAAAATTCAAATTTGCTCTGAAACCATAATTTCCTTCGTATAAACTCCAAAATCTAATCATTGATATCATTGCCTTTTGATAGTAATAACAGCTTGTGCATTTTTCTTGAAGATATGTTGATAACTAACAAACAAACGTTATGACAATCATGAGTCAAACTTACAAACGAACAAACCGATCTGCACCAAAATTTAATCATTTATGTCTTTTAACATTACTAACAACCCCTATGAATTTTATAAATATCCATTCATTAGTTTTTGAGTTATTGTGCTAACAAGCATAAAATTAAAGACGGTGACAAACGAACGAACAAATGGATCATTATTAAAATTTGGTCGTTTACTCTTTGTTATATACCTAACAACTTATGTTAATTTCATGAAAATCCATCCATATCTTTTTGAGTTACGGCATTGAAAACAATTAGGTTGACGAACAAACAAACGGATGGACATATCTTCACCAAAAGTTAATCATATGTTCCTCCTAACATACCTAGCAATATCCCTGTAAATTTCGTTCAAATCAGTTCATAAATTTTTGAGTTATCTTGGAGACAGACACGACGAAAACATAACCTCATTGGCGGAGGTAATTAAATGCGTGTTACCTTATGTTACAAGTGGACCGTTATTGCCTAGTTCTTCTACGGTGGTGATCTCATTAATAATGCAATCGTTTTCTCCGTATACACAAAATGCGCATGCAACTTCCGTATATTGTAAATATGTTGATATGTCCGCTTAACGTCACTTCAAACAGCGGAAATGAACGTATGGCTTTTATAGGTTAATTCGATTAGGCGCCAAATTTAAATCCTCGAGACTTGAATTGTTTGAAACTTCACGCAGGTGCGCTGACTTCGACCTACTGAATTGAGTGTCACACTTTGCCCTTAGTCTGTTTGCCTTGAGACTTCCAGAAACTCAATCTTGCTTCGTAAAATAGAGTTTCCATGCTGCAGGCTCAACGTAAACGCGTTACTTCTACCACTTGTGACCCGACTCAAAGTAACGATGCCGAAGCTTTTGTCGGAAGTTTCGGACAAGTCAAGCCGTTAAAGCATAATTTTGGCGCCCAATCGATCTTGCCCTAAGTTTTAATCCACCCAAAATATGAAGAGATGTGTGAAACTCTGCTACAGTACTGACACTTGCTAGATACCAGCTGACATGATGGCTAAAGTTTCAACTAACATCTTGGTTAGCATAAATACTTGTATTAAAAGGGACGTAACAAAACATTCGGATGCTGAGTAGTATGTATCGGGACCAAACGGCTGTCGTGTGAGCCCAAAATAAATCTAGAAATGTGCTCACCGAGAAGTATCTAAAACCAATCGCGTGACGTAATACCGCGCTAGTCGTGTCCCTATCACTATAACTTAGGCACTTTATTAGATTTATAACATATCGATGTGTATTGGTAAAGTCACCTTAACCCTAAATCATATATAAGAAACTCGCATGCACTAGTTTGTCCTGCAAATAAAAGCTCACTAGATCTCAGAGCAGTATACGGCTACAGTCGATCACAATTGTCGAAGCTATAGTGTCATAGTGACGGAAGACTCGATCGACAACCACCGCCCTCCCCCTCCTCTTCTTCGACTTAAAGGCCAATCCCGTCCCGTCCTCAGTGACTACGAATGCAAGAATTGCTGACGCTTCATTTCCGAGTATCGAGACACTTCTTCCCTGGCTTGGGATCGAACGTCCGATCTACTGATACTGAGCCAACAGCCAGCAACCTTGGCACTAAGCTAATGGTGCGGCATCAAATAATATCGAATAATTTCTTCTAAATTTCGGATTGAGTGTGTCTGAGAGGTTATATGCATGACTGGTCGACTGTTATTTTCCACCGCACTTCGATTGGCCACTAGTATTTTATGATACTTTACGTTAAATGATAATACTTGGGAACAAGCAATATGTTGTTATGATTCTTTCAACTGTATTTTGATTAGTTCCACTTTGTGATTCCAAATGTGAAGACCATTTTTATCAATCACGTCCCATTTTCAAGTAATCACGTGCTGGTAGCATTTTCAGACGTATCTTATAATGCTATTCCTACGGGAATGTCAAGTACAAAATCTAAAATCTGTGGCATGCTGGCGAAAGTCCAGTTGCATGTCAAAAATGAGCATCCAATAGTGGAGCAGGTTTTTAACTTGAAACAACAGGAAATCAGAGAAAATTGTTGCCCTGTGTAACCAGTGACTGAAAAACAAAACCGCAGATTGATGAATTGAAACACTTCATATGCGGTTTCAATACGCATTATAGCAGGAAAAAACTTTTTTTTTACTGTTTTACGTTATACGCGTCCGTTAGCTTCTCCGTGTAAAGCACCGTGTCGCTTGAAGATGCATGATGTAGCGATTAGTACTGTCGTGAATGCATCTGAAGCGATGGTTTTGGTAATTAATGGAAAGTACGAGCGATTCCATGGCCTGCGCTAATGATGAAAGAGATTCCTAAATCTTTATATTTGTGCACTGTCCCTTCTTTTTTGGGCTTATTATTGTTGTTACTGCTGCCGCATTATTATTGGCTTAACAAAAAGGTCACGGGACAAGAAATATGTACACTTTCAGTTTAAATCTGCAGGCCAATGCGTTAAGGCGGGTACACACGACAGTCAAATGAACGAGTTTTCTCAGAGGTAGGTCGCAATCCCGCTAAAACCGGGCAGCGCTATCGTCTCTCACCACCATTTGTGTGCGTGTTTGTGTACGCAGATCGTGTGCGCGTGAGCGGCGTTCTCGTTGGTGCGCCGCGTCGCTGTAACGCTGATTAAGTTAGGTTAGGTTAGGAAAGGTTAGGTAACGTTAGGTAACATTAGGTAATGTTAGATAACGTTAGGTAAGGTTAGAAAGGGTAGATTGGGTTAGATTAGGTTGGGTTAGGTAAGGTTAGGTTAGGTAAGGTTAGAAGGTTAGGAAAGGAGGTTAGGTTAGGTAAGGTTAGAAGGTTAGGAAAGGAGGTTAGGTTAGGTAAGGGTAGGTTAGGTTTGCCTAGGTAGTGTTTATTTTAGTGGTGGCGCGCGCAGGAAAGCTTACGTGAACGCAAAATCGTCGTGAGAGACGATAGAGCAACCGGGCTGCCGCGCCCTGAAAAAAAAGCTTACCGCAACCGGAAAAGTGGCTGTGCGAGCGCCATCTAGCGACGAACGGAGTAAGCTTCATGATAGTAAAATTACGTTTTAATTGAAATTTTGTGCATGAACGTTTCAAGTAACTGATCTGATTTACTTATTCTGGAGTAAAAAGTTTATTTGTTGAGCATTTGAATGAATTTAGTGCTCCTTTTATTCAAAATACACGTTTGTGCGCGTTGACCTAGTTCACCGTAACCCGTGTCGCAGTCGTCATTTGAACTATGACTGCGGCACGAGTTGCGACTGGCTGGATTACCTGGGTAGCACCGGTAACCCAGAAATGGCGGGGTGTGTCGCAATCAGCGTTCTGGGCTACCGGTGCTAGACCGGTGACCCAGCCAGTCGCAATCCAATCACAGCTCAAATGACGACTGCGACACGGGTTACGGTGATGAGGGTCACCGTGCACAAACTTCTATTTTGAATAAAAAGAGAGCTAAATTCATACAAATACGAAACAAATAAACTCCGTACACCAGAATAAGTAAATCAGATCAGTTACTTGGAATTATTATTGAGAAAAATTTAATTAAAATGAAATTTAAATGCCATTGAACTTATTCCGCTCGTCGCTAGATAGCGCTCTCAAAACCACTTTTCCGGTTGCGGTAAGCTTTTTTCAGGGAGCGGTAGCCCGGTTTTGGCGTGTTGCGACACGCCCCTGATTACGACACATCCCTGCAGTGTAACACGGGTGACATCGAAGACCAGGGGCGTGTTGCAATTAGACGCCGGTGTTATCCTCCAGTTTTACCCGGTGTCTCACCGTGTAGCTGTGAACGCGACGTGCGATTTAAGCACCCCCGAAAATTGTCGCAGAATTTGCGAAAAGCTTATACATATACATTTCTGGTGGAGCCTTATTTTGGTTGTATTTTAGGATAAAATTTCGATGAAACTACGCTAGGATTCAAGCAATTTATGAGAGTCATGCATTTTGTAGTGCGAACTGTTGAGTATCAAAGTCAATGTTGAAAAGAAAGGCAAGGTTACCCAACTCATAACCTAACAATTTTTAAGTGTTACCGTCGGTGTCACCCAGTGGCGGATCCAGGTGGGGCAACGGAGCCATGGCCCCCCAAGAAATAAATAAATAAATAAAATGAATAAAAATCATTTATAGTTCTCATAAGGTACTGTGTCCAACAAGATTAAGACACAGAGCCTGAGGTTGTCATTATTAAAACTAACTTAGGAATAATACTAAACGCTAGCATCAGAGAGTTATACATAATTATGGTCTGCTGAGAGTCACTGGCACAATGCCTACACATTGTGAATGAGATGATAAGAGAAACGTAGGCTACACAGAGTTAAAGCAAAATAGGTTTTTTGGGAGTTTGAAGTACCTTTTGCAGAATGCAGTTGGCCAGATAAAAAAGAATCGAGAGAAGAAGTTTTAGATTTTTTTCTATTGAGAGCATGAATGGTAGCGTACAGAAAACAGTCGGCTAAGGCTGGCTATAGCGAACTAGTTAGCACGGTTACAGGTATTTCAAAATAGGGAGAAAAGTGAGATGTAAAATTTAGAAGATATAGACCAGCTAGCCCTTTTCAAGAGTGAAAAAGAAACGGACATGTATTCCAGGAAATAAAAATAAAGTCTAAAGACAATTTACACTTAGAATTACAGTGCACATTATGATATGATAAGAAAAGAGAGAAAATATAGAACTAGACGTACTATACAGTGTAACAAAAGAAATTGGAAAAAACGACAACAGTCGCCAGATTTTAACATTTTCATTCGATCTTCGATTACCCAATATGATTGCTAGCTATACGCCCTAGAAAATAGTGTCTCCAATGGTTCTACCCACGGAAGAAGGTAAAAGCCTGGCGGTGTAGGTCGGCCACCTCGATCAGCGGCCTACCTCCCGAAACAGAGGGGGAAGTATTGGGAACCTATGTAACTTTGCAAAACTAGCCTCGTCAGCAGGAGCTGTGGCAAGCTGCGACATCACCTGCGGAGAAAGCAATTGGGACCCTCGGGTTCGTGAGACCCAAATAATATTTTGGCTGGGAAAGAAGCCCGTCAGAATCCACCACTTTGAGGGCTGCATAAAAAATTTGGACTAAGGAAAGAATACATGAAACAATGTGATATACCCGATGCACATGTGATGTAGCGTACCATTTTTATGCCTCTTATGACAAAGACTGAATGAAATTACACATCAAGATAAATATAGTAAGTCTACAAATGTGCTGCACGTTACGCTACAGTGACTCTGTGACTATTACAGACTGAATAAAATTACACACCGAAAGAAACATAGTTCATGTATAAATGGGATATTACACATCAAATGAAATATAGTACATTTACAAATTCCTAGTGTGATACGCAGCCAGTGTACTAGAAGTGTTATATTTTCGATGTAAAAAAAAGTGTAGAAGATACTAGTTATTGACATTTCTATTGCAGACACCAGAGTATGCCTCCTTCATTTTTAGAATTTTAGCACAATTTATCTAGAGTATTTGCGCAATTATTGGGGCTGCTCGAAGTGTGGCAACGCCAAGATAGAAAAAAGGGGGGCTAAAGTAAGGTATATGTTTTGCCTAACCAAGAATGACGTCTCATACTTGCTTCTTTTCACGATGTATTGTATTTTTTTTAGTACGAGCATTGCAGTGCGCCAGATTAATTTACCATCATTGTACTGAACTTCTTTTCTCAGCACTTTCTTCCAAATTATTGGGCCAAATTTTATCATTTTTAGCGCAAAATATTTGACGTTATTTCCTCTAGTTGCGTGAACCATTTACTATGCCCTAAAAAAAAACTATTTAACCCTCTGAGGCTATGAATAGGGGTGAAAATGTTTGCCCCATGTTTCATATTTTACTTAGAAAGAACCTTTTGAACGCACTTACTCTTTCCCACCCGCAGTGAACAGCACACATCATTTCCTTCAAAATTCGCCTACTGATCTGCCATGGGTAAAAAAACTACTGGATTGATTTTCGTAATTTTTGGCTGAAGACATTAGTCTTGGCTTCCTCTAGTTGCAGGCACAATTTTCTGAGCCTTTGTGGCAAAAACAATTGTCCAACACAATTAAGGGTAAAACAAAAGATTAAATAACTCATGCTTACCTTCAAGCTTGTATATGATGGGTTTTATATTCACAGAGAGGTAGTTCGAAATAATGAAGCACTTTTTCACGAACTTCATGTTCTTCAATATGTATAACATATTAAGAACCACTCCGGAACGCGGCACGACGAGCAAGAAGGTCTTCGCCACACTTCGCGTGCCTAGTCGTTTCCGGAATTTTCAGTGTTGCCGTCAGGCAGGCATGAGAATTGGCCATTTGAAATAGTTACATCGAATTTTATAAGTAAAATTACTTTACTTCAAATAAGCTCTCAGATTCTAACCTTTTTGCCACATATCTTCCCGGCGGGCGGGTTGTTCATCTTCTATCCAAGTCGGAAGGTGAACGTCAGAGTCAGATCTAACAGTAGAGTAGTTAAATAAAACAATAGCATTTAACTTAAAGATAGAGATTACCTTTAACTTAATTTTCAGGTCACCATAAGGTGAATTCAAGTCAGGGCCCCC